>BKCH01000111.1:0-600000 GCA_008635985.1 Ficus erecta | reverse complement strand
AGTTTATTTCATATTTTTTAGTAAATTTAAACACTACACTCAAATTTTTATGAAATTAAACATTGTAAAAAGATATTTACATCATTAGTTTTATCATCTAAAAAACCAAAAAAATAAATAAATAAATAAAACAGTGCATAGAGACCGAATCCATCATAAAAAATTTAGATCTTAAGTTTTTATTTATTTACTCAAAAATAAAGAATTTCCTGTTTTGCTTCACTAGGTCCTCCACAGCTTTATTTAGCAGCCAGAATATATCCCTACGTCTCTTATTATTATTATTATTATTATTATTATTATTATTGTTATTATTGTTATTATTGTTATTGATATTATTATTTAACTGTGGGTGATTTGTGACTCTGACTTATTAAGAGGAAATGAGAACACTATATTTCAAATTTAAAAACTCTTATCTAAATCCATCTCCTCTGACCTACTAAGTTAGTCGCAGCGGAGGTATATCCCATCAAATATACTTGGATAGAATTATAAAACGAGAAAGAAAACCAAATTTGGAGAAATGGCTCAACAAATAGCACAATAGACGCTTGTATACATTATATATAATTACAAACTAATGCTGAGCTAAGCAAAGTTAGTTACATCTCAGCTCTGTAAGTTACAACTAATTACAAAGGCTAACCACAAGCATCACAGATTCCCATAATTAACTCTCAACAGTTATGAATAAATATTGCTGCTATCTCACCCCTCATCACGATCATTTATAAAAGAAATCTCGGGACCTATCATGAAAGAGAAAAAATCCGGTTCAATTTTATTTAAAAGATGAGTCAACTTTCACACAGATTATTATATTGGCTGATGATTAAGACTTTTTATCTTAAAACCGTTCAGTATCGAATCTAAAAATATCTTAAGAAAAAAATAGTAAAAAGTATTCTTACTGTTACACCATCTTATCGGTGATAAAAATATTTTGAATGCGGAACAACTTGTCTCATGTTATATATAAGCCACTCGCGAAAAGCAAACAATTAGATACTTTGCTGAAGTACATCTGGACATCCATAATCATTGGACACCAACCTGTCAAAAGAGAGAAAAAAATATTAATTTTCTTTAATATTAAGGATAGAATGTAGAAAAAATCATCATCTAGCTACTAGGGAAATAATTAAGTGAAATCTAATATATGAATTGGTAAAGTTGCAGCAAAACGGATCAACAAGCACTCCCCTAAACTTACTTTAAAGATCTTGTAGTTTAGATAGTTACAATTATATTCACTTTGAATTGGGTAATGAATTTTTGAAATACAGATCAATCTGAAATATATATATATATATACACACACACACACATACATATATATGATTAGTTAAAATTCAGCACTAAGTACTTCTACTGAAGCATATAGCATTGCACTTAATTTATTTTAAAAAAAAAACAGAAAAAAAGAAAAGAAAACAACGATGTCTAGTTTATAGTACATAAAAGACAAACAAAATTCATGTTCATCGCCATCTCACTAGAGCTAGCTCAACGGCTGAGCATAAAGGAAAATCGGAGTTTTAGATATTACTTATAATTAAGATCCCGTATCAAATATATAGATATATATATATATATATATTCATGTTCATCACTGGTGATGTTAAATTACGATATCTGGAGGACCGAGAAGTGTGTGTCATGCTCAATATAAACACATAAAATGCAATACATTTACGAAATAAAGAACTAGGAAATAGAGCTAACACAAGTTCTGAGAAAGTACTGCGCATATATATATATATATATATTATATTTGAGGATATTTACTCAGATGTGCTTCAAGCCACATGGAGAAAAAATTCCCAAAGCCGTCCATTCCGGGAAAGGAGAGTAAGGATATGAATTGGTAACGATTTTTGGGTTTTGTTTTTTTGGGTCAAAGGAGACCATTTTCTAACTTTAGCTCAAGCAATAGCTCACTTGTTCTATAGCTACCTTAAGTACTACGCAATATATATACATCCTCAATTACACCTATATGTATATATATAAAGAGTTAAAAAATAATGTAATGTTCGTGGCATCAATTGATGGCGATGAGCATACCAATCCCATGCGCTCGTACAAAGAACAAGAAAAGATAAAGCATGATATACCTTTATTCACAATTGTTAAAGTTCTAAACAAACTTAAATTTCATTAAAACAAGTTCAAGAATTTCATATATTTAATTTTGATTGCACTAACTTTTCTTTATAAATAGGGAGTGCTTTCATTGGGTTCATTATTAGAGAGATTAAAGAACAAAAACACAAAGAGTTTGAGAATATGCAATTTTCTCTTAAAGTTTCTTAATCGTCAGAGTAATTTATTTTAGTAGCTAAAAATGGACGTTAACATTACGTGTTTTTTTTTTCTTTTACAATTTTATTACCCTCATTAATATAAAATTATAGTGTCTAATTCTTAATAACATAAACTATTAATGTATCGTGAATCTAGCTAGCGGCATATATTGTGTCAAAAAATGTCTCGGCAACAAAAGAGAGAAGAAGCATGACTAAAGGTTTCGTTCTACGTGCTTAAAAAAGAAAAGGGTTTCATTCTGCAAGCAGAATTATTTTAATCTTTCCACTAGTAATTTGTTTAGCTCATTACCTATACTAAAGGACATAACATTCACATATATAAGTATTGAAATTGATGACATATTCACACCCCTATTAGAGAAAATTACCTAGATAACCATTTTGTCCGTTTGAATCACAGGTTAAATTTGAATTTTTTTAGAACCATGTTGTATTCAAATTGATTGAATGAATCCAAATGTAAAGTTTGAATTGTTTATTCAAATTAAATGTGTATTTATATATATATAGTTTTGTTAAATGTAACAATATTTGACTAATATAAATACCAAAAAAAATAAAAGAATGTGATACAGATTCTAAAAAGTGAATTTGGATTTGGATTTAAATTGAATTATTATTTTTAAAAAAATGGAACCTTTAAATTCAGCCTATATTCTCTCCATGAATCCTGGTCGGCCGCCTAGATGTTTGCTTGTGTAATTTAACCTCATACGTTATCTTTAATGATGTCGAGTCACTCAGCTCGACACACTATCAACTTTATTTTATTTATAATAAACTGAGAGAGAATAACAGATATCAAATCATAGTATTTACTCTATCAATTACATAAGTAGAAAGATAGTACAATGACCTTTAAATAGAGTTCTGAGCTTCTAACTACTAATTACAGACTGTACTTATAGAGCTCTTACTAATTATTGGTTGGCACCGAGTAGATTAATTACAAACTAAGCCAAGTAACTAAATATTAAAGTGCTTGTTAGGTGCACCGGTTAGAAATGAAATTTTTAAGTTGAAGTTAGCTGACTTTTTAAAAATTAGTTATAATTTTTGTTGATTTTGTAGGAAAACAAAAAAACAAAAACAAAAACAAAAATTGAGATAAAACTTTAGGTATGAAATAGTGCACGGAACGCGAGCTAAAAATTTCTAACGTAATACAGTTCTCATGAATGCTGGCTAAGAGAACAGGGAGCAAGAACATAGTACTCTCCTGATCAAGCCATGCTCTGCCGATCGAGCGGTTCAAATCGATGGTATGAAGCTTACTAGTCATGTTTTTTCGACCTACTCTTTCACGAAAATTTAAAAAACCGGTACGAGATTCCAAAGGGACAAGTAAGGAGAATTTTCTAAAAAATTTTTTTTTTTTGTTGGTTACAAATTACGATCTAAGGGTCAATAATGTCAATGTTGATTAGTGTACTCGTGTTTCATCTGGGCAGTAGTTAATATATTCTTCAAAGAAAAAGAAAAGAGGCTAGTGGAGAAGCTGGCCTGGAGTCTTGAAGGAGACTTGGAATCTGAACAGTTAGATTAATCTGTAAAGGAAAAAAAAAAAAAAAAAAAAGCAAAAGCAAAAGATCAAAGAAAAAGACAAGTTAAAACTCCATAAGAAAAGAAAAGAAAAGAAAAGTTATACGCTAGGCTGGATAGCCTAGAATATTTTAGAAAAAGAAAGGAAAAAGAATAACTATTAAAGTATATAGTATACTTTAATTGGTAAATACCAAAGAATATGTAGAAGAAAAGAATTAGAATGGAAATTTTAAAGTGATTCGGCTAAAATCAAGCCTACATCCACTGTGATTGTGTGCTTAATTTCCCTAATCAAGTTTAGGACTAGACTCTTTTTTCCCCTTCTCTCTCCATTCTTTGTTTTTTTTTTTTTTTTCGTTTGTCTTTTTCCTTTTTTCTTTTTTAATAGAAGAGTCAAGTAAAGTGAAGCCAATAATCTTTCACTATTTAAAACATATGGTCTAACTTTTTACTTAGATTCTGTTTAGATCGTTAGATGGAATTAAAATTTTTAAGTTGTATTTGGTTGACTTTTTAAAAACTAATTATAGTTTTTATTGACTTTTCAAAAAAAGACAAAAATCCAACTAAAAAAATACAGTTTCTTCTCCTCGTGTATGTACTTATATAGTGCATAATGCTAGGGATATCAAACTGTAATCCTAACTTTTTGAGTATCAACTCACTTGTCCTATTTTTATTCATAGATACAATCAATTGATGTAACAGTACTTTAAATATTTGGGTAAATTGCTAGAATAGTCCTTGAAGTTTTGATAAGGGTGTCGATTGGTTCTCTAACTTTTTTTTTTTTTTTTTGGATTCGTTAGTCCTTGAATTCTTAAAATTGGTGCAGAAGGGTCCAACCCTAAAATCCGTCTAAATATGGACGGATTTGTACCATGTGAGTTGCACATGGGTATAATTAGGAGGGCAATTTGGTCAATAGCAATTGAAATTGAAATTAAAATTAAAATTAAATAAATTTAAAAAAAAACCATCACCATCCACGACCACATAAGCTGTACTCAGCCCCAACTTCAAACCATCACCACCATAACCCCGACTACCGCGTGACTGCATCCCCACTCTGTGTGTGTGTGTGTGTATGTGTGTGTGTCTAACAAACTAACTAATCACAGAAGTACACCAATCAGATATTTACACATGTAGACAGTGTTAACAACAAATCATTAGCTAATCTAATTAGTTAGCAACTAATCTAACTAATCTAGCTAACTTTATTCCTAACATCCCCCTCAAACTTAGAGTGAAAAGTTTTCAACTCTAAGTTTGCTTCTCATATGACCAAAACTTGAACTAGACACTGCCTTAGTAAAAACATATACTATATGATCTATTGATGGCACATGACGAATCTCTATCTTCTTCTGCATCACGTTCTCCCTTACAAAGTATAAATCTAGCTCAATGTGCTCAGTACGAGCATGTAGAACTGGATTTGCAACTAAGTGAACTGTGCTCAAGTTGTCACACCAAACAATTAGTGTTTTGGAGTCTTTGACTTGTAGTTCACTGAGTAAGGATTGCACCCAAGTAATCTCTGCAACTAAACTGGCCAGACTCTTGTATTCGACTTCTGTTAAAGAACGAGACACCGTGTCCTGCTTCTTTGAATGCCAAGACACCAAATTAGAACCTAAAAATAGACAATACCCAGAAGTCAACCTTCTGTCATCCACATCAGAGGCCCAATCAGCATCACAAAAGCCTACTAGATTCAGATTAGAAGATGGCTGGTTAGATGAAGACCATAGTCTAAGGTTCCAGCAAGGTATCTGAGGATTCTTTTACTGTTTTCCAGTGAGCTTCTAGAGGCTGCTGCATAAATTGACACACTCAGTTCACACTATAGGAAATTTCTGGCCTGGTGGTAGTTGCATATTGTAGGGTTCCCACAACACTTCTAAATAACTGAACATCTTGGACAGGGTCACTTCCATAAGCTGTAAGTTTCTGGCCTGTGGTCATTGGAGCTGCTACACTTCTTGCATACTGCATTTTTGTCTTGCATGGCAAATCTGTAATGTATTTTGTCTGAGATAAGTGTATCCTAGCTTCTGTCTTCCTAACTTCAATACCCAGAAAATAATCAACTTTTCCTAGATCCTTAAGAACAAATCTGTCATTTAGCTTAGTGATTAAAGCTTGTATTGCCCCTTCACTACTTCCAATAACTAGGATGTCATCAACATACACCAAGACATACAAAGTGCACAGAGAAGTAAACTAAACAAAGAGAGACTAATCAAATTTCGTAGACCTAAAACTAAGATCCACTAATATTTGATACAACTTATCAAACCAAGCTCTTGATGCTTGTTTCAACCCATACAGAGACTTGTGTAATCTGCAAACTAGATTTGGCTTTTTTGGATCTTCAAACCCTGTTGGTTGTTAATAAACACTTTTTCATGTAAATCCCCATTTAAGAAAGCATTATTGATATCTAACTATCTTACCATCCAGCGCCTACTCAATCCAATAGTGAGAACAACCCTGATTGTTGTGGGTTTTACAATTGGACTGCAAGTTTCACTAAAGTCAAAGCCAGCAATTTGGTGAAAACCCTTTGTAACCAATCTAGCTTTATACTTATTAACTGAACCATCTGGATTCTCTTTGACTCTGAACACCCATTTACAACCTATGGTTTTTCTTCCTTCAGATAGCTCCACTAGACTCCATGTCTTGTTTCTATACCAAATACTCGTCTGTCATAGCATGTCTCCACTGATTAGATTCTAAAGCATCTGTTACATAAGAAAGCTCTCAAGAAGCAATATACACTCGGCCGTAATAGGTTTAACCTGTTGCTCAGGAGACACAAGAGATGAGGATTGAAAAGGTAAAGCATCATTGTTATCAACATTTTTATAAAAGATTTGTATCTAATGGCTGAGTTATGTTTGACACTAGAAGTTTTGATGTGGGTTGGACTAGATTTTGTATAGAAGAATCAGGTAAAGATATATTTGGACTAGAGGAAGGAACAACAAATAAGGGTGAGACAGAGTTTGGTTGTGTGGACAAAGAAGAGGAATGTGGTTGAAACACAGATTGTTGGGATTTGGCAAAAGGGAATTGATGTTCATGGAAGAGAACACCTCGTGAAACAAATATCCTACCATTAGAGGCAAGACATTTGTACCCTTTGTGATTAATGCTGTATCTCAGGAAAGTGCGTGGTGTAGACCTGAAATCAAGTTTATAATGATTATAAGGTTTAGTGTTTGGGAAGCAAAGACAACCAAATGTTTTGACTTGAGTGTATTGTGGTGGAGTGTGAAAAAGAACTTATAATGGTGACTTGTTACTAAGAATAGGAGTAAACAACCTACTTATAAGAAAGATAGAAGTTCTAAGTGCTTCATCCCAATATTTAAAAGGCATGGAAGCTTGAGCAAGTAAGGTTAAGCCATTTTTAACAATTTGTCTGTGTTTTCTTTCTGCTAAACCATTTTGCTCATGTGTATGGGGACAATAATTTATGTGTACAATACCATGTGACATAAATAGATCTATGAATGGTTTATATTCTCCTCCCCAATCAGATTGAATGGCTTTTATTTTATTACCTTGTTGGAGTTCTACAAGAGTTTTAAAGTTGACAAAGGTTTGTAATGCTTCAGATTTGTGTTTAAGCAAGTAAATCTAGGTAAAACATGAAAAGTTGTCAACAAAGTGTATATAATAGCGATAACCACTAGAAGATAAAACTGGAGAAGGACCTCACAAGTCTGAATGTATTAATTCTAAAGGCTTTGTGTAGATAGTAGATGAAACATGAAAGGGTAATTTGTGAATTTTACCAAGACAACAGGCAGAGCACGAATCAGTGACACTTTTATTCACATTAGAGAGTTTACAATGAGACAAAACAGCTTTTACTACTTTTTCTGATAGATGTCCTAGTTTGTTGTGCCACAAACTAAATGAAGAATTACATTGTGATATTTTTGGGACCATAGAATCAGAGTTTTTACAATTGACCAATGGATAAACAGAAGACACATAAGCTGTAGAGGACACAAAACCTGCAGGAGACAAAAAAAAGCTGCATGCTGAGCTGGTAACTTGCTAGAACTTTGACCGGATGGAAGCTTGACTTGAGTGTTATCAAACACATATAAACCATCTTTAAGATGACCCTCCAGAAGAACCAGATTGGTGGATAAATCCTTGACAAAACAAGAATCAGGGTGAAACTCAAAGAACACGTAATTGTCTTTGGCACATTTTGAGACACTAAGCAAGTTTTTGATTATTTTTGGAACATAAAGTAATTGGTTTAGGCAAAGGTATTTAGATGCAATAAATGTTGATGAAAATGTTGAATGACCAATGTGCTTTATTTGTAAACCCTTACCATTTCCCATGTGCACCTGATCCTGTCCAAGAAATTCAGCTTTTGTCATCAAATTTGCAGAATCAGTGGTGATGTGATTCGTTGCTCCAGAATCTGGGTACCAATTTGTGTCAGTATCAGGATACCAACTTGCATCCTAAACTGCTTGAGGAGTGGCAAGCATAGCAGACATATGATAATCTCCCTAATCTAGGTAATCTTGTTGAAACTGAAGCTCAACAAGATTGCCCTGAAGAGTGGGACTAGAGAGCTGAGTTGGACCATTATAAGAATGATCAAACCTGTAGTAATATAGCTAAACAACATGACCAGGTTTCTTGCACAACTAACAATAAACCTTGTTTAGTTGATGAGGTTGCCAAAAACCTCCTTGCCAATAGCATCTTCCACCATTTCGACCTCCATGGAAACGACCTCCTCGTCCTCCTCTAAAAAACCCTTGACCATAATTGCCTCAAAAAGCTTCAGTAATTTGGTTGAAACCATGATAACTATTCTGACCACCAAAGTAACCATTCTGACCAGAAAAGCTACTATAACCAGTTCCACCAGAGAACCTTCTTCTATCACTATTTTGGTAATTAAAAGTGACAAGATAAGCAGAGCTAGAGCAAGTTGAGTCAAGGGACTTAAAATTCCTCTCTATACGAACTTCTTGAGCTAGTAGAAGGGACTCACTGAATAAGGATCAACTCTAAAATTGATCGAAGTAACAAAAGTTTCATATTCAGGTGGAAGACCTTCAAGAATGGCATCAACATGATCCCTAACTTCAATTCGATGCCCTACCAAGGCTAACACATCAACATAGCCACGAATCTTTAACAATAATTCATTAATACTCAAAGAACCCTTTTTTTGTATTTTGTAGCAAAGTTTTATACTGAGAAATCTTTGCACAAACTTCAACAACAAAGTATACCTCAAGTGTATACCAAACTTGAGTAGAAGTGTCACAATTAGCCATCCTCGTAAGAACACCATCCACTATTGAAGAAATTAGCCATGAAAGAATGAGTTGATCTTGTTGTAACCAGTCAAGAAAATCTGGATTCACTTGTCCCCTTTCTTCATCTTCACGAGAAAGAAACTTATGTGGAGGAATTTGGAAATCTAACAAAAACCCTTGCAAACGATGCCCTCAAATTGTTGAAAGCACCTTTTCGCCAAACCAAGAAGTTACGATTGTCCAATTTTGTCGAAATTCGATGAGCAAAGGAAATCAGGACAAAACGCTGAGCAGAAGAAGAGCTCGTGACGTTGTCTCCCATGGCAGACTCCGATGAATTCTCCGACACCGGTGAAAGCTCTGATACCATGTAAAGAAACTAGAATGAGGAGAAAAAAGAATCTATGAATTGAGAAAGAATCCGAGTGAGAACGAATAATAGGCGATGCACCATCCTTTCTGCTACATACGTTGACCTTGACTTGACAGATTCATACAATTGAACCACACTCAAAGGAGGACTACAAGCCCAGAGCTTGACGAAACAGAAAGTAATACTATTCTCTGTATTGAATTCTATTAGTTCTGTACAACCTAATTGCCTTAAATACAGGGTTAAAATTGTAACAAACTAACTAACCACATAAGTACACCAATCAGATATTTACACATGTAGACAGTGTTAACAACAAATCATTAGCTAATCTAATTAGTTTGCAACTAATCCAACTAATCTAGCTAACTTAATTCCTAACACTATCTAAGGGGGAGTTTAGCATTTTAACTTAAACTCAAATTTTTCAACTCAGTTTTTGTCTTTTTCTCTTTTCTACAAAAGTTTTTTGTCTTTTCTAAAAATTCAAAAAAAGTTACTATTTAAACTTAAAATTTTCAACTCAAACTCATTTATCAAATACCCTCTAAGTAGACAAGGTAGGGGTTTCGCAGGGATCACGGTGGAAAAGGGGGTCGGTATCAAGGGGGGCGATCTCATCACAGTGGGTCAGTGGTGGTTTTGAGTGATGGGTTGGGTTTGCGGCAGCTGTGCAAGGGAGGCGGCGGTGGTTGGTGGCTTTGTGGGGTTTGCGATCCAATTCTTTGACATTCAAATTCAACTCCAATTGGCTTTCGCCTTCCAATTGACTGAATTACTGTTGGGATCTTTCCAAATCAATTTATTATGTACATATTGGATTTTCAATTCTGGAATTTTTGATGCTATTCCCAATTGGTTTTCTAATATCTCTCTCAAATTGAAGTGTCTAGATCTATCTTCCAACCTCATCAATAGCACCTTGCCAAATTTTCCATTGATGTCTGGAGCTTCTATCAATTTGTGTTTCAATTAGTTCCATGGTCTCGTTCCACTTTCCCTATCTAGTGCAACGGAATTGGAAGGGAAGCCACCAAAAAAAAAAAAAAAAAACTGATTTTTTCCCTAAAAAAAAAAAAAAAGAAAGTTTTTTTTTCTTCTTTTTGTTTTAAAAATCATTTTGGGATTATTATAGTAATTTTGCTTAAAAATAAAGTCTGTTACTTATTCGTTAATAAATTAGCAGAAAGGATCAATTTGCACCCTTTTCATAAGTTTAGGGATCGATCAATCAAAAAAAAAAATTTTTGAGGACCATACAATAACCTTGTTAGCAATTTACCCTAAATATTTACCAAGAAAAAATGACAATTCATATACCACATAAGTCATTATATTAGATTTAGTATTCTTAACATTTTTTATATTATATAACTGGTCCACTCAAAAAATGCATTTATAATGTCATGTAACATTCCATTATATGTTACAACTGGATCTTAATTGTCTCTACACTTTATGATGGTCAAATCGATCTCAATCATTAAAATTTGAGTTGTCTTTTATCAAGAAAGATCCAATACAATACAACGACAGAGTTAGCCTTTTTATTTCAAAATATTTGTGAATAAATGACCTTTCAAAGAAGTTTATCAATAAATAACCCAAGTTTCATAAAATTAAAAAAAATAACAGTTTTTTAAAAAATGTCAATAAGTCAATCATTGAATAATCATGATTAATTAATGATTGATCAATGTTAATATGTATTTTTTCATTAATTAACTGTGGTCAATGACTGATTTATTAACTATGATTAATAACTGATTAACAATCATTTTCTTAAATTAAAAAGGAAAAAAAAAAAGTTGGCTATCTATTTAAAAACATGTTTAAAAACTACGCTATTTACCAAATTTTTCCTTATGTCAATGGTAGCGTATTTTAAATTCTTTTTAGAACTAAACAACATAAAAAATAAAAAAAATAAAAAAAAAAAAATCGTTCGCAACGTTTTTCAAGAACTATCAAATACATACAGATAAAAAAAGAACCATAAAACATAATCCTATTAATTATAATAATACATAATTATGTTTCATGAAAACGACTTGTCGTTCAATATTCTGTATTGCCCTAATAAAATTCCAACTCCGCAACCCCGAGTGAGAGCGAAACTCGAAACACAGCTCAACTCTTCAACAATGGCGTGCAGTGCTTCGACCTGCCAATCCAACTGCTACAGAAACGAAGAACACGAACTCGAATCTCAAGACCCCAAACCTGTTGCCAACGGTAATCTCCACGGCCTCTGCTTCAAGTGCAAGACCAACCGCCCCATGTCCTCCGGCCTCGGCTCCGGCGAAAGCGACAGGTTCTGCGGTGACTGCTTTCGGACCAATCTCTTCGCCAAGTTCCGACAGGCCGTCACGTCCAACGCCATGATCACGCCCTCCGACAACGTCCTCGTCGCCTTCTCCGGCGGCGCCTCCTCCAGGTCTCTGTCTTCTTCTTCTTTTTTTTTTTTTTTTTTTTTCTGTTTGTTTCTTGAGAAATTGTAGTAAAGGAAGAAATTTGAATGAGGATAGGTTTTTGGTACCTATTTTGAGGTTTTGAGTATGTTGCTGCTGAATTTTGTTGTTTAAAATTCTGAACTTGATTCGTATTTGTTAGTTTCTTGCAACTATCAAAAATTTATGCTAGACCAAAAAAAAAATGAAAAAGGAAAAAGGAAAAAGACGCTTCTTATTTATATATATATTTTTAGGTTTGGAATTCCATTTGTTGATGTTGAATTGATCTTTGAACGTTGCTAGCATGAATTGGGTTCATTAAAATTTTCAGTGGCTTTTACACACACACATACATATGTGTGTATATATATATATGAGGAAGACTTACCAAGGCTCTCTTGCCTAGCATCCAGGGATCAAATCCCATTGTCCGCTGCAAGATTGCAAGTATGCCTCTCTAATGACCTGCCAAATTGGACTGGGTTGTGGTGACGTTGGACTCCCTGGATGTTAGGTGAGAAAGCACCAAGGTCCTCTTAGGTTTCACTTGTGGTACTAGTAGATTCCCATAGTAACACTAGTCCGGGGGCGTAAAGACACTACTGATCCTGTTTTTAGCCAAATATATATATATATATATATATATGTATGTATATATTAAAAGAATGATATATTTGAATCAGGGTTGCTCTGCAGTTCGTACATGAAATGCAGCAAAGAGCACAGAAGAATTTCGATGCAAGTAGGGATAGATCGTTGCCGGTATTTGGTGTAGGCGTTGCGTTTGTCGATGAAAGTGCCGTTTGTTCTGTTCCTTCCTGTGAGGTTTCCAAAGGAATTGAAGAAATAAGATTGATTGTGTCAAATCTAGCGCCGCCAACGAAAGAATTAAATGTTGTTCCGGTTGAAAGCGTCTGCTCTTCGGAGTTAAGTGACGGGAAGGTTCAATTAGGAAAGTTGATGGATGCTGTTTCCGATGCCACTGGTAAAGAAGATCTTCAGGCTCACCTACGGATGTTGTCTTTACAAAAGGTTTGGTTAAAAGAAGGATATTTTAGTGGATATTGTACCATGAGAAGAAGAATATGTTGATCCGTATGTTTCGTTCTTGTCGCAGGTTGCCTCTGAAAATGGATACAACAGGCTTGTTCTGGGGTCATGCACATCGAGGATCGCTTGCCATGTTATTTCCGCCACAGTCAAGGTTTGATTTTTAGTTGCTTTCAGTTGAATTTCATGTTTCTGGAGATTATGAACATTTATTTCGTCTTTGGTTGATATTCCGAATTTCTTAGATGGGGTAGTGACATTGTTGCTATGGCAGTATTGAAATTAGTGATTGAAAGTCAATCTTGGATGGCCTTATGACTTTGTTTCCTTGTTTTCTGTAACAGGGGAAGGGTTATTCTTTACCGGCAGATATTCAGTATGTCGACACAAGGTGGGAAGTCCCGGTAGTGCTTCCACTTCGAGATTGTCTTGTGGAGGAGCTGAACATGCTTTGCCGCCTCGATGGGTTTGTAATTCACGTCTTTTCCATTTGTAATGTGAAAATATTTCCAAATTCCGGGATGAGTCCAATTTCTTAACTTGGCAGGGCAGACTAAAGACTATGGAGTTAGTCAGAAGTCCTTTCACTGGAATCAATGGCTTGGTCTCGTCATTTGTGAAGTTGTTGCAGGTAGGTTTGAACATTGCCGTATTGCTTTTTTACGTTGTTGAGATACGTGTTAAGAGTAGTTCAACTACAGCTTTTAGAAAAATGCTTCCATGGTAGGGATTGGGGTGCAATTTGTTTGGGCAGATTTTTATTTTGTTTTATATCAGGAAGTTGCGGGTTTATCAGTGCAAGTAAAGTTAGCTTTTCATTACCTTCTAAGAATGTGATTTTTGTAAAATTTGTTACCACTAACTCTCCTTTTCCAGAGATTGCTTCTAGGTTTGGATATAATACGACTTTCTTTGATTGTTCTCGAATTATATAGAGAGCGAGAAGTTATATCTTGAAGCTTGTTTTGCATAGAACTTAAGCAATTTTCTCAATTATGTATAAACTTTTGTTCTTCAGGAAGAAAATCCTTCTCGAGAAAGCACAATTGTGAGGACAGCAGGAAAGCTTACTCCGTTTCATTTCAACAGGATTCCGGAGATCAACGACTCTAATGTTCCTTTGGCCACTCGAAGGCGCCAGAAGAGATATAATAATCTTAAGCCAAATGAATCTATTTCATCCGAGTCATTCTGTCCTATCTGCAATAGCCCGCTTAGTAGATCTGATCTGCAGAGTTCAGGCAATGTAGAGAATTGTCATACAAATTCTGTTGGTTTCAGTGCTGCTTGCTGCTCTAGTTGTCAGTTTCAGATACTTCCGAAGGATCCGGGATCAGTGGAGAATTTCTATACGCTTTTACCGCAGACATTAGTTTCACGAGCAAAGCATAGCAAGTCTGACAATCTGCGCGTGCTAAGGTGAGAATTAGCAAGTACCGATATAGGATTATTCTTGTGATCAACGAAAACTATACTTTCTGAAATCACATTTCCAAGTTCGTTAAAAAAGATAAAAAATAAATAAAAATTGAGATTGGCCCTTTAAGCTGCATCAGTTTGTATTATTCAGTACATTTTTTAAATTTCTTTGGCTAATTTTTTTTTCTTCTTTATTTGGTTTTCAGGGAAGAAATACTAGATTGCTTGCTTTCAGACAGTGAAGATGAAACTTAATTTTCCTTTCTTAATATGTTTCGAGATCAAATTATTCTCTATCAGATCAGCATCTCCATTTTCGCTTGGGACTCGGTCTCGTAGAAGATTCAACACTCGGCTGGCGGGGAGAAGCAAATTGTGATCACTGCTTGGCTCATGAAACGTTCCCTCATGCCAATGGTGAATTCGTAGCCGTGCTTGCAAAGATTTTGGACATTCTCTATCAAAAAATGTTACATTCTTTTGCTTTTTGATTAATCAACCTAATCTAAAGATGTCATCTTATCTGGGTTTTTACCGACTTTGTTCGTTGGTTAAATATGGAATATATAGGTAAAGAAACAAAAGTGATGCATGGGAAATTCTATGGCGGATGAATTTATTTATTGATTTTAATTTTATTTTGATTACCGATTTGGGACAAATTTTAACCATTACATGAATTATCTCCTCTCTCTGTAGTTCATCTGTTGCCATCCAAAAAAGCGACTGAAACCTCTTGGTATAGCGTTTTTCTTTTCTTTTCTTTCTTGTCTTTTATTTTTATTTTTTTGAAGTTGTACTTTTCCTTTTAGACTATATAATTGAATGTCTGCGCTGCTCCTCAAAGAAATGGGAGTGTGAGAATGCTAAAAATTAGTTATTATTATCATCATCATCATCATCATCATTACCATTATTATTATTGAAATACTCTTCCATCCAGCAGCGGTATAACCCGAGATCGGCACAACTTGGAAAAAAAATGCGGTACAACCTACTAGAGAGAGAAAGAGAGAGAGCTAGAGAAAGATGGGGAGATTCTCCCTTCCGACGGTGTCGTACAAAAGAGTTCTCATATTATTATTATTATTATGTTATTTTGAGATGTACTTCACAACTAATGATTTCAGTTGAAATGGTTGAAACCAAATTGTGGGGGCTTTTGCTAAGGGTTTTTTTTTTTTTTTTTTGGGGGGGGGGGGGGGGGGGGGGGGGAATGTGGTAAGGTGCACTCTTGTTTTCATGAGACTACCGTAATCAAACATAAAAGTTTCCATCAAACAACCAAAACTAGTTTCTTATCACTGGAGGAAAAAAGAGCTTCAGTGAGGTCAAACATGGTTTCTCATGAGCCAATTAAGAGGAGGGAAGGTACTTAAAGGTTTAAATCTCTGAGGCTTCTTTTTTTCTTTTTTTTTTTTTCTTTTTGAGTGAACTTGAAAATTCTACTGAAAAATACATTTATGTTAGGATATTATTCAAAGTTCTAAATTTTCTTGACTAATTTCCTCACATGAGTTTTTTTTTTTTTTTTTTTTTAATATTTATACAAGTTAAAAAAACAAACATATATCTCATGAAATATATCGACCATAAGGGTCTTCAAGAAAAGAAATTTAGTGGACCTATTAGTTGCCCTACTAAATTAACAATTTCCAGACAATAACCAGCTGAAAAAAAAAAAGAAAAAAAAAAAACCAACTCGTGTCACTTGTAAACTATTCAAAGTTCTCACTCCTCGTTGATAGGTGACTAGTCATAATGACTATCAGTTTTTTTAAATATTCACTCAAAAATGCAAAAATGTACACATCTTTCGAGGAATAAGTAATGATTACTCTATTATATTCAATTGTAGCAATTTAAATCGATTAACACCTAATGTAGCAATTTAAATCGATTAACACCTATGAAAAGCAAGAAATAATACCCAGAAAATAAAAAAGTTCCTTTACATAAATTCTACCACATTTACTGTTTTTCATTTCTTTTTTTTTTTTAAATAAGATTCTAACATATTTAATTGTACAATTATTAACGTCATTTTTACCCAAAAAATATAAATTAAAAATAAAATAAATAAACAAGCCCAAGGGCCTAAATAACTTTAAACTAGTATTGGTGGGGTGCGCCAGCCCGTGCAGTAGTGCAACGCATGGGCGACGCTCAAAGGCCCCAATAGCAAGCTATTGTGATGGGCCCTTCCCCTAAAAAAATTAATTTAATATCGTGTGGGCCATTGGCCCACGTATCAGATATTAAACTGATAAGAACAGATACTACACTTGATCTTAGCCAAAAGGCCGAGAAAGGTATGCTTCGTTTATTTTTCTACCCGCCTTATATACTAGTTGCTTTGCTCATCGTTCTTGTAGGCAGCCGATGTGGGACTATAGGTCTATGTGTATTAAACATCAAATGTCCCAGTTTAGCTTATGTTCTATTATAAGTTCGGAAAAAAGTAACTAACCATTTTTAAATACCTAAATTAATACTATTTAAACATCTTTTAATTACTTATCAACGTTTCATTTCAAGAAGGAATTAATGAGAAAAAGACTCGCAACTGCTAGGGCTAGCTTCTCCTACCACCACTCCATAATCTTTCATTTTCGTTAAAAAAAAAAAAAAAAATTCAATACCAATCTGTTTATTCTTTAGCAAATACACACACACACATACATATATATATATTGGTGTATATATATACCAATTTATTTATAATTTGTTTAACTATTTATGTTAGTTGATCCATCAGATTTGATTCGGTCTCTCTTTTTTTTTTTTTTTTTCTTCTTTTCTTTTTTCAAATCCTTTTCAGTATGTCCTATGCTTTTAATAACGCAATTTGTCCTTCGGGCATCACATTCACTGTGCATAATGTTTCCTTTCTGGAATTGTAGCCAATTGAAAGTTTCAGATTATAGATGCAAATTTCAGTTAGAGTAAAAGCAATTCAATTTTGGTCTCTCGTCCAAATATACTCTTATTTTATGTATCTTTGATGCTATTTCAGTGGTTGAAGTGCCGGTTGGCATTGCCTAAGTAAGGTCTGGCTTTGGTTTGTGTGCTTCTCTCCATCCGTTGAGTTGGTGGAAGGCTACTTGACCTAGCCTTCATACACTACTATAAAAGTTGGTTTAGACGACGGAGATTACACGACAGTTTATTAAAACCATCATGTAAACCCGAGATTACACGACAGTTTATTAAAACCATCATGTAAACCCGAGATTACACGACAGTTTATTGAAACCGTCGTGTAATCTTCCGAAAATCACTCTAAAAATTTAAAATTTTGTGCTTTAAAATTCGCACATAAACCATTAACTTAAATCTCCGAGATTACACAACAATTTAGGGAAACCGTCGTGTAATCTTCCGAAAATCACTTTAAAAATTTGAAATTTTGTGCTTTAAAATTCGTGCGTAAACAATTAACTTAAATCTCTGAGATTACACGACGGTTTCCCTAAACCGTCGTGTAATCTTTCGAAAATCAGTCTAAAATTTTAAAATTTTGTGCTTTAAAATTCACGCGTAAATCATTAACTTAAACCGTCACGTAATCTCGGAGATTACATGACGGTTTAGAGAAACCGTCATGGTAGTTTTCAAAAGTATCACGGTGGATATTGGATGGCAACCATTCAGTGACCATCAGGTTGGCATCATCGTGGTCACCGACCAATATTACAGCGGTTACTAGCTGATAACTTAAAGGTCTAATTGATATTCTCAAATAAACAAAATTATAGTGTGATGACATGATTTGGCATAATAAAATAATTTGTGTGGTTCATACACATTAACCAGGCTGCAGCCCCCCGGGCCCATGGTAGCTACGTCTTGTCTCTAAATGCATGTCGCAGTTTGTTTATATATATATATATAAGCTAGAATGACGGTTGTGGTATGTTGAGACAGGAAAATGCTCATATTCACGAATGTTATTAGAGTGACTTCTCTTATCTTCCAAAGTTTCATTCATTCATTTCAGACAGAAAAATGGAGGGTAAAAATTAACTCAATTTCTTCATTAAGTTACACAGCATATTTCATTTCCCATCTTTCAAGCATCGACATAAAAGACTCGAGCTGTCAAAGAAACAAATTCACAATATGATACACCACGGAATTCCTTCCATAACATCCGACGAAAAGAGCAAGCCCAGATGACATGAGAGTTGTGCCATAGATTACGGTATTTGCGAGAAGAATTCCTCCAGTCGACTTTCACCTATAACCACGCCAAGTTTCTTGGTGAAGACAGCATTTGCCAAATCAACTACCGAATCCGTCACAACATCTGCAGTGGCAATCTCCATGTATTCGTTTAGGTTATGCACGGTTCCATCTGCACAGGTCGATAAAGAAATCTTGACAAGTTAATTCAAACTCATGTCGAGCATTTTCCACTGGCCATTTGAAAGCAAGCCCGGCACACATGCAAAAGGAGATGGCCTAAAGAGATGAGAACCATTACAATCAGGTTGTGTGTAATAGCAGCAGAGAAATGAACTGCCGGGGGAAGGGAACAGATGTTGTAGTTTCCTGTAAAATAGCCACATCTTTCTGTTTCGATTGTATCTCAATTTTGATTTGTAATCGTTGAAATGTGATTTGTGCCTTTTCAACTCTGACTATCGGTATGGTTCATGGTAACTTCATGCAAAACTAGCTAGAATGGGAAATTCCATTTTGCAATCAAGTTAAATCAGTATATAAACTGCTCTACACTAAACGTGACTTTCAAGAGCTGAGTAGTTTTACATGAAAATTTTCGATCAGATGATATAAACAAAATTCATTGCTTCTTTGAAATTGACGAACAAAAATATAAAAGTCGTTCATACCTTCGGCAATGATGGGATCATAAGTAGGAGGCTCAGCAGTCCAATTTCCGGCTGAATCTTTCATATGTCTTCTATCAGAGGCAAAGCTACGGAGAAACATCGGAGCATGCACAACCCGGAAAAATCTGACACCAGTGAAAGTAAACTCATGGAATGTTCCTATTTCCTAAATCCTAACGTACTTCGTACACTAGTGATTAACCAATTTGTGAACACAACAATCCATTGAAAGGAGAATAGTAGAAAATCTGTCAAAATAGATTTACGATAACAACACAGCCATATTCTTGATGGGATTACGATAATTTTCAGAGATTCAGAGTGCAGCAAAATAGAAAATACCTCTGATACTCAGAAAAGAGTGAAAAAGACGGCCTGATAGTTTCTGATACATACGTTGCTAAAGGAGAAGGGAATGGAAGACTTGAATCTAAATCCCATACTAAAGGAGGCAAGTCACTTCCACTTTTTCTCTGTTAATTAAAATCAATTCCCAGATCTCATTATAAAAAATATAAATAAATAAATAAATAAAAACACTTTAATGAACAAAGGTTTTCTTGCAGGTCTTAATGAGGCAACTTTCACAGCATTCTTTGCAATGAATTATGATTCTACCTGTATGCAAATGACATGGTAATCCCACAGAACAGCTCCATCTGCTCTGTTGCTGGCCTTTTGACGCCATAACGGAACCTGCAAAGATTTGCACATTACATTATATACATCAGAAGAATAATTATGATAAAAAATAAAAACAAATGGCTAAAACAACCAAAACTCTATTATTTATTGGCTCAAGTCTTTTCTTTGTTGATACAATTAGACATCACTCTCTCTTTATACCATACGAGATCAAGTGAAGTGGCGGCTGGCAATGGTTTTGCATCAAACTGAAATTGATTTATACAAAAGGAAATATTCATTCTAGTTTGTTTTCTTTTATATTCGTCCATGTACATTCAACAATTTCCACAAATCGTGAATAGTGATTTAAATCTTCGCAGCAATGCTAAACAAATATTTCCATTTTAACATGTGCATTTCATTCCTGATTCAACGGACATACTGAAGCTTAAACCGTTCACTTGTTCACGTAGCGACTGTTTATATACACAACAAACAACAGGCAGTTATTCTATTTTCATCCATCATAGAACGACAGCAAGTAGCCGCCCAGAAGAGAGAAAATAAGCTTGCCAAGTTAGAATGACCAAGTAGATTAGACTAGACCATATCCCTTTCACAACGGAAAATTTTAAGGAGAATTTTATTATATGGAATGCCTAATACATTGTTTTTTACCGTCAGATATTCATTGAGTCCAGTAAAATTGCTGCAAGTTTCTTAATCTTATACGATTATAAAGTGATATAACAATTCAAACTCGTTTCTAATTGATAAGGTATTTTTCATACTACAGACGAGAATTCACCAAATTTTGATGGTGTCTGTGGTTCAAAGAGACTAATACAAGCTAAAACAGAATACATGCCTGTTTTTTCTCGTTGGAAATGAAGACGACAAAAAGATCAGAAGCTTCTGCATTTGCTATCCCATTTTCACGCAATTTCTTGCATAGCAAGTACACGTTCTCCTCACTACAAAAATTCACAACACAAAACATGACACATTTGAGAAAGAGGATCAAGCAAAATCTATACCATAAAAATATACATATTATATATATATATATATATATGTTCGAATATATATACATGTTTGCGAATATCTATATGTCTATGAAACCCAATCCCAGCTTTAACTTTAAATATTCAAGATTTTGAACAAATTTGAACCCTACAACAGTTTCACTGTTAATCATTAAAAAAAAAACCCCAAAAACAAAAAACGCATATATATATATATATATATATATATGAAAATGGAGCAATACCCACAAAAATTTCTGACATATAGCATTAATCTGCCAGCTTTAAATTAGGATTGGCGAACAATTTATATAATTTATGCCATGAGTTTGTAAGCATAAATATCCAACCAAACAGAGCCCAAAAAACATGAAACTTGAAAGTACCAGTAACAGGGTGTGTGGTGGTACGGAGAAATGTCCAAGGAATCGCTTTTTTCGGGTTTTGAGGTTGTCGTTGTCGTCATGGCGGTGTTCTTCTTCTTCTTCTTCTAACTCTTCTCTCAAGAAAACAAAAACTCCTCCATGGCTGCTTCTTAATTTGTAACTTTTGTGAATTTCTGGCCCTGTAAAACGACATCGTTATTTTGATGATTTGGCACTTCAACAAAGTTCGTCGTTTTATGTTCTGACGAACGACACTGTGTAGGTTGCTTGTCCTGCTGGTGAATTAAAATAAGTTTAAAAAAAATTAGTGTGTTAAAAAATTATACATATAATTTATTGAAATAAAAAATAAAATTTTTTATTTATTCTTAAAAAGTTAATAATTATACAATTTTTATTTAATTTAGATAAATTTATTTGTGTATCAAAAAAAAAAGTAACTATACAAGATTAGATAAATTCAATGAGATAGATTGAACAGTTCCACATAAATATTCAAGATCAATGGCCTTTTAATCCTCCATATTAAATATCAGAGGGTATTTTTGTATTAAAAATGATGGAAAACTATCGGAAACAAACAGTGGGGCAATTTGATACACATTCTTCAAATTCATAGGATATAAAAAGTACATTTCATATTTTAGGGGACATATTTAATATTAGTGACAAAGTTTATGAGAAATTTATGAAATGTTTCTTTAAAAACTATATGGATACTCCTTAAATAAGGGTTCATTAATACAGTTGCTCCTGAAATTTTTTTTTTTTTTTTTGGTCCTTTTAAAGATTTGAATTTTAGTTAGATATGAAATTAATACTAAATTATCATCATAACTATAATTGATTTTGAACCTTCTTTTTCTTGAATTTTGGGTGGAGAAATAGAACTGTACATCTTATAATCATTTGTAAAAATTATCATTAGATTTTATCTATAATCACTTTACAAAATATAAATTTTTTTATATAAATTAATTCATAAACTTTTAATTTAATTACAAAGACGGGCAAATTGATAAGGACGTCTGATTTCCAACATAAAAGTCATGTTTGTTTATATTTCAGTTAAGCATAATTCGTCTTGCACAGGACATGTAGCTTTATTATTATTAGAATTTTAAATCTTGATTGTCGTTTTTATATATTGTGTAATCGTTTGTCTTTGTTTGTTTGTTTTTTTATATCTTGATTGTTAATCTTCTTTAGCTATAGTATATATGATATAATATATATTTCATATTATATAATATAAATATTTAAAAAGATGATTCTTATTTCAAGAGTGTTTCGCCCACTGTTCTAAGGCTACCACATTATAATCCCGTTATCCGTCACATGGTGGTTCAATCACTGTCACGTGATATTTTTTTCTCATTTGTTTTACTTATATATTCCGCATGTGAGAAGGACACGCTATACAACTCCCTTATATACCGTTTGATTCTCTATGTTTTCCTTTTTTGTGTTATATATTTTATTTTAATGAGATAGGTGGCAAGAAAGATTACATAACCTATTGTCAACCTAGTTGCAATATTATATTTTATAGTATATATATCCCTTCACAACTTAATAGAATAATGTATGATATTATTTTTTATGTGTGACTCTCATCGAACGATTTATGGTTTTATAATTGGAAAGGTTAATAATTAGATTTTCAAAGTTTAGGGTTTTATGAGTGGAAAATTGAAGAAAGCTTAGAACTTTTAGGAGGGTGAAATGAAATATGTTTCTTCTTTTTTCTTTTTTCTTTTTTTTTTTGTGTCGAATTTGGGGTAAGAAATTTCAAACTATGCATGTTATAATATAATCAAATGTAAAGTACTCTCAGACTATACCCATAATCACATGATATAAGATTTATGTCAAAGGGAATCAAATTTCTTCTTCAAACCCAATGGGTTTGCAAACTTGTTTTTGTTTTTGTTTTTATTCTTCAATGAGTTATTGATTTTTTTTTTAAAGAAAGTTACTCATATTTTATTTAAAATATGATTTAAAGATTAAGACTGTCTGTATATAATTATGTGAATCAGTATTTTGAAAATTGGATTAGTAACATTAATTTTTAATTCTCACTCTATCTCTCGCCACTAGTACAGAATGTGGATACCACGATGGTTTTTAACCGTCGTGGTAACATTTTCACGACGGTTTTCTAACCGTCGTGGAATTCAGGGTCATGGAATCTTTTCAGATTCCACGATGGTTTTTTACTCATTGTGGAATATGCAAAAAAATAGAACCTAAATGTAGACATTTAAGAACATACCATGACGGTTTTTCGGAAAAACCGTTGTGGTAGGGTCCACCGAAAAAAAAAATTGCAAATTCATTTCATTTCCCACGGGTGGCAAATCCGAAAAATTTAACTCACAAAAATCAACATTTTTCTGGAAAATTTCTAAATATGTGCCTTCCCTAATCAATTTTAAAGCAATCTAAATCACAACGACAATCAATAATCACCGAAATGACGGATTTTGAACATTTTTCTTACGGAAAATTCCCAAATCAACAATCAACCAAATCAACATTTTGGAACGAACATTGTGGATTTTTGACATTTTGGACGGAAATTTCACAATCAACAAAATCAACATTTTGGACGGAAAATTCCCAAATCCGTGCCTTACCCAAGCAAAATACATTTCAACTTACCGGATTGTCGAGCGTGGGTACGGGCAGAGTGGTAAAGAATGTAGGGGATGGAGGAATGGCGGCGAGAGGGAGAGGAAAAAAGGCTCGGAGTTAGAGAGAGAGAGAGAGAGAGGAATGGCGGCGAGAATATAGAGAGGGAGCGGAGAGAGCGAAATGGAGGTAGGATATGGGCGGCTTTGGGTTTGGAGTTAGAGTTTGTATTAGAGAGTGAAAAAGGCTCGGAATGTAATGGGGTGGGAAAGAGGATATTTTTTTGGGTTTTAATATACGCTCCAAAAAGTTGAACAATTTTTAAAATTTTTAAAATTCCAAAAAGTTTTTAATAACCATCGTGGAAGCTTCAGCTTCCACGACGGTTTTCAGAAACCCTATTCCACTCCGTGTTTTTGTCGTATTTTTCACGACGATTTTTTAAAAAACGGTCGTGGAAACTCCGTCATGGAATCCACATTTTGTAGTAGTGCGCTCTCACGTGATATAAGATTTATTGTGTGCGGCCCTTCTTGGAGTTGGCATTCGGCCGTTATCTCAAGTTAGTCTCTGGATTCCCAGCCCTAGATATAAAGGGAGGGACTCCATGACAAAGATTTATATGGCAGAAGCAACTTTGCAGGGGGAGGCATTGAGCTTGGACGAGGCCAATGGAAAGCCATCTATGGATCTGCAGTTGAAGGAGCTCGACTCCCCTGTTGAGATGGGGATGGTAGCATGGAGATGAACTAGGGCTTTCCGGTGATTCTGAGCTCATGAGTGTTTTTGTCAAGATGGGCTTATGTTGTGAGGGTGTATTCTATAATTTGTTGTGTGGCAAACTCTTAGAATTAATAAAGGTGATGTATTTCATTTGATAGAATTTGCATTTTAGTGTGTCTTTTTTTGTGTTAAGCTTCTAATAACGAAGATGGTTCTCCCACCTTTTCGGTTTACTTGTTGTTAGCCAGATGAATGTTTTAACGGTGTTTGGTTTTCATTTAGAAGATGGTGGCCCTAGTGATACATGGTTCTAACCTTTGATAAATAAAAAGCGTTCATCGATTGTAGGAACTCTGTCAAGAATAGTCTTACATAAGTTCTCTATTAGTGTATCAAGTTACTTTCCTGTTATCAAGCTTCAATTATACGTCTTTCCCCTTAAGCATCATTGGTATTTACTGATGGAAACGGTACCAATATAGGGCTATGTTTCATATATTGTTGGGTCATCTGTATTCTTTGTTATGTTTGTATCTTTCTTTTAAGTTAGAATGAAATTTGCCCCTTTCAAAAATAATAACAATAATACCCGTGGAATGATGTCACTATCTCTATTAATTTCTATATATAAAAAGAAAATAAAAGATAGAATTTATTTGCTTTCTTCCTTGAAATAAAAAAAGATTCTTTCTACTTTCTTCTCATATTTGATTTATAAGTCATCTTTCGTTATCCTCCCTAAATATTATAGTGTGTACTTACTTAACATGATTTTTTTATAATTGATATGTGATGCTATCATAACTATAAAGATATTTTTAATTAATGTCTATGGATATTATTAAAGGAAGGAATATTAATAAGACATGAATTAGAGAGTACAAGAGTCAAATCTCTTTTGTCACGATTCTCCTTAAACATCCGATATTCTCTTATATTTATCATAAATGTTCTGAAATGTTTGGAGAGAGAAAGAGAGAGTAACGGGTGGGTATTGGTAAGAGAGAGTTTGCGCTAGGGTATTGGTAAAAGTAGAAGAACAAACAAAATTAAAAAAAAAAATTATGTGGATGAAGATAAACAATTGAAAAACAAGTGGGTTTATTATGCAATGAAATTGTAATCAAATTACATCCACAGGAGTGGATGGGATGACAAACAATCTTGACACTTTTACTAAGCATCTCCCCTTTGTTTATTCAGATTCAAGTCTCATTACCTCCTATTTAGGTCTTGTTCTAATTTCAGCTGTTAAAACTTAGATTGATGATGACAAGACAAGTCACTGGGTAAACGATTAAGAAAAATTAATATAAAAAAATATGTTTTATCGTACCTAGAGAAGTGTTCATATGCACTAGATTTTTTTCAATAAAAAAAAAATTGTAGTCAAATTCGATATTGCATTGTAACCCCCCCCCCCCCCCCCCCCCAAAAAAAAAACCACACACGCGCAAATCCAACTGGTCCTCTTTAGTGGGGTCCATAGAATTTTAGTTCCATCTGTCGCTAACACGGAAAGATAAGGACTCGTTGACTTTTTGATAAAAATATCCAACTTCTTGACTTGTTGACTAGGTGTTTGAGTAATTATCAAATCACCACCAATCAATTTTTTCTCTCACTGGAGTTTTCTTTTTTCCCTTTTTTTTTAATGGAGGAAAAGATTTTTCTTAAATAGAAGGGAAGGGAAAAATAGAAAAAGAAAGAAAGGAAAAAAAAAAAAAAAACCGCGAAGTAAACAACTTTTTGAACCCTTTTGGTTCCACCATTCCTCCAATGGTATTTAGGATTTATTTGGTAGAATTTTTATTTTTGTTCTAACCAATAAATAAAAAAAGGGGTAAAAATTATAGATTCTCAATAATTATTTAGAATTAAAAAAATTTAAAGACTAAAATGATATTTAAAGTTTTCAAAATTTTCAAACAACCAATAAATATATCAAAATAAAAGTTATAATATCTGAATTAAATTTTTTATAAATATAAAGTCCATATATAATAGGTTTTGTTATAAATCTGTTCATATATGTATATATTTTTCTAATGATGAATTGTAAAATTAAAATATCTATCATTAATTGAAACTCTGATAATTTGTAATATTTATGTCGTAACAAATATTAAACATATTTATTTATCAAAAAAACAAATATTAAATATATTTTTTTCTTGGTCTAAATATATGCAATTGACCAATTAGAGAGTAGTAGTAGGGTTTATGGAGTAAGGTTTTCGACAGAAAAGGGTTTTATTTTCACCGGAAACAAACACCCGCTCAATCAAATTCGCTTGTCTCAGCCCCTCTCTCTCTCACTCAATCTACTATTCTCCCTTTTTTTTTTTTTTCCTTCGTCTATTTTTCTTTCTATCAGGTGATTTGAATTCTCTTCAAAGTTCCCATCTTTTTCTTCTCATTCTGTTTGTTTTCCAAGAAAAATTTCATCTTTTCCTCTGTTCTTCCTGCAGGTCGCTCGTCGATCGAAATAAATTAATGGCTGGCATTCGAGAAATCACGGCTTCCGAATTCTTGCAAGTACGTTTCTTTCTTCTTTTCTTCTTTATGTTTTTTTGGTTTTTGTTTTTTTCATTCGATAAACTCAAATTTTTTTTTTGTGAATTTTTTTTCCTTGATTCTCGTTTCAGGGAGTTCATAGGCAAAGCTTGTTATTTCACTGTAATTCTCGTAGTAAAAAACCCCAACTTCTATGGAAGAATTTCCCGCGAGGTAGGAGAGGCGTTTCGTTGGATTTGATATGCCGACCTCAGGTGAATCCGCCGAGAGCCGTGGTTTCCGGCGACCTCGGAAGCTCCGTGGCCGAGCAATCCGCGACCGAGATCGGCGTCGGTGTTATTCATCTTTATCGCGTGCCGTTGATTCAGGAGAGCGCGGCGTCGGAGCTTCTCAAGTCCGTTCAGACCAAAATCTCGAATCAGATTGTCGGGTTGAAGACGGAGCAGTGTTTCAACATCGGGCTTGAGTCGGAAATCTCCGATCAGAAGGTCTCGGTCCTCAAGTGGCTTCTCCAGGAGACGTACGAGCCCGAGAATTTGGGGGTCGAGAGCTTTCTTGAGAAGAAGAGGCAGGAGGGGTTGAGTACGGTCATTGTTGAGGTCGGGCCGCGGCTTTCCTTCACGACGGCGTGGTCTTCCAATGCTGTGTCGATTTGCCGAGCCTGCGGGTTGACGGAGGTGACGCGGATGGAGCGTTCGAGGAGGTACTTGTTGTATAGCAAAGGTCCATTGCTAGATAGTCAGGTTGATGAGTTTGCTGCAATGGTTCATGATAGGATGACCGAGTGTGTTTATGCACAGAAGCTAACTTCCTTCAAGACGACTGTGGTTCCGGAGGAGGTTCGATATGTGCCTGTTATGGAAAATGGTCGTGAAGCATTGGAAGAAATTAATCAAGAAATGGGTTTGGCATTTGATGAGCAGGATCTCCAATACTACACGAGGCTTTTCAGGGAGGACATCAAGCGTAATCCGACGACGGTGGAGCTGTTCGACATTGCACAGTCTAACAGTGAGCACAGCAGGCATTGGTTTTTCACTGGGAAAATAGTTATTGATGGACAGCCCATGAACAGGACTCTAATGCAGATTGTGAAGAGCACTTTGCAAGCGAACCCCAACAATTCTGTGATCGGTTTCAAGGATAATTCGAGTGCAATCAAGGGGTTTCCTGTTAAGCAATTGCGACCGTCTCAGCCTGGTTTGACATGCCCCTTAGAGTTGGCTCTTCGTGACCTTGATGTTTTGTTTACCGCCGAGACCCATAATTTTCCATGTGCCGTGGCACCTTACCCTGGTGCAGAGACTGGTGCAGGTGGTCGCATAAGGGATACACATGCCACAGGGAGAGGGTCATTTGTTGTTGCGTCTACAGCTGGTTATTGTGTGGGAAATCTCAATATGGAGGGTTCTTATGCTCCGTGGGAAGATCCCTCTTTCTCGTATCCATCAAACTTGGCATCTCCTTTGCAGATTCTTATAGATTCTAGTAATGGTGCATCGGACTACGGGAACAAATTCGGAGAGCCTTTGATTCAGGGGTACACAAGAACTTTTGGAATGAGACTTCCGAGCGGGGAAAGACGAGAATGGTTGAAGCCAATCATGTTTAGTGGAGGTATTGGCCAGATTGATCACACCCATATATCAAAAGGAGAGCCTGACATTGGTATGCTGGTTGTAAAGATTGGAGGCCCTGCCTATCGCATTGGAATGGGAGGTGGCGCTGCATCGAGCATGGTTAGTGGGCAGAACGATGCAGAGCTTGATTTTAATGCAGTACAGCGCGGGGATGCTGAGATGGCACAGAAATTGTATCGCGTGGTTCGTGCCTGCATTGAGATGGGGGAGAAAAATCCGATTATTAGTATTCATGATCAAGGAGCTGGTGGAAACTGCAACGTTGTTAAGGAAATTATTTACCCAAAGGGTGCTGAGATTGATATCCGGGCAATTGTAGTTGGTGATCACACGATGTCTGTATTGGAGATTTGGGGTGCAGAATATCAAGAGCAAGATGCAATCTTGGTGAAACCTGAGAGCCGCGAACTTTTGCAATCAATCTGTGAAAGAGAAAGGGTTTCTATGGCTGTTATTGGAGCCATAAATGGTCAAGGTCGTGTTGTTCTTGTTGATAGTTCAGCGATTCAAAAATGCCAATTGAATGGGCTCCCTACTCCTCCCCCTGCTGTGGATTTGGAGCTCGATAAAGTACTTGGTGACATGCCGCAGAAGACCTTTGAATTCCACCGTGTCAATGTTGCACGAGAGCCACTCGATATTGCTCCTGGAATCACCGTCATGGATGCTCTTAAGAGGTTACTAAGACTTCCATCCGTTTGCTCGAAGCGTTTCTTGACAACTAAAGTAGATAGGTGTGTAACAGGTCTTGTAGCTCAGCAGCAAACCGTTGGACCCTTGCAAATTACTCTTTCTGATGTTGCAGTCATTGCTCAGACTTATTCCAATGTTACCGGAGGTGCATGTGCTATTGGGGAGCAGCCAATCAAAGGTTTGTTAAATCCAAAAGCAATGGCAAGATTGGCTGTTGGAGAAGCGCTCACTAATCTTGTTTGGGCAAAGGTAACTTCTCTCTCTGATGTTAAAGCTAGTGGAAATTGGATGTACGCTGCTAAACTTGATGGGGAAGGAGCAGCGATGTATGATGCTGCTACGTCTCTTTCAGAAGCTATGATTGAACTTGGTATCGCTATTGATGGGGGCAAGGACAGTCTGTCAATGGCTGCCCATTCTGGAGGTGAGGTTGTTAAGGCTCCTGGAAATCTTGTAATCAGTGTGTATGTCACATGTCCCGACATAACGAAGACAGTTACCCCGGATTTGAAGTTAGGAGATGATGGTGTGCTGCTTCACATTGATTTGGCGAAGGGAAAGCGACGGTTAGGAGGATCTGCTCTTGCTCAGGTTTTTGACCAAGTTGGGGATGATTGCCCTGATCTTGATGATGTTCCTTATCTCAAGAGAGTTTTTGAGTGCACTCAGGCTCTCATCGAAGACGAACTGATCTCTGCTGGTCATGATATCAGTGATGGTGGGTTACTGACATGTGCCCTCGAAATGGCCTTTGCTGGAAACTGCGGTATTAGTTTAAACTTGACTTCACATGGAAAGAGTCTCTTTCAGACACTTTTTGCAGAAGAGCTTGGTCTACTTATTGAAGTAAGCAAGAAAAACTTGGATGCTGTGATGGCAAAGTTGAAAAACGATGGCTTATCCGCTGACATAGTTGGAGAAGTAACTTCGAAACCTACAGTCGAATTGGTCGTCAATGGGTTGAGTCATTTGAATGAGAAGACTTCTTTCCTTAGAGACATGTGGGAGGAGACTAGTTTCCAGCTGGAAAAGTATCAGAGGTTGGCTTCTTGTGTTGATCTGGAGAGAGAGGGGTTAAAAGATAGACATGAACCTGCATGGAACTTGTCCTTCACACCGTCTCTAACGGATGAGAAATATATGAAAGAAACAGTAAAACCAAAAGTGGCTGTGATTCGAGAGGAAGGGAGCAACGGAGATAGAGAAATGGCTGCGGCGTTTTATGCTACTGGCTTTGAGCCATGGGATGTGACTATGTCAGACCTTCTGAAGGGTTCAATTTCTCTGGACGATTTCAGAGGATTGGTATTTGTTGGTGGATTCAGTTATGCTGATGTCCTTGATTCAGCCAAAGGGTGGGCTGCTTCAATAAGATTTAATCAACCCCTTCTAAATCAGTTTCAGGAGTTTTACAAGCGGCCGGACACGTTTAGTCTCGGCATTTGCAATGGTTGTCAGCTTATGGCTCTGTTGGGGTGGATTCCAGGTCCTCAAGTTGGTGGTGTGCATGGTCTCGGTGGGGATCCATCACAGCCTAGGTTCATTCACAATGAGTCAGGACGGTTTGAGTGCCGATTCACGAGTGTTACGATAAAGGACTCGCCAGCTATATTGTTCAAAGGAATGGAGGGTAGTACATTGGGTGTGTGGGCTGCCCATGGCGAGGGAAGAGCATATTTTCCCGACGATGGTGTTTTAGATCGTGTTCTTCACTCGAATTTGGCTCCTGTAAGGTATTGCGATGATGACGGGAATGAAACGGAGCAATACCCGTTTAATCTGAATGGCTCTCCTTTAGGAGTTGCTGCAATTTGTTCGCCAGATGGGCGGCATCTCGCCATGATGCCTCATCCGGAGCGCTGCTTCTTGATGTGGCAATTCCCTTGGTATCCCAAGCAGTGGAATGTGGACAAGAAAGGTCCAAGCCCCTGGTTAAAAATGTTCCAAAACGCCAGAGAATGGTGTTCCTGAGAGGTCAGTGAACTTGGCATATGCTTCTCTAGTGTTCTTCTTTTGTCGCTTTTGCAATTCTTACAATGAACAAAACTGTTTTCTGATGCATTTTTCTCTTGTTTTTGTCGTGCAGTGCATCCAGCGGCTGATTTCTTTTCAGCGAATAAGGTTGGAAAAAAGAAAAGAAACTTTCAGAAGTTAATCGGAGGAATTTGACTTCTATTTTAGCGTATTCCTATTGAAGTTAAGTTTTGTTTTAGTCTTATGATATGCATTGCCAACAACAAACACAGAATTTGAGGAAAGCCATTTTAGTTTCTACGTGTATGTTGCTTCCTCTAATGGTGTTGTGTTTCTTGGTGAATTGATAAATTTAAATGCACAATATATGTGAGAGAATTACAATTTTGAGTTGAAAACCCAGATATTCTTAACACGAATTTCAGGAGATGTTCCCGCAGAAAGTTATTTTGACTGTATCATGTTTCGAACTTCTTTTTTTATTTTATTTGATAAATAGTACAATGAAGAACTAAATTTCTCATAAATTGTTTGTTCTTTCTGAGTATAGAAGCAGCAGCAGCTTAAGGTTGAAAGTAAGAGTGAGAATTAGAGGTTCTATTTCGCTGGAATTTTTTTTTTTTTTTTTTTTTTAACAACCAAAAAAAGGAAAAAAGGAGGTAAGTTTATAAGAAGAGTAAATCGTTTGTTCAATTTCTTTAGTAGTTGTGAGTCTCTTTTTAAGACGGTGAGCTAGCATGCGGTGCAGATGGTGAGTTTGGTGTAGCCGGTAGCGTTTGTACTGTGAGGCAATAGCAGAATGCGAGAGGGGAGTAGAATTAGTCAAGAAAGTTGTGATCTGTGGCTGCTGATCGTGGCACCAATATGTGGATTGTGAAACGCAGCTATAGAAAGGCGGTGCCGTTCCAGGTTCACAACAACTCTAGGCTCTATGCTCTTTTATTCTCCATTTTACTCTCCATTGCTTGTTATCTGCATTTTTAAGTATCAAAGTGGTTGCGAATTACTATTGTGGCTTATGTGACCAGTTCATTTTCATTAGTGCACGCCTTCGGTGATCATCGGGTGTGATTAGCAGTGATATAGGAATTTTCTATTATTTCAAAGGTGCCTATTTGCCATTTTCTTGTAAAAATTGGACTGATACTCTATACCTTGTTAGCCGGCAAACAAGGTTGGTAAATTCCTATTACCGTTCCTTGGCTTCCATCCTAAAACTAGTTAACACTCTCCTATGTAGCAATTGAAACTTTCTAATAAACTTGTAATAAGTTCAACTTACTGATTGACTTGTAACTTTATGTAATGTTGGTACAAAAGACAAGTTTCACTAGAATATTTTATAATAAAATCAACTGGTTATTACAATAACGTTAAAAAAATATTTAAAAAAAAAGTTACAAGTCCGGCTGTCGGATAATTGTAATCTATACAATACATGTGTGGTAATTAAGAGCCAATACTCGTGAAGAAAGGTGTCTTGTGGAAGTAAATGATGAAGAGTTGATGATCGCCACAGTGTGGGCGGCATTTTTCATTTGGACATTGTAGGAACCCTAGTTGGCTATAATGATAAAAGTGGCATTCTAAATAAAGGCATTTGATCAAACAAATGCCGAACTTGAATTCTTTTACTACTTCTTCAAATGGCATGTGCTTGTGTACGTATTCTCTACGTTTGTGTAGTTCTTCTCTCCAGTTTGTTGAAAAAACATCTTTTATTGATCAGATAGAATTTATTACTGAGACTCAGTTCATAACTATCGACATTACCGTAATTAAATTGCCCACAACTCCTTTTCTTCTGGTACCCATTTGAGATCACCAATATAGATGTACTACAGCTCGAGCCGGCTTTGCGCCGCGCACAGGGACGGAGGGAGCTAGGGCCTAGAGGAGCCCCCCATACCCTACAAATTTGAATAAATTTTCATAAAAGCCCCCTCAAAAAGAAAACTTGTATCACAATGACCCATAATTACTCATTTTATAGTTATTAGCCCCTGATAAAATGTTCCGACTTTGTTACTCACTGCGTAGATATCTAGCATCTAGATGAGGAGCCACCGTATGGGATCAAAAAGTAAAGAGGGCGCTGCTCGATTCTTTTTGCCCAAGGGGGATTAGAGTTTGCAAGGAAGTTCGTACATTGCGGAACAGGACTCTGCCGAAAGGAAAGACTAAAGGCCAGGGCCAAAGACCCCCCCAGCCAACGTCCTTTGAACGGAAAGAAGATAAAAGAAAGGAGAAGATCGATATGTGTTTTACAAAGATCTACTCGTTAGATCTAAACGCTACCGTCTAATTTATAGGAAATAGAATTTGCATGAAATACATATGAACAAATATTACAAAATACTTCTTGTGTATTATTAAACTAAATTCATTTATTGTACCAAATACGTGAATTGCTACTTAAGGTCAATCTAATTAAATAATTTGTAGTTTGACAGTTTTTTCTTTCTTTCTTTCTTTCTTTCTTTCTTTCTTTCTTTCTTTCTTTTTGGGTGCGTGATGAGTTATTTGGCTCTTCATTGATATTAGACTTGATCCTATAGTTTAATCCGAATGAGATTTTAGTTTCTTTTGTAAAATTGTAAAGGTCAGTTTTCTAACATTGGATCTTCACTATTTTGGTCACAATGTCTCCTGTATAGTTCTAGAATTGATTGGTGCTAATTTCAATTTTAGTTGATTTAATCAGGAACCAATCATATTTGTATAATTTCCAGCCAAGAAAAAAAAAATCATATTTGTATAATTGAAATAGGGTGTGTTAGGACCTCAGAGATGGATTAATGCTGCACTGTCTAGAGGAAGCAAAACAACTCCACTTTTTGATCAGCAAAACAAAATGCATAAAAATAAAATAACCATAAAGAAAGTAATCCACACAATGTTATGGTTATTTAACATAGTCAAAAACACCAGTGCAAAATAGAAAGATTTTATTAAGTAACGAATTATACTTACAAAATATTGGAATTATAAGTTTGCTCCAAAACTCCGCCAATACAGACACATTGTCTCCTCTATGGTGACTCGCCTTTCACACCACCCGTCTTACTCCAAGTTAGTAGCTCGCCTTCTGACCATGTCTTACTCCAAAGCTATCTCGTGCTTGCCTTCTTTCTTCACCTTCTCCAAGTCGTCTCGTGCTTGCCTTTTGTTTGCACTTGAGTCCAAGGTATGATCTACTTTCAGTCCGTCCTTCAGTCCCTCTTGATCCTCCTGATCAGTACTTTCACCTTAGAAAAAAAACAAACAAACAACAACAACAACAACAACAAAAAAAAAACCCTTAGAGTCGGAATTTTTGAGATCAATAATTGCTCTCGTAATCTCTCATCAATCAAGTGCACAAAACGTGATTCTCATCTAGAGATAAGTGCAATAATAGAACTCCTTGACCCTAGAATGTGTCTAAATTCATCCTTTTAAATCTAGGACGAGATTTTTTCAGTTTATTGTAATGTGCATACACAATCTGAGATCTTATGTATTCAAAATTAAACATTCAAAACTTACTACAAACATTATCTGTTAGACAATCTATCCTAATTCAGAGCAGACACCCTCTAAGATATTTTACATTCAAAACTCAAAACTTAAATTGCACATTATTCGCTATCATAATTCATTTTTAATTCCCACTTTAACCACACACACTTTTCAATTCTAATTTCTGCAAAACTCCAAATCAACCACTTTTAGACATAGAGATGGGTTACTATTTGGTATCTTCCCAATATGCCACTTGTAACTTTTTTGCGATATAATATATTAGATGATTTTAATATAATATTTTTCATTTATACTTGTCACTCATATATTTAAATAGTAACATGTAATAAAATTATAAATAAATCAACTAATTATTGCAAATGTCAGATAATATCTGGTATTTTGTATATAGTAAGCCCACGTTTGGTGATACAGTTGAGTTTATACAGTTGAGTTTAAACTCAACTGTACTTTACGGCTGGTTTTTTGTCTTATTCTGAAAAAGTCACAAAAATTATAACTATTTTTTTAAAAATTAATCAATCTCAACTTAAAAATTTTATCTCATCTCAAACTCAACTTAAACATCAAATTAAACATCAAACAACCCTAAAAAGTTACAACCATTAAAGTTTGCAACTTTAAAGCGACAATGTCGTTTTCTTCCCCCGTTCAAAACGCAGCGTCGCTCCCATTAACAAAACGAGCAAACGACAGCAACAAAAGGCTCCAAAACCCCAAAGGCAAAGCTCGCAAGACCTCAAAACAATGGAGCCGGAGGAGGAAGAGGACAATAACGACCCCAACGACAACCTCCACCTCCTTTCCCTCTCCACCACCACCACCACCACCCAACCGCCGCCACTGCGCAGGCCCATCTGCCCGAACTGCAGCCGGCCCGGTCCAGTTTGTCTCTGCCACGCCCTCCCGGCCAAGCCCATCCCCACCACGGCCCAGATCATAATCGTCCACCACCCTCACGAGGCCCGCCACAAGCTCTCCACCACCCCGGTCCTCACCCGCTGCCTCGCCAACGCCACCGCCATCGTCACCCGCCGCCTCCGTCACGGCCTCTCCCCTCTCCTCGACCAATCCCCTCCCGCCATCTACCTCTTCCCCTCCTCCCCCGACTCCTCACCCGCCGTCACCCTATCCCACCTCCGTCACCGCCCCTCCGACAACCACCCCTCCGTAGTCATCGCTTTCGACGCCACGTGGAAGCACGCGAGGGAGATGGTGAGGGCCAGCGAGGGCTTCTTGTCGGGATTCGCGACGAGGGTCTGCCTCGGTTTTGATGAGAGCGCCGCCGGCGGGAGTATCTACGACTCGGAGCTGGTGCTGAGGAAGGAGCCGTTTCGTGGGTGCGTCACCACCATGGAGGCTGTGGCCAGGACCTTGGCGGTGGTTGAGCCCAATGGGCCTGAGATTGAGGACAGGCTTGTTGGGGTTCTGAGGGAGATGGTTAGGCTCCAGGCTGGGTTTCTTAAGCCCATTAAGCCCAGGCCCAATTTGTCCAAGAAGAAAGGGAAGGCCCAGAAGAAGGTGGTCGTGGTGGGCGGGGGGTGAGAAGAGTGAGAGTTCATGACTGGCAAGTTTATGGGTTTTTTTTTTTTTTTTTTTTCCTGTGTTTTTTGTACCACGAGCTAGAAATTATTAGTTTGAAAAATGATATATGCTGGGATCAAATAGTTATTTTAGTGATGCAAAATCTACAGAATTTAAAGACTCCATTTAGAGGCACTTTTCCAAACGGAAAAACACTGTCCGATTCAAATGAACGTTTGGGGATTTTTGAGTTTCTAAAAATCTTTTTCAAAGATTTATTATTTCATAATTTTCTAAAATCAAAATCAACAAAGCACGCATCCAAAATGTCTCTTTTTTAATTGTTATTTTGCTAAACACAAAACTCTAAAATAATTTTTTTCGAAAAGTTATTATTCCAAATTTATTTTTTCAAAACTCATCGTAACTTGAAAAGTCCCAACGGTAAAAATCCATATCCAAGTCCTCTCCAAACAGGCATAGTGTGCGTTTATAATGTTCATAATAATTTTTTTTTTCTTTCAATGTGTATCATTATGGTATTAATATTTATTTTTATTTTTTGATAGTGTATTACATAAATCATTCGCCATGTCAAAATAACATATAGTCCGATCATTACTTGTCAATTCATTCATGTTTTCATGTTACAGTTTAGCATGTCGTGATAATTATTATATGATCGATTAGTGTCTTTAATAAAATATAGTCCAATCAATATTTGTCAATTTATGTTACAGCTTAGCATGACGTGATAATTATTTTATGGTCGATTAGTGTCTTTAATAAAATATAGTCCAATCAATATTGTCAATTTACGTTATCATTTAGCATATTGTGAGGATTAGCATAGAGTCCAATGTTAAGTTTGGTAGCCTGTCTCGTTATGAAACTGATTAGGACGTACTTTGTAAATAATGAATTGAAAAATGTTCTCTCTCTCTCTCTAATTTAAATTGATAAATGTTCTTAACTATATAACCAAACTTCTTGTCACTAAATTTTTCTCTTTCTTTTTTCCCCCCAAATCTTGTGGATGACTTGTTTGTCGCCTCGGAGAACTAGTTATTCATAGGGTTCTCAACAATAGGCCTTGTATCGGTAATTCATCAGTTAAAATCACATCAAAATAAAACATATATGTATAAATATAGTTTAATTGATTATTTCTGTTACAGATCTGATGATTGAAAAGTAAAGTCTAGTTCTTCCGGATAACACATGTTTTCAGGTTTTACCATAGAAATCTCCTACCACTTTCAACAAGAATTATGTATTGTGAAACAAACATGATGAAAATGTGCTCATCAAGTGTTAGCTAGCTGGAAATGTAAGGCTTGTCTAGAAAACCTTCAATTTGGCTAACCAACAAGAAAGCCTAGTCACTTCATTTTCTGGTTTGGTGTTCCATTTATAGAAATAGAGAAGAAATAGATGGCAACCCAACAATACAAATGTTTATGATGTCAATTCAAATAGCAATCTGTTTTTTATTTTTTATTTATTATTATTTTTTATCAGTTCCAGTTGTGTGGGGGCTGTGGGTGGAACCTTGTCCTAGGAAAAGTCGGAATATAAACACGTGTACAAGTGTTTTCTTTCATGTAATAATTCTAAGATGATTTGATATTTCATTGGAAATCTCACTCAAGAATTTTGTAGAAAACATTTTATTTTAGACTGACTTCCATGTCCAAGTGTAAGAAAGAAGCAAAAGAAGAACTCACGGTTTTTTTAAAAATTAATTTAGTTTTAATTTGTTTTTGGGTATATAATCTGGTTTTTGTCCTTGAATATCTATGGCTTGGAAGTAATGATTAATTCAATGAATATACACTTTTTATTGTGTCATTGGCCCTTCCCTTAAGCTGGTATTTTTAGCCCAATGTTATGAAGTTGGGAAAATCGGAAGATTATGTGACATATTGTGATGTTTCAATTGCTTGTTTTGTTTAAGTTCTATTTTGAGATTTCGTTTTAAACTCACCTTTTAGATTCTATTTTTTTACCGTGTTTTTTATGATGAAAACTTAAATTTACTGTTTGAATCGTGAGTTTTAACTTATGATCCAAACAGACCATAACTGATGAAAATGACAAGTGGTGAATGGCTTCAAAGTAGTATTTTTCTTTTTTCAAACAAATAAAGAGAAGTTAGTCTTGTAAAATTTTAAAGGTTAAATCAAATTAAAAAAAAATAATGATAATACAGTATACAAATTTGATGAAGTCTAGTAGTTATTTGGTGCTTCAAAGTAGATAATTCTTTAAGAAAGAAATAAAGAGAAGTTAGTAATGTAAAATTTTAAAGGTTAAATCAAATTTTAAAAAAATAATAATAATAGTATACAAATTTGATGAAGTCTACTAGGTATTTGGTGTTTCAAAGTAGATAATTCTACGTTGGGGTATTAAAAAAATAATACTCTATCTGCATCATGCTTTGTTAATTTTGAATACTCTCATTTCGAAGTACTTTTTTTTTTTTTTAATCAAATCTTACGCTAAAAAATATGCATTATTAATAGAATATCTTACTGTCGAAACTCCATTCAAAACTATATTGCAAAAATATCTTTTTTTTTTGGGATTATTTACCTAATAATTCTCCAAATAATACATTCCTTTTTGTTTGAAATACTTGGTATTTTACAACTACTTTTTTCTCTTTTTTTTTTTCTTTTTTTTTTTTGGCCAGTATTTAGAACCCTGGTAGGACATTCACTTATGCAGTTCTTGTTCCCTTCTTTACTAGCCATTCTTGCTTTTAGTAATCCAAATTCAGATGAGTGGGGGAAAAAAGGAGATGGAAGAGGTACAGACATGACACATTTGTTCTCTAGGTTCTGAAATTTTGGCCTTTTAACCTGATTTAAGTTTTCCAGTCAAAAGAAATATATAGCCTAGCCTTTTTACCAGCAACTAAGAGTATACTAGTAATAGAAGAACATGTAATGAAGCCTCTTAATAAAGTGACCATCATTTTTTTTTTTTTACTCTTGCTTTCTAGTTAATTTGAGCTTTCTAGTTAGGGATATCCTACCAATAACGCACATCTGAATGAAATTAAAAAGTATATGAAATTGACATGATATAAATTATGTAATATTATCTAATACAAATAGCTCTTCTGTTCAACAATTATAATATGAAAAATTCTAGTAAATAACATTTTATAAAAATAATTAAAATAATTTGAAGTAAATAGTAAAGTTATCAGGCAAAAGAAAAAAAATTTAGGTAAATGATATATTTATAAAACGTAAATAAATAATTTACGCGGTAAATTTGTTCTAAAAAAAGATTTACCTAGTAAATCTACTATTTTATTCTAAATATTTTTTAAACCATGCTATTTACTTCAGTTATTTTTTGAAAACTGCTATTTACTTCCGCCTCCCATATAACATTCTATTTTACATCTTGTAATTACTAATTGATTTATATATATATATATATATCTTTTTATTTAGAAATTTGTAACATTTATTATTTAAAATCGTAAATATAAATGACAAGTATTATTGAAAAATGTTAAATTAAAACTGATTGTTTCAATAATAAATAAGAAAAAGTCACAAATGTTGTTTTATAAGTGTGCTGAATAAGAGGATATAACTAAAAATTTGACATAATATAAAGGAAAGATCTGTGGTACATACCTTTTTATATACTCTATCGGTAAGACTCTATCAAAGACCATTCAAAATTAATCGAATGGATAAGATATCAAGGGTTCACAATAACTAAATAAGCCTTGATTTATAGGACTATAGGAAAAAAAAATTTAAATAAAAAAATAAAAAAAATAAAAAAATTGAACTCTTCTTCGTCTTCTTCGTTGGGATTTCACCGGAGGTTCGTGTAGGTCTAGGGGCGAGGGGGTTGTCGCCAGAGGTTGTGTTAGGGGGCACACAGGAGGTTGGAGGGGTGGGTTTCGCCAGAGGTTCATGTAAATCTGGGCGTGTCCCATCGTTGGGGTCTAGGCAAGGGGGGGGGGGGGGGGGGGGGTTTGGGTCTAGGTCGCGCGGATCTAGCATGGGGATGTTCTGTAGCCAGGGTCTGGCGTGGCAGGAGGGGGTGGTGGCAAGGGGCCTAGGTTGCACGGATCTGGCACTGGGGGGGTGGTTGGTTTTCGTAGGAGGCCGGGAGAGGGGGGGTGGTTTCGCAGGTCGGGGGCCAGCGAGGGAAGAGGGGGGACAGCGATGGAAAGTTGGGATTTTTTTTCTCTTTTTTTTTCGAATTTATTGGGCAATAATACTATAAGTTAAGGTGTATTACAATTATCACACACAAATAATATATCAACCGTTGAAATTCATCGAACGGTCTATAAAATAAGCTATACCGGTAGGATTTCTAAATAAGACTCTATCATAGCCTTTCCCTGATATAAAAGGAATGACTGCGGTAATACTTCTTTTAGGAGCACCACTCGTGGTTACTATTTTTAAGGCCATCAATATTGAATCCAAAGGTTAAGACATATGAGTTACACAAAAGCCTAAAGTGCACACTGCCACATGCTAGTCAAACACGCTTTACTTATTTCCACACTGCCACACTACCTCATATGAGGCTCTTGGCGGTATCAGCGTCGTGGTCGTCGGCCGGCGGCGGAGAGGTTACCGGCACTTCACCGACGCGAAGAACGCCAGAAGAGTTGATATAATCTGTTAATGTTCTTCTTCTTTTTTCCGTCCATAAAAGATCAATACTCTTTCAAAAGAAAAAATTCATTAACGATGGGTTTGATGGTGGGCTTGATGGAATGGAATCAGTTGTCCAAAACAACAAGAAGAAGAAGAATAAGAAAAAGTAGAAAGAAAGAGAAAGCTTCCGAGAAAAAGAAAAGAAAGAAAAAGTTGCAAATATGAAATGAAAATAAAATTGTGTGTGTACAAAACTACATCAAATTCGATATATCTTATTTTATGATCATGCATTTCATCATATCAATCTTTTTGACCATAAGATCGAATACTATAATAGTACTCTTTAATTAGACTCTGCCAGAGTCTTTTCCCTATATGTAATATTTAATTTTTACATATAGATCTGACTTAAATTGATGTACTTTTATTATAGAATTCTAACCGATAGGATGTTGAGACATAGGGGTTTGAAATGAAATGCCTAGAAATGCTACAACCTCCACTGTTTATCCACGCCACTGCATTATTTTGTTTGTATCATACTCAATCACTTTCGCTTTAAAAAAAAAAAGAAAAAGGAAAAGATTGGAAACTTAACGTTCAGTGACTGTTAAGCAAAGTTCATTAAAGAAAAATGGCTAATTTCATTTCTACAAATTCAGCTTAAACGCTTCTTTAATAAGAATCAAGAAAGGCAACTAAATTGTTAAGAAAAAGTGACTAGGATCCTCATGGTGAATTTCACTAGTTAACCCCTTTTTTTAAGTCTTATAGAGAGGAACTGTCAGGGGATATCCTGGTTGTAAAATCGATTAAAAGACATGTAATGAAAAAAGGGGGGGGGGGTTAAATTTCAAATTTGACCCTTAAATAATAGGATTGTCTCACTTTGCCTCTTATAACTCAAAATGAAAAAAAAAAAAAAAATCCCCTGCTTATCAATTGTTATAATTTCGGTACTTTCTTTATTAAACATCAATTTTTTAGCAATTTTAATTACATATAGGTTACATGACTGGTTGATAAGGGATTTTTTTTTTTTCCTAACGATTTTAATAACATGTTGATAACCCAACAAGCATCATCATAAAAATATTTTAAAGATAAGCATTTTAATGACGAAAGTACCAAAGTTGAAACTTATGATAGGCTCATAGGGAGATTTTGTTTTGAATTTTATAGGGCAAAATGAGACAAGCCTTATTCTTTGCGGTTTAATTTAAAATTTAACATAAAAATTGTAATAATTTCTATCGTGGGTGCTCTCACTATAAGGTGCTATGAGGATCGTATAACTACACTGTTACACCCATTTTTTGAACATCGTTTGATTTAAATCATAAATTGATATCATTGCTTTCTGTAACATAAGAATCCCGATCAAATAATAATTAAAAATACATTAAAAAATGGTGATCATAAATTCATATTTTCGGTTAGTTCTTACATTAGAAAGCATGGTGATCCCTACCTAGATTTACCCAAAAATACCATGTCTTTGAGTGAAAAATGAAAATGGGCGTGTAAGGAAAAAAGTGTGTCCAAAACAAAGAAAAGAAGAGAAAAAAAGAACAAAAACACAGAGAAATTTGAGGATAAAATCCATCAAAATGAGGCCTTCTCTATGACCCACCGTAATACGATACATCATTTTCAATTGATGGAAATATCAAACAAGTAAGGTGGCTTTCAGCCTTTTGTTTTCTGTTATATTGTTTTTCCTTTTTTTTTTTTTTTTCATTCAGTTTATACACACACACACAGATATATATATATCACAGGAAAGTAAGGCATGGATGAACTTATAAAGCCTTATAAAGCCTGAAATGGGACCTCCTTACTTTGGCCACCTACCAAACGGGTTGGCAATTAGTATCTCCTTTGCTCTGCCTGAGCTAATCACTCCCAACATCATAACAAAACTCAATTCTTATAAATATATATATATATATATATATATATGATAAGAGAAATAATAATTGTAATAAGAGAAGAAAGGAAGAGAAAGAGAACACAAGGATATTTAATGTGACTGTACTTTCATGGAAAAAAAATAAAGAACTCATTAGTGCGAGCACTTTGAATTAGCTCGCATATAAATATAAGTTACAATATATAGAATTAGATAAATTACATAATACTTTCAAGTCTACTAAAATCAAAACTTACAATAATTGCAAATTAAGAAAATTCCTAATAAAAGTAATTACATACAAAACACTAACTTTCCCCAACGATAATATTAACTTTCCTAATAATATATATGTTTTGTTATAAAGTCATTTTCAATTTTTCATATTTGAACCGGCCAAAACCGTCCTTTTCCAATTTTGTATACTTCTTCACGTTACATGCATGGTGGCTAGGAGAACACTAACATTATTTTCTTGGATTAATTTCAATCATGGACGGTCTCAAATTGTTGAGGTTGTTTCATTTTATTTTTGAATTTCAATTTTTGACATTCTCATCCTTAAACATTAAGATTTATCTTTATTTCCCTTCCGTCACGTTTTTTTCCCCCATTTGTTTGGACAGATATTTTGTGCATATTTTTTTTGATTTGCTTTCACCTATATTTCTAAAATAATTGAGATTATTTCACTTTGTTCTCCTAGTTTGAATTTGTAGGCATTTTCAAGCCTTAAACTATAAGAATTGTCGAGTTTGCAACTTTTAAGTTATTTTGTCAATTTATGGAGGGATATTCTATATATTCGGACAACAAGGGAACTATAAATGCATAGAAATGAGCATATATCTCCACTAAAGGAAAAAAAAATTAAGGGCCCGTTTGGTGTTTGAATTTGAGTTAAGATTTTTAAGTTTAAATAGTAATTTTTGTTGACTATTTCATAAAAAAAATAAAAAAAATTTTCAGAAAAAAACAAAAATTGAGTTGATCGATTTGGATTTAAACTTGGCAACCAAACAGGCCCTTATACTTTATTTTCTTTTTCTTTTCTTTTCTTTTCTTTTTTTTTTGGTATGCCCTACTCAATGAGGTTATTTATCCCCTTTCCTTTTCTTTTCTTTCTTTCTTTCTTTCTTTCTTTCTTTCTTTTTTTTTTTTTTTCAGATCTCCTTTTGGAAGTTTAAAATGTAGAACTACTTTCCTTTTTCTTCTAACCAACAACAAGAAAGCCTAGTCACTTCATTTTCTGGTTTGGTGTTCCATTTATAGAAATAGAGAAGAAATAGATGGCAATCCAACAATACAAAATGTTTATGATGTCAATTCAAATAGCAGTCTGTTTTTTATTATTTTTTTAATTTTTTTTTATATTTTTGATCGGTTCCAGTTGTGTGGGTGGAACCTTGTCCTAGAAAAAGTCGGAATATAAACACGTGTACAAGTGTTTTCTTTCATGTAATAATTCTAAGATGATTTGATATTTCATTGGAAATCTCACTCAAGAATTTTAAAGAAATATTTTATTTTAGACTGACTTCCATGTCCAAGTGTAAGAAAGAAGCAAAAGAAAGAACTCACAGTTTTTTAAAAATTAATTTATGCTATGTTTGACTCACCATCTCAATTCAAACTTTTCAACTCAAATTTTATCTTTTTCCTCAAAAGTCTTTGTCTTTTTCCCAAAAATTTTTTTGTCTTTTCTGAAAAGTCAACAAAATTTACTATTTCAACTTCAAAATATCAACTCAAACCTGCGATCCAAACGGTAGTTTTAATTTGTTTTTGGGTTTATAATCTGGTTTTTGTCCTTGAATATCTATGGCTTGAAGTAATGATTAATTCAATGAATATACACTTTTTATTGTGTCATTGGCCCTTCCCTTAAGCTGGTATTTTTAGCCCAATGTTATGAAGTTGGGAAAATCGGAAGATTATGTGACATATTGTGATGTTTCAATTGCTTGTTTTGTTTAAGTTCTATTTTGAGATCTCGTTTTAAAACTCACCTTTTAGATTTTATTTTTTTACCGTGTTTTTTTATGATGAAAACTTAAATTTATTGTTTGAATCGTGAGTTTTAACTTTTTGATCCAAACAGATCATAACTGATGAAAATGACAAGTGGTGAATGGCTTCAAAGTAGCATTTTTCTTTTTTCAAAGAAATAAAGAGAAGTTAGTCATGCAAAATTTTAAAGGTTAAATCAAATTAAAAAATAATGATAATACAGTATACAAATTTGATGAAGTCTAGTAGTTATTTGGAGCTTCAAAGTAGATAATTCTTTAAGAAAGAAATAAAGAGAAGTTAGTAATGTAAAATTTTAAAGGTTAAATCAAATTTTTTAAAAAATAATAATAGTATACAAATTTGATGAAGTCTAGTAGGTATTTGGTGCTTCAAAGTAGATAATTCTACGTTAAGTTATTAAAAAAATAATACTCTATCTGCATCATGCTTTGTTAATTTTGAATACTCTCATTTCGAAGTACTTTTTTTTTTTTTAATCAAATCTTACGCTAAAAAATATACATTATTAATAGAATATCTTACCGTCGAAACTCCATTCAAAACTATATTGCGAAAATATCTTCTTTTTTTTTTGGGATTATTTACGTAATAATTCTCCAAATAATACATTCCTTTTTGTTTGAAATACTTGCTATTATACAACTACTTTTTTTTTTTTTCTTTTTTGGCCAATATTTAGAACCCTGGTAGGACATTCACTTATGCAGTTCTTGTTCCCTTCTTTTACTAGCCATTCTTGCTTTTAGTAATCCAAATTCAGATGAGTGGGGGAAAAAAGGAGACGGAAGAGGTACAGACATGACACATTTGTTCTCTAGGTTCTGAAATTTTGGCCTTTTAACCTGACTTAAGTTTTCCAGTCAAAAGAAATATATAGCCTAGCCTTTTTTACCAGCAAATAAGAGTATACTAGTAATAGAAGAACATGTAATGAAGCCTCTTAATAAAGTGACCATCATTTTTCTTTTTTTTCTTTTTACTCTTGCTTTTCTAGTTAATTTGAGCTTTCTAGTTAGGGATATCCTACCAATAACGCACATACGAATGAAATTAAAAAGTATATGAAATTGACATAATATAAATTATGTGATATTATTTCATACAAATAGCTCTTCTGTTCAACAATTATAACATGAAAAATTCTAGTAAATAGCATTTTATAAAAATAATTAAAATAACTAGCAATGTTTTAAATTATTTGAAGTAAATAGTAAAGATATCGGGCAAAAGAAATTTTTTTTAGGTAAATGATATATTTATAAAACGTAAATAAATAATTTATGCAGTAAATTTGTCCTAAATAAAGATTTACCTGGTAAATATGTTATTTTATTCTAAATAATTTTTAAAGTCTACTATTTACTTCAATTTTTTTTTTGAAAACTACTATTTACTTCTGTCTCCCATATAGCACTCTATTTTACATCTTGTAATTACCAATTGATTTATATATATCTTTTTATTTAGAAATTTGTAACCTTTATTATTTAATATCGTAAATATAAATGACGAGTATTATTGAAAAATGTTATATTAAGATCAACCGATCGTTTCAATAACAAATAAGAAAAAGTCACAAATGTTATTTTATAAGTGTGCTGAATAAGAGGATATAACTAAAAATTGACATAATAGAAAGGAAGGATTTGTGACACATACATTTTTATATACTTTATTGGTAAGACTCTATCTAAGACCATTCAAAGTTAATTGAATATATAAGATATAAAGGGTTCACAATAACTAAAATAAGCCCTGATTTATAGGAAAACAAGAAAAAATAAATTAAATAAAAAAAATGAACTCTTCTTCATCTTCGTCGTCGGGATTTCGCCGAAGGTTCATGCAGGTCCAGGGGCAAGGGGGTTGTCGCCGGAGGTTATGTTGGGGGGGTCGCCGGAGGTTCATGTAAATCTGGGGGGGGGGGGGGGGGGGTGTTCTGGGTCGCGCTGATCTAGAGTGGGCGTGTCCCATCATCGGGGTCTAGGCACGGAGGGGGAGGGGGTCGTTGCGTCACTTAGGGGTCGTTGCGTCGCCAAGTCTAGGCGGATTGGGGGGGGTGGGGTGGGGGTGGTCTAGGTCTGGGTTGCGTGAATCTGGCGTAGGGATGTCCCATCGTCGGGGTCTAGGCACGACAAGGGCGGGTGGCAGCAGGGGGCCTAGGTTGCACGGATCTGGCACTGGGGGGTGGTTGGTTTTCGCCGAAGGTCGAGAGAGGGGGTTGGTTTCGTAGGTCGGGGGCCAGTGGGGGAAGAGGGGGGACAACGGTGGAAAGTTGGGTTTTATTTTTTAATTTTTTTTATTTATTAGGTAATAATACTATGAGTTAAGGTGTATCACAATTATATACACAAATAATATATCAACTATTGAAATTTATCGAACGGTCTATAAAATGAGTTCTATCGGTAGGGTTTCTTAATAAGACTCTACCACAGCCTTTCCCTAATATAAAGTGAGAGACTGCGGTAAAACTCCTTTTAGGAGTGACTGCGGTAAAACTCCTTTAAGGCCATCAAGATTGAATCGAAAAGTTAGGACATAGAAGTCACACAAAAGCCTAAAGTGCACACTGCCAGATGCTAGTCAAACACACTTTACTTATTTCCACACTGCCACATATGAGGCTCTTGGCGGTATCGATGTCGTGGTCGTCGGCCGGCGGTGGAGAGGTTACCAGCACTTCACCGACGCGAAGAACACCGGAAGAGTTGATATAATCTGTTAATGTTCTTCTTCTTCTTCTTCTTCTTCTTTTTTCCGTCCACAAAAGATCAATAACTCTTTCAAAAGAAAAAATCCATTAACGATGGGTTTGATGGTGGGCTAGATGGAATGGAATCAGTTGTCCAAAACAACAACAAGAAGAAGAATAAGAAAAAGTAGAAAGAAAGAGAAAGCTTCCGAGAAAAAGAAAAGAAAGAAAAAGTTGCAAATATGAAATGAAAATAAAATTGTGTGTGTTCAAAACTACATTAAATTCGATATATCTTATTTTATGATCATTCATTTTATCATATCAATCTTTTTGACCATTAGATCGAATACTATAATAGTACTCTTTAATTAGACTCTATCAGAATCTTTTCCCTATATATAATATATAATTTCTACCGATATATCTGACTCTTTAAAATAAAACTTAATTGATGTACTTTTATCATAGAATTCTACCTATATGATGTGAGGCATAGGGGTTTGAAATGAAATACCTAGAAATGCTACAACCTCCACTGTTTATCCACACCACTGCATTATTTTGTTTGTATCATGCTCAATCACTTTCGCTTTTAAAAAAGAAAAAAGAAAAAGGAAAAGATTGGAAACTTAACGTTCAGTGACTGTTAAGCAAAGTTCATTAAAGGAAAATGGCTAATTTCATTTCTACAAATTCAGCTTAAACGCTTCTTTAATAAGAATCAAGAAAGGCAACTAAATTGTTAAGAAAAAGTGACTAGGATCCTCATGGTGAATTTCACTAGTTAACCCCTTTTTTAAGTTTTAGAGAGAAGAACTGTCCGGGGATATCCTGTTTGTAACCTGACATCCTGTTTGTAAATCGATTAAAAGACATGCAATAAACCAAAAAGGGGGTTAAATTTCAAATTTGGTCCTTAAAAAATAGGGATTGTCTCACTTTGCCTCTTATAACTCAAGATGAAAAATAAAAAAAAAATCCCCTGGCTTATCAATTGTTATAATTTCGGTACTTTCTTTATTAAACATTAATTTTTTAGCGATTTTAATTACATATAGGTTACATGACTGGTTGATAAGGGATTATTTTTTTTCCTAACGATTTTAATAACATGTTGATAACCCAACAAGCATCATCATAAAATAGTTTAAAGATTAACATTTTAATGACGAAAGTACCAAAGTTGAAACTTATGATAGGCTCATAGGGAGATTTTTGTTTTGAATTTTATAGGGCAAAATGAGACAAGCCTTATTCTTTGCGGTTTAATTTAAAATTAACGTAAAAATTGTAATAATTTCTATCGTGGGTGCTCTCACCATAAGGTGCTATGAGGATCGTATAACTACACTGTTATACCCTATTTTTTGAACATCGTTTGATTTAAATCATAAATTGATATCACTTGCTTTCTGTAATAGAAGAATCCCGATCAAATAATAATTAAAAATACATTAAAAATGGTGATCATAAATTCATATTTTTGGTTAGTTCTTACATTAGAAAGCATGGTGATCCCTACCTAGATTTACCCAAAAATACCATGTCTTTGAGTGAAAAATGAAATGGGCGTGTAAGAAAAAAAGTGTGTCCAAAACAAAGAAAAGAATGAGAAAAAAAGAACAAAAACACAGAGAAATTTGAGGATAAAATCCATCAAAATGAGGGCTTCTCTATGACCCACCGTAATACGATACATCATTTTCAATTGATGGAAATATCAAACAAGTAAGGTGGGTTTCAGCCTTTTGTTTTTCTGTTATATTGTTTTTCCTTTTTTTTTTTTTTTTTCATTCAGTTTATACACACACATACACAGATATATATATATATATATATATATATATCACAGGAAAGTAAGGCATGGATGAACTTATAAAGCCTTATAAAGCCTGAAATGTGACCTCCTTACTTTGGCCACCCACCAAATGGGTTGGCAATTAGTATCTCCTTTGCTCTGCCTGAGCTAATTACTCCCAACATCATAACAAAACACAATTCTTATAAATATGTATACCTCTATATATATATATATATATATATTAGAGAAGAGAAACAATAATAGTAATAAGAGAAGAAAAGAAAAGAAAGGAAACACAGGATATTTAATGTGACTGTACTTTTATGGAATAAAAATAAAGAACTCATTAATGAGAGTACTTTGAATTAGCTCGCATATGAATATAAATTACAATATATAGAATTAGGTAAATTATATAATACTTTCAAATCTACTAAAATCAAGACTTACAATAATTACAAATTAATAAAATTCGTAATAAAAGTAATTACATACAAAACACTAACTTTCCCCAACGTTAATACTAACTTTCCTAATAATATATATGTTTTGTTATAAAGTCATGTTCAATTTTTCATATTTGAACCGGCCAAAACCGTCCTTTTCCAATTTTGTATACTTCTTCACGTTACATGCATGGTGGCTAGGAGAACAATTACATTATTTTCTTGGATTAATTTCAATCATGGCGGTCTCAAATTATTGGTTGTTTCATTTTATGTTCTGAATTTCAATTTTTGACATTCTCATCCTTAAACATTAAGATTTATCTTTATTTCCACCTTCCGTCACGTTTTTTTTCCCCATTTGTTTGGACAGGTTTTTGTGCATATTTTTTTTATTTGCTTTCACCTATATTTCTAAAATAATTGAGATTATTTCACTTTGTTCTCCTAGTTTGAATTTGTAGGCATTTTCAAGCCTTAAATTATAAGAATTGTCGAGTTTGCAACTTTTAAGTTATTTTGTCAATTTATGGAGGGATATTCTATATATTCGGACAACAAGGGAACCATAAAGGCATAGATATGAACATATATCTCCACTAAAGGAAAAAAAAATTTTATACTTTATTTTCTTTTTTTTTTTTTTTTTTTTTTTTGGTATGCCCCACTCAATGAGGTTATTTATCCCCTTTCCTTTTATTTTATTTTCTTTTCTTTCTTTCTTTCTTTCTTTTTTTTTTTTCCCCTTCAGATCTCCTTTTAGAAGTTTAAAATGTAGAACTACTTTCCTTTTTCTTCTAATACTTTTTTTTTTTTTTTCTATTTCTTTTGTAAGTCTGCTTAACTTTGTGAGTTTTTTTTCTTTTTTTTTTCTTTTTAATGTATTTCTATTTGTACTCTTTTTCATTCTTGTGCTACACGTTGATGATATCCTCTTTATAGGAAATGGCATGGGAACATTAACTACGGTTGGCCAAAAAAAAACTCCAGATGAAAATTTTGAAAAAAAAAAATCTTTGAATTCAATTACCGTGCGATACAAACAATAAACTCTAATCCTTAAAAAAAAAAAATAATAATAAAAAAAAAATAAAAAAAAAATAGAAGTCTTCTTAGCTTTATTTCAAGCCACGTATATAGATAATACTTCAGAAGTACTTTATGGGAAATTCCAAGAAAGATGTGTATGTAGCCTTTCGAGACATGGAATTATACTTTCCGAGGAGCACTCCCCTAAGACTACTAAAGAGAGTGAAAAAATGAGAAAGATTACATATTTTCGGCAATTGGAAGTATCATGTATGTTATGTACAAGATTGAAAGTTGTTATGCAATCCTAATTGTTAATTGGTACCAATCAAATCTAGAACATTGGGTTGCGGTCAAAGCATATTCTCAAATACTTTTATAGAGCTAGAATATGTGATATTATAATCCAACGTGGATTTGATTCCTATTAAATATATTGACTCAATTTTCTAAGCTAATAATAGTTTTATTCTCGACCTTTGGTTCAATTTTCACCTTAAATATTGGTGAGGCTATTATATGACGCCCCGTCTCAAACTAGAGGTCCTAAAAATCCGCTAGCTCAAAAAAAAAAAAAAAAAAAAAACAAGGGTTGAAAATTTTTTCATACGATTAATTAAAGGGCATTGACTAGTGTATGATGCATTGATACTTATGATATTTGTTACGTACATAACAATGAATAACTATATACGAATTATTAGTGGAATTACAAAAACTTTGTTGCTTATATTTTTGTTGAAGACATTGAACCGAATAAATGGTCCGTCTTCATGCATCAATGTTACTTCATAGTACGTTAGTACAAATGTAGTTAGTAATAACTAATTAATGAAATAATAATAATAATAATATTATTATTATTAATATAAACACTACTCATATACCTTTTTTAACACTCAAATGTATTCCAAAATCAACCTTCAAACCCATATTATGTTGGAATACAAGTGTTTTGCATTTGAATACACTTTTCTTAAATAAACTTGATTACAAAACACTACTCACTATTTGAATACGCACCTTTTTAAATTCATATTTTATTAGAATACATGCACTCAAATATAAACATGTGACTCTAAATGTATATTGAAATACATGTATTATATTTAAATTAATACTAAATATAATAGGTAATCTAAACAAACTATTAAAACTCGAGTTGATAAATAGAAAGTCTAATTGTGTTTTGGATAGGAACAAAATACTAAATCATGGACAATCTGTAATGGGGCCCTTAGTGATGGCCTCACAGGGTGACTGAGGAGGGGAGACTGGTCCATTAGTAGTGAATTGAGGGCCCATAATCTTTGTTTTGGTTGGAAAATGTGTTGGTAAACTTTTGTATTAATATTAATTAATAAAATTTTTTAAATTGGAACCTTCCCACATGGGGAAAGTAGCTGTGGACCAAAATTATAAGGGGAGAAGCAAAATATATATACTTATAGTACCACAGACCACATGATGTGTTCACTTTTTAGTGCAGTAAAAGCTGCCATACTTGGAAGAAAAATGGTCTAGCGGATGTCTTATTTCATATTGTGGTAGCTTAATTTTGGAGTGGAGTGGGATTAGTATCTAAATATCCACAGTGTTTTGTGATTACAGGTGTAGCCTAACGATAATACCATACATGATTTCATTTAAAGGTGTAGAGTTCGAAATCCCCTCCTCTAAGTTTAAAAAAAAAAAAAAAAAACATCCATTGTGTTTTATCAAATTTTCATGTTTTATTTATTTTTACAGGAATGCCACAATCATCTTATGTATTTTTAATTCTAGGTTAAAAACAGTCTTTTTAACAAAATATGACCAAACTTTAAATACGAAAAACAAGCAAATTTAACAATCTCACGATGTCCCAAAATTGATCATTTTGATGGATCTCGTGGTTAAATATTATTTCTAATTTTAAAATTTGGCCAAAATCTGTTAAAAGGAAGGTAGTTAGAATGCAATTAGAAATACAAGTGATGATATAAAAATATAGGGTAAAATGTGATATTTTAATAAAGCCCAAGGCAGGTTTACATACTTATCCCTTTTTGTTTTTGTCATAAATCAAATTTTAAATCACTCTCATATGTACTTACTCAGCTTTAAAGTTGTTCTCATTTTATCATCTGAACCTTACAAACTCTTGCTTTTATTCTTAAATTCTAAATGAGTCTCATTTAACCTCTTCCATTAGAATATTTGTTAAAAACATCTAGAAAAATAGGGAAATGCAATAATGTGATTTTTTTCTATTTGTTTTTAACAAAAATTTTAGCAAAAGGAATTAAATAATACTAATTCCTTTTTTTTTTCCGTCTACTTTTAGTGTAAAATCTAATAGAATGAGTAACGAGATTGATTCAAATTCAAGTGGTAAAGTAGGAGTCTTTTTATATTTCAAGAGGCAAAACAATAATGACCCTAAAGTTTGGGGAAAAACAAGATTATCCATCATTTTTTTAATTATAATCTCATTCATAATTTTTTTAAGAGACTGTAGAAAGCTCCATCTTGTGATAGGATGCGGGAAAAAAATAGGATTTTGTTTTTAACTGTTAGACTTATATAATATTTTCTTAGTTTTATATATCTTTTTTTATTATTTTAATGTGATTTTGATCAGATATAATATTTAAAAACATGTATTATCTCCCTACTGCATATAGCTCTTTTTCAAAAGTTACAAGCACCCCATCATGTATGTTGATGTAAAAAATGGATGACCCAATTTTTCGGTTATTCTTAACATAATAATGGATTTGATATTTGAAAATTGAACTTGCAAGTTGAGACTAGATTAATAGTCTTGGGGGTTTTTTTTTTCTCTCTCTCTCTCTCTATATATATTTTGTCCTAAATTTTAGGTATCTATGTGATTTTGACGAAACGATTGGTGCCAAATAACATTTACCATGCAACTAAGAAAGAAACATTCGTGTTAAAAATAAATAAAAAAGGAAAAGAAAATAAAAGAAAAGGAATATTGGTGATTGGAATTTAAGAGCTAGTAGGCTTGAATTGCCAACTCTCCAAATAATAGATTGCTTCAAAGTCAATGTCTTAAGCTAGTCATATTAGCTTTGCCTACTCTTATGGGATACACATTCGGTTTGCCTACCAAGTACAAATGTCCCATTTTTCAATTTTTTTTGAAATAAAAACAAACTTGTCCTTGTCGTAATTGGCCTATAGTATAATATACAAAATGAATTACAAAAGTGTGCAAGTACGCACTAAGGCAAAGTTCACTTCAAATGATGAAAACTTATTTGTCCAATTTATATTGGAAAACTCTCTACAACCCAACTAGGGAGAGTGGATTCACGATCCGATTCGGAAAAAAAAAAATTTAAATAAAGACATAATTATATATTTTAATTAAAGACATAACTATATATTTTAATTATTAAATGGGACATAGTATTATATTTCTTGTGAAATAGGAATGTAAAAACATATTTCAATTACTGAGTTGAATACGCTCACAAGTTTTCTTGTAAAATAAGGTAAAATTGAAATTTTCAAAAAAAATAAAATAAAATAAAATAAAAGGACAAAAGCAAGAATTTTGATAACTAAGTGGAGGTACATATCCCGTTCATGATAGATGTGGTTTCGTCTTTGTTTAGCAATATTCTATTAGATTTGCTTCATAAACATTAATATGTCCATCAAATCCATCTAATCATGCACCATATTTCACCGAAAAAGTTGATTAGTCCATAGAATATGTGAGGCTTAGACATAACACCTTGCCTAATAAAGTGTACTTGACCAAAACAACATATTAGACTTTAGGGTTTCTATTTATTGCTAGTCAATTTGGTTACACTGTTTGTCGAAAAAGAAAGGGGTGATAATATATATAAAGAATTCTTTAGCATTTTTTAGACCATATTTTGGTCCAATTAAATCATGAGAAAGTGACCAAATAATTTTGTTATTGGTTGTCATTCTTTATTTAGATGGCCTTTATATGAGCTGGCTTCTCATTTTTCCTCTGTTTTTTTTTTTTTTTTTTTTGAGGAAATTCTATGTCTCTTTTTTGTGTCATGTCCTTTTGCGCTTTACATTAGTTCCCTATTTTTTGGGCAACTAATATTTATTTTCCCCTTTTCAATGCTCAATATATTCCTATCAAAAAAATATGCGTTTGGAGTTTTTTTCTTCTTTACTTTATTTTTTTTATTTTCTCAATATCTATATTAATGTTGATATGTTATTTATTGGACATTCTCCGAAGTTGATGCTGTCCCACAATAGTAGAATTTTCTTTCTCACCTTCCATCTCGGGTATTTTTCATGCTTGCCACTAATGTATTTATTTTATAAAGAATGGATCCGGTAATTATAACCAAGCTTATTTAATTAACTACATACTATAAAACCAAAAAAAAAAAAAAAAAAAAAAAACTACACTAGCTTTTGTTTTGGCTAAAAAAAGTTTCGGATTACTCTCACAAGTGTTTCTCTAATCTTAAGATAATTTTCACTTTTTTAAAAAAAAAAATTTAAAAGGCTTCACTTTGTTTCAAAAATTTTGAACTAATCTCATTTAACTCTATTTGTTAGAATTTTTTTAAAAACATATTAAAAAAAAAAAAGACGGTGTTAAGTAATGTAATGTGATATTTTTACATTTGTTTTAGGAGAATTCTTAACAGACAGGATTAAATAAGTCTAATTGCTTTGTTTTTGTAGTATGTTTTAAATGAAAAGTCTGCCTAATTCAAAATTTAATAGACAAATCTTTAAGAATAATCTTGAAATTCACGAGTTCGGATGAGATTGATCTTAAAGTTTCATTTGAAGACATCCCAAAGCTATCTAAATCAGCACTTGAAAATTTTACGATATTTATTTTTCTTTCGCTAAAGAGAGAGAGAGAGAGAGAGAGAGAGAAAAAAAAAAAAAGAAAAAAAAAAAAAAAGAAAAGAAGAAAACATTCACACATCACATATGGGTCCTTCACTATGCAGTTAAGTTGTTTTTGTGACTAGTTTTCTGGCTCCACAGTCGTTCTATTGGGACATCAATCATGCATTATGTTATTGCAAAACTCATGATCTTGGACAGCTTAACCACATTCTTCCTTTTATCTTTTAATTTTAAGGTTTAAACTTCAAAGCTCAAATCCTAACAACAACAACAAAAATAACCAAGGAAAAAAGAATTTGATGCCCCAATCCTTTAGCACCAAAGCAACAAAATCAATAAAACAAGCAAAAACAAATTATAACGCAAAATTTATGGTGATTCGCTTTTAGCCTTTGTTCGGTAGAGTGAAAAAGGGAGAAGAAGGAAATTAAAAAAAAATTTGGCGAGGAAAATGAAAATTTAGTTGTTTAGTAGAAAAGAAATTGAGAAGGAAGGGAAATTGAAGATCCATAGGCCCAATCACTTTTTAATCCTTCCAACTTTGGGAAGAAAAGTGAAAGGAAAATTTTTGATAAAGCAAGTATGGGTAAAATGTCTATTTTGACTTTAATTTATCTTCATATCCTAATTTATATGAGGTTATAATTGTAAAATGTATTAGATTAAATTTTTTTTTTTTGTTTTCTTTATCTTCTACCAAATAACATGATGAAAAACATTCTTTATATCCATCACCTAAAGATTTTACTCTTCCTTCCTTTTAGTTTTCCATCCGTCTTACCAAACAGAGTAAAAATGTCATAACTTTGTTTGGTTTCAACCACTTCATAATTTTATATGACGATGAAGAAATTTACGAAAAGAATATCGCACACACCTCATATAGAGCAAAGGTGAAATATTAGTTTGTACATTTCTTTTTCTTCTTCATTTTGTTGAAATTCTTGCAATAGTTAAACATAAACATAGCTCTCTCATTATAAGTGAATCACTATAAATGTAGTGCCAAGTTATTTACTTGTTTTATTTGATTTTATTATTTTAATGGTGTAGAATTAGAACCTTTGATTTTTAACAAATATATTTTCCACACCAAGTAGGTAGAACCTATGACGGAGCTGCTTGATGGGCTGACCGTCCCAGTGACTTTCATTGCTTTTTAAAATATCCTTTAAAAATTATTTTTTTAAATTTGTCCTTGACTAATATGAAGTTTTTACATACATGTCCCCACAAAATTTTATATATATATTTTTTTGTTTATATATCATTAATTTCGGAAAATAAAATAGTGTGTCACCACTTAAACAGAAGGATGACTCCGTCACTTGATTAAATATGGTTCTAGTTATAGGAGTTCTTTTTTATGTCTATGATGCGTCCTGCTAGCATCACAATATGCAATCCACAACACACACAATAGCCGCCGTCATGTCTATGGCTCAATTTACATATTTCATTCCCTCCACTTTTTGCTTCCTTAAAAAAAAGAAAAAGAAAATCTTCCATATATTCTGCCAAAATTTGAGCTTATACACATATTCATACATATGTTCGTTTGTACATATCATATAATGACATGCGCAAACAAAAGAAAGCAAAACAAAAAAAAAAAGAAAAAATAATTAAAAATAGTTATAGAAAATTTTTTATTTCAAAAAATCAAAAAGATAAAATAATTAAAACGAAAAAGAATAGACCATTTTTTTGTTAAAAAATATTGACTAAATTAAAAACATTTTGGGGGTAAAAACAAAAAAAAATGAAGGACTTTAGGGGAAAAAAAAAAAAAAAAAACTTATTTCGTCCAAAATTAACGGTTTTGGACGATTTTTTATTTTTCTACTTTATATATTAGTTATAAATATAACATACCAACATCGACTCAACCATTGAAAAAAAATTAAAAATCGACTCAACCCAACTATATATTGCACTAGCTTTATGAAAGAGGTTCAATATTGCTAAGCAAATTTATGGAAGAGGTTGGGTGATCATACAACTCTTAATATTATTAATTGCTAGACTACTCCAACTACTTCAATGTTCATAGGAGACTTTCATTGGTAGAAGTATATTAATAGTTATGGTTCTGTGAACAAAACAAAAAGGATATTATTCTTCTTGGCTTTAGCAATAAATTGTATAATATATAGATACATCTATATAAATAAATATATATTTGGACAGATGAAAACATGCCCATCCCTATGCTATAAATTATGTGGTTGTCAGTCTTTGATCTGTCATGAAAATGCAGTGCAAAAGTTCTTTATGACGAGAAATATTTAATGTTGTTGCAGTGCAGACCATTGGCTATTAATTTGAACATACACGTTTTCTTTTTTGGCACAAATGCCCTTATATATGTTCTTCATCGATTTTGTTTTGTTTTTTAGTTTTTTTTTTTTTGGACTTTTTTACACTGATATCTCCTAAACTTCTCCAACAATTGTAATTTATTTTTTGAACTTTTAATTTTAACAATTTGCACCTTGAACTTTTACGTCTATAGAAAATTGCTCCATTAATAACAATGTTGATTGTTTAACAGAAATTAACAAGTGATTTATACTTGAATCGTTAATTAATAGTCACTTTTATCTATTTTAACCTAAATTCATTGAGGTTGAGATTTTTAATTATCTTTTTCCAAAACAGAAAATTTTAAATTAACTTTGTATTAAATTATATTTGGTTCAACATCGTTTAAAAAGCTTTTCATGATCTTATTAATAGAGGCAGTTTGCTATAAATTTATAAATTCATGGTATAAATTGTCGAAATTAAATGTTCAAGATACAAATTGTTTCGTACAATAAGTTTAGGGAATACCGGTGCAATTTAATTCCTTTCTTTTTTTTTTTTTAAGTTGGGGTTTTACTTGGTTCCCGTTTTATTTTCATTTGAGAATCTTGTCTGCCGAGTTCCAATCCAATTCATATATTTATAGTTTGAATAGTTTTATGTCACTCGTTTAAAATGAAACCGATATTCATGACACTCTTGAGTTTACGAATTGGATTTTGTCACACATGGTTAAAACTTATGTCACTTTCATTTATAATGTAGAATTACCACCGTAATTCCATTAATAAATAAATAAATTACCACCGCAATAGTTGGATTGGACAGTTATTTACACTGATTATGAAAAAGAAAGCATATTTCTTTCTTGAGTCTTTATCATCCTTAATTTAATAAAGTCTTTGAAATCCTCTCTAATTCTAATATGTTGCTACTAATGTAACTAAAATTAGGTTGTCATATTTTAATAGATGAATATAATCTTTTAATTTTAATTAACAGTGTAATTTTTAAACACCTACTATAGTTGTAAAAATGATGAATCACCTATTGGGATTGGTATCAAACAGTTTGGATTAGATCTAATATTGAAATTTAAGAAAATGTCATATATTGGACATGAAATATCTATTTTACCTTTTAACTTCTTTTATTTAATTCCTTCAAAATATTTTCTGAAAAAATAGTGATAATTTTTTAACTTAATACTAATAATAATTTTCGGGTTAATCATTTTTTTTTCTTTTTTTGCAAAATAATTTGGAGGAATTGAATAAAAGAATTAAAAAAAAAAAAGACACTTATGATCCAAAAAGCAGCACTCGGTAATACATGTATTTTAATTTATTTTTTTTGAACTTGAGGATGAGAACATTCAAAACTCTTCACTTTATAGTGGAGTATCAAGTGTGAAATTACCGCTAGGTTATGTCTGCAACTACATATATGTATTTTTTTTTTTTTTTTTAAGAATTACATGTTAACATTTTAATACTAACAAAGAATGACACACTTTTTTCAATATTATGTAAAATTAATAGAGGTAAAAATCCTTATTTTAAAAAAAATCATAATTTAGAAGGGATCTGCTTAAATGACAACCAAACTCCATATCTCTTCGACAAAGTATGAAATTCGATAAAGACTTCTGTTGGGAACAATAAATTATGAGAGAAGAAGACAGTTTTTTATAAGTTTTTTTTTTTTTTTTTTTTTTTTAATTTCCCCTGTAATTTTCAGAGTTCAGAGGTAGGGAAGAATTTAAATGTAAATGTAAACATGAGGTAGGGATGACTTTTTTTGAAAGAGAAAAAAAAAAGTAAGAAGTACCATTTTGCAATCCAAAGTCTTGATGGAATTAGTATACAGAAATTTCCTATTAGACAAATAAATAAAGAGAGCAGGCCTTTTTTTTTTTTTTTTTTTTTAATACAGTACCATTATTCCCTAAAATTTTTGCATAATTGTAATTTATCATTTGAGTCTTTGATTTTAAGAATTTATCTTCTAAATTAAAAAAATATATATGTAGCAAATTAAAGACTTCTAATTGGTAATAGCATTAACTTTTCGATAGAAAATAACAAACGAGTTGCACATAGATCATTAGTTAATAGCAACCTCTTTTTTTAATCAACGTTAACTCATATTTATATTCAACATAAATTAGTTAATTCAAAGTTTTCTACTAATTTGATAAAACTTAATCAAACACTCTAAACCTAAAAAAAATTGAGTTAAAATGAACAAAAATAATGATAATTTTTATTACTAATTAACTACTTGTGTGCAAATAACAATATTGTTAATTGTAGATGCTTTGCCTTTATATTTTTATTGATTTTTTTATAGGAGTTTTTGCTATAAATATTTAAAACATATGGTAAAGCTTAAAAATTCAAAAGGGAAAAAAATTTAGAGAGTAATAGTGCAATCCTCACACACACATTTAAATTATAAGACTCAACTCCTTACATTATATATTTTTAATTTGGATATTGCTTCATGAAACCAAACTGGCTCAACTTGTTTCTCCATGATCAGTCCACTTGTAGGACCCATCATTAAGAGGAAAAGTAATGAGCTCAAACAGAAAGTATGAGAAAAAAGTTCAAAAAGAAATTGGGGATGGGAGGAGAAAAAGAAGTGACACAACCTTCTTTTTAAAAAATAAAATAAAATAAACAAAAATGGAAATATCTTGTTTCACCTAACCAAATTGGTATTCATAAATGGACATAAGTTTAGCTTTAGTACTGACCTTATTTCATGTGTTTCAGAATTCTAGTGAAGGGAATGAAAAAATAAAAATATCTAATGAGCTCTCTTTTTAACCGTCCCATTTATATTATTCTTTTAATTGTACACTTTTTGATCAGATATAATAGTAAGAAATATATACTCGATAAAGAATATCCCTATATGTATGAGTCATTCTCCATTGTTCTCTATGAAGGAAGCTGACTCTAATGTACATGTTAAATTGACTTCGATATTCAAATTAGGCAAACAACAATGTATGTATGTAACAAATTATAAACATGTATAGAAGAGTGACACGTGATTCTAAGTCCCTATATTTATGAACAAAGTGACCAATTAAAAAAAAAAAAAAAAAACCGCGTTTGGTTTCACTTGATCGACTTTAACCATTGACGATGAGCTATAAATATTCTTAAATTCCATTAGTCGTTTATATAAAGGGATTTTAAAAATCAAACCCAACATTATGGTTGGATCTCAACATGAGAGATCTAGATCATTTTATCAATTGAATTCCATCTTGCTATTCATTCCATTATAAACTTTCTCGTTTTTTAAAAAACACTGACGCGACACATGATTGGACTCTTTTAGTAAAATCCCCTGACAACTAGGTATATATATATATATATATATATATATTAAAAGAAAAGAACCATTATTTGTGCATGAGCTTCATATAGATAGAACTTATAGGATCATATCCTGTAAAATGTAATAATGAAAAATAAGCAATAACCATCATATAGATAGAACTTATAGGATCATATGCTGTAAAATGTAATAATGAAAAATAAGCAATAACCAATGAAATAACCACACATATATATATATATATATATTTGTCCTCGTCAATTGAATTCTTAATCTATTTTTCTTTTTTTTTTTTGGTGAATAATTGAATTCTTAGGGTGAGTTTGGTTCTTTAGTCTAAACTCAAATTTTTTAACTCAATTTTTATCTTTTTCTGAAAAAGTTTTTTGTCTTTTCTGAAAAAGTCAACAAAAATTACTATTGAAACTTAAAAATCTTAACTCAAACTCAAACATCAAACTCCCCCTTAATCTTTATTCTTTTGCAAATCCATCTCTAGGTTGCACATGATCCTTGGATACAAACTAGGGACGATTCTGTAGTAGTTAGTGCGCAGGTCCGAACCCACTAAATCACAAAGAATTTTATTGTAATTATAAATTACAAAGCCTTCAATTGTGAGCATTGTGATATTTTGGTTTTTTGACTTTTTTTTATTGACATACAATTTCCTGAATTCTCTTTTTTTTTTTTTTTTTTTACGATTTTTGTCATTGACATTTGGAGAAATATTTTAAAATTTTAAAAAATAATCACATTTTTATAATTTATAAACTGAAGATTTACAAAAATAGTTACATTATTCGTAAAGGATTCTAGATTTTAAGGGTTTTTAACAATATTAAAAAAATTATTTATCATGTGATAAACACTTAAATTAGTTAACTAAAAGAGTAAAATTTTTCGATTAATACAAGAATAATTTGTTTAGTTCCTGAATTATGTACATTCTATTATTTCGAATATGAATGCTTAATTTTGTTAAGTTAATCTCCAAACTTTTAATTTTTAACAATTTTGATCCCGTCACTAAATTAATGAATGATTTTTAAATTTTAATATATATAATCGTGTTAATTTCATCTTAACATAAAAATGTCCTCCTTATTTTTATTAAGAACCCTCAAAAACTAGACCATTTTACACTTATGCGATAATTTATTTAAAATTTTATTTTTTGTATTATATGGATGCGATTACTTTGATAAATTTTAGAAATTGTTCGTCAATTTTGGCATTAGGTTCATGGTTTTGGCCCATCTCATGTTAGGAATGAGATGAAAATGGTGTTTAGTTGGACCTAATAATTGCTCATCCATTTAGAAATTACAGGGAAAAAAAAATCTTGTTTTTCAAAATGACATCTCATTTTAGACAAGAATTACTTTAACTCAAAATATAACCTATGAAATAAACGGGAGGGACCAAAAGTACCAAAACAGTAAAAGTTGATGGACTAATTTATCAAGATCAAAAGTTCAATGATCAAAGTGATAGTTAAACAGACAAATAATTATAATTTCCTCATTATTCATTAACAAATTGGGGATATTCAATTTTGTCAATTTATCATGTGAATTTTCTAAATTATTACAATGTATCCCTTTTAACTTAACTTTTTATTAAATTAATCATGATAAACCATGTATACCTCATGTGGAGATAAAAAAACTCATTTTTGGATTAAAAAAATTTTCAAATCTAATACAATCTTAATACAAATCTTTCAAATTCAAATATTATGTTTAATGTAAAGCTAACAAAATGGAATATATTATAATAATTTATAAAGTTTAAGGAGTGAATTATAAAATTAAAATTCAGGTAGCAAGTTACTAGTGTAGTTACAAATTATACGAGTAAACTGCATTTATGTGGTTAATAATGGGGACAAATTTTTTTTTTTTCTGGTTAATTTTGGGGACAATTATTAGTTGTCTAAATTTCTTCTCGAATTCCATTTACGCGTCATTAATTATTAGAAAAAAAATACACATAAATATACTATACGTTATGTTTATATTTATTTTCCTTCTAAAGACAAAAATATTGTTGGTTATGCAGAAAACTTTCTAGTAATTTCAAAAAAAAAAAAAAAAAAATCTAGTGATTGAGTTTCAAATTTTTTTTCTTTTTTCGTAAATTTAGTTATATAAGTTAGACAAATAGACAAAAACTACCAATGCAAGTATAAGTTTTATTTGGTAAACAAATTTAGTAAAAAAGAAAAAAAAAGTTATTTTATAAGCTAATAAAATATGTAACCCAAGTTCAAATTAAAATATATATGTTCCAAAAAATATAAAAATAATATACGCACATACACAAACACAAACTAAACTGAAAGAGTTAGTTCACATTTTGGCGGGAAAACATTAGCTTTTTTTTTTTTTTTTTTTTTTTTGGTATGAAGATCAACATAGTTATGTCGTATTATCAGGTAAATGGTTAATTTCTCTTGCTAAAGCTTACAGTTTTTTTTTTTTTAAAAAAAGTAATTATCTTGTTGGACTCTTAAAATAACTAATTAATTTATGTATTCTTTTTTTTTAAAACAAAAATTTGACTAAAGCCGACCCTTAAAAAAAAACAATTATATTAAATTAAATTTAAAAAGAAAGAAGAAAAGAGAGGATAAATTAAGCTTAGCTTACAAATTTTCCAATATAAAAATAAATAAATAAATTGTCCAAATAAGCATAAATAGAGAAAAGCCAACATATGGCCGGTGCCTCGCCGTCACCGGATCTCTTGGGCCTTTTGCCTTAATTTAACGACTTTCTTGCCCAATCCTCTCTTTCTCTCTCTTCTATCGTTTCTTTCTTTTCTCTTCTTCTTCTTCTTCTTCTTCTTCACCTTCACCATCATAATTCATTCATACACACATACACACAAAATCACACATAACTCCCTTTCTCTCTCTACGCTTTCTCTCTCTCTCTCTTCATTTCCCTCTGAAACTCTCTCTCCTCTCTTTCTCTCTCTACGAATGACAAATCTCAAAGGCTAAAAAGTTAGAGAGAGAAATCTCCCCACACAAATACACACACACAGATAGCAATAATTCACTTTTCTTTCCGAGTATCTTCCCCTTTCCCTCTTTATTGCCAGCTCTCCACCCTCGTCCTTCCCATACCCATTTCTCTCTCTCTCTCTCTCTCTCTCCTCTTTCTCTCTCCTCCTCTGCTTCTTCTTCTCTCATCTCATCATCGCCATCGTCGCACGCAGAGAGATCTGTAATCCGTTTCAGGCACGTCGAATTCTCCTCAACTCCGCCGATCGTCTAGGTCGATCGAATTCCAGGAATTTCAATTTGTAAGCATATAGATCTTTTTTTTATTTTATTTTGTTTTGTTTTTTGTAATTCTATTTTCGTAATTGAGCTGATCGTTGTTGTGATATGGGGCGATCGGATTCGCGGTTCTTTAGATTTCGATTTCTGTCGTTTTCTCAATGTGGCTTGAGGTTTGATCCGAGTGGTGTGGTTGTCAATCTGTGTTTTTTTGGTGATCGCCTGGTGCTCTGATCTTGTGTTGTTTTGTCTTTTTTTTGTTTTTGTTCTGCTCGTTGCTTGATCTCGCTTTTTTTTTTTTTTGTTGTTTGTTTGTTTGTTTGTCTGTCTCGTTTTTGGATTTTTGTAGAGCTTTGAATAGTTGAATTGATAGTTAATTGTACGACTGATTCGATAAAACAACTATGGCGATCTAAAAGATAAGCTATGTCTATGAATTTTTGAATCATACGAGTTGTTTTTGTAAACACAGAGCCTTCTTTTGGCCTTTTGATCTCACTACTGCTTCAGGATAAGCTCAGAAACACCATTTTGTTTTTTTGTTTTTGTTTTTTGATTTTTACACAAAACTCTTAGGAGATTGCGGTTCTATTTGAGTTGGTTGTTCTTCTGCCCGATTTCTTTACTGTGATTGGGAAATTGAGAGACGTTGAAAACCTGAATGAGTTGATTTTGTTAATGTTGTGATTTGCGGCCAAGCGTTATTGAGGATTTATCTCCTTGGTGTTTATCGGTTGCTAAAATGTGAAGGTTCCCAATTTTGTGAACACGATATTTTATCTGTAGTATTCGTGTCAGAGCTCGGCTACTTGGGAATTTGGAGTTGCAAAAAACACGCACGCAGAGAAAGGCTATCATTGTAACTCTGGAATAAGATTGATTGTTCAGTTCTTTAGTTTTCATGAGTATTGTATGCATTGGTTCCAAGTTGGAAAGTTGTTCATTATCAAATGGATGGAAATTCATTTAACGGAACAAGCATTACATCAGTGTCCGTGGCCTATATGCCTGGAAAGTGGGATTCCACCAATGACATCTACACTCGGGGAGGCTTCTCTTCAAGACCGTTGATCGCGTGCATGCTAGTTAGAAGGATCATCTACATGTGGGCTCTTGGAAGAGTCCTTTCGTGCTTTAAAAACTAAGACTTTGAATGAAGATCGGTGAATGGCCAAGTAATGACACATAGTTCAAGAGTGATGAAAAGAAGTGGCTCGATTTTTCAGGACACAAGGAGGTGGCTTTGTGTGTATTGAAAGTACGAAAATCTTAATCTGGATTTTCTCAGTGACAATATCATGGGATATTGTTTTCAAGCAAATACTATGTTCACATGGTAATATAGAAAGAAAGTAACGGAATAGAAGGGAAAAAGGTGATGGACAGCAGTTATGTCTATGTTGGGGGCAGAAGGAGTGAAGCATTAGTAATTGTTAAGGGATGTAACCATGTGAGTAGAATGTATGGTGGAAACTAAGCTGCCAGCGACAAGTATCCAAGAGGTTTGTTCGGGTAAATGCTGAGTGGAAAGAGGAAAAAAAAAAAAAGGAAAGGAAAGATCTTTCTCTGGAATGAAATCAGTCTCGAGGTCTCTAGGGAATTATGATAGAAGCAACATTTACCTCCAAGATTTAAAAAGTATATACAGTTGGAGAAGAAGGGGGGGGGAATTTTGATTTGCATATTAACTTGCTGAGATGACATTTCAAGTGAGTTAATATGCAAATCAAAATTCCATATCTAACCCAAAAAGTTTGTGCCGACACCAAGTTATGGTGAACCAGTATTCCGCCATGCTTACCTGTGAAACATATCCTTACTTGCAAAAGCACATTCTTGCATGAATATATGCCTATTAAAGCAAACTGATTTTTGTATAGACTATAATGTTGAATTTTGAACTTGATACATACAAGATATTATGAGGAACCTACTTTTAACTTCTACCACTCGTATAGAGATTAAATGTCAAAGCAACTTTGTTAAAATTCGTCACTCATATTAATGCTTGTTTACCCTCAACTAAAGAATAAAACTTTTCTTTTTGGCATTTCTTTAATCTGAACTGAGTGTAAAATCTGGTTTCTTTTTTATTTAGTCTTAACTTTGCATTTTCTTGGCATCTTTATAATTACATTTTTATTCTTTCTGCAGTGAAATCTTGGTGCGTTTCCACAAAGCAGAGAAACGAAAGGGCTTATTTTTCTGTCACTGCACCAACAACAATAATAACAATCAATTTCAAGCAATGTCTAGCTCCACAAAAGCTTTGGATCCTGCATTTCAAGGAGCGGGTCAGAGAGTGTATCCTTTGCAATGAAATATTGATAAGAAATAAACAGTATAAAACAAATCAACTATAAGTTTGTACTCCCAAATGAGAGGAGCAAACTTTCATTTAACTGACTTTCATCACTGATGGTAAAGAAAAAATGGATTACTTTTATCTTCAGCTGACTGTGTTCTGTAATTATTTTCATAAGTTTAAGTATGTCTCCCAAAGTTTGATATATGTGCATGTTAAACTTAACATCCTTCTAGAGGGACTGAAATTTGGCGGATTGAGAATTTTCAGCCGGTTCCTCTGCCGAAGTCTGACTATGGAAAATTCTACTCTGGGGATTCATACATTGTATTACAGGTGTGTAAATGGTCTTTAATGTTGTCTTACCACACAAGACTGCCATGAAATGTGTAAGTTTTGTGCCTACTGGTTTGTGTCAGAAGTTATTGGTGAAGAATACATTTTAAGGGTCTCTGAAAGTGATGCATGTTTTTTGGATCACTTATATTCTCCTGTTTTACTTAGAGCATATGTTGTAACAGCAGCTGTTTTATTTTAGACGAATTTCAATTTAAGAAGGAGGAGGGGAATTGTAAACAATGATATCATATAAAAATATAGAAAAGAGAGGTCCCAAGCAGTGACTTTGCTTTATATATTTCACGTATTCATCTGACATCTCCTTTTGCAGACAACACAAGGAAAAGGGGGTGCTTATCTGTTTGACATACACTTCTGGCTTGGAAAAGATACAAGTCAGGTGTGCTTTTGGTCTCTCTCTGACATTTTTCTTTATAGTTTGTATGTGTCTGATAGCTTAAAGCTGCCTCGAGTTTTGCAAGTATAGAGCACAATGCAGCTTTTTAAAAAATAAAAAAAAAATGATTACCTTCTTACTGCAGGATGAAGCTGGGACTGCAGCTATCAAAACTGTTGAACTTGATGCGATTCTTGGAGGACGTGCAGTCCAACATAGGGAAATTCAGGGCCATGAATCTGACAAATTTTTGTCATTTTTCAAACCATGTATTATACCTTTGGAGGGAGGTGTTGCATCTGGATTTAAAAAACCGGAGGAAGAAGAGTTTGAAACACGATTGTATATCTGCAGAGGAAAACGAGTAGTCAGAATGAAACAGGTTTAAATTTTGTTGGCATGGGATTTTTAAAATCACTCAGATTCTTTCAACATCAGCCTGGGGCTCATGGAATACCACTCTGCTATTTAATTGGTGCAGGTCCCTTTTGCACGCTCGTCACTGAATCATGATGATGTATTCATCTTGGACACCCAGAACAAGATTTATCAGTTCAATGGTGCAAATTCCAATATCCAGGAAAGGGCCAAGGCTTTGGAAGTAATTCAGCATTTGAAGGAAAAATATCATGACGGAACTTGTGATGTTGCCATTGTAGGTGAGTGCATGTACCTAGATATAGACGACGAATCTGTATGCATTCATACATAATAGTTGTTATAAAGTGTATAGTTGTCATAAAGAATGGTCGTTAGAATTTGCTCTTCTCTCTTGTAATTTTCATCAGACTTGCTTTTTCAGTCATGGCTTTACATTACTTTACAGTTCCAATTCTTCGTACCTTAATTATTGTTTGCTATTTGTGTTCACCATGCTAGATGATGGGAAATTGGACACCGAATCAGATTCAGGCGAGTTCTGGGTTCTCTTTGGTGGCTTTGCTCCAATTGGCAAGAAGGTTATTACAGAAGATGATGTTATTCCGGAGGTCACCCCTGCTAAACTCTACAGGTATTCTCATGTTCTTTATTTTTTCTAAAGTAGAAGAAACCTCGCTTCTTTTTAGAAGGAGGAAGAAGTAAAATAAACAAGCACCGAGTTTTGTGTTTCTTTCATGGTAAAACATATAATCTGGAGACGACTTTGGCAATTATGCTATAATCAGTCTTATTAATTTTACATCTTGATATTACTAGTGGTAGGTCTTTTTTTTTTTTTTTTTGAGCTTATTTCCTCAGGAATAGTGTTACTTATAATCTGCATGCTAATTAATGTCCTCCTAATCTGTAAAACAACCAACTTGATATCCTAATTTGCTTTAACTGATTTTGTAGCATAACCGATGGCGAAGTCAAGATTGTAGAGGGTGAACTATCAAAATCATTGTTAGAAAACAACAAATGCTATTTACTGGACTGTGGTGCTGAGATATTTGTTTGGGTTGGTCGAGTAACACAGCTAGAGGAGAGAAAAGCTGCCACCCAAACAGCTGAGGTAGTGTTGTAGCAATTGTTCCTTCATATTGATCAAAATATGGTTATTAACACAAATTTTATCAATAGGAATTTATTGCTAGTCAAAATAGGCCGAAAGCAACACGTGTAACCCGGCTTATTCAAGGGTATGAAACACATGCTTTCAAGTCCAACTTTGATTCTTGGCCGTCAGGATCTGCAGCTCCTGGTGCTGAAGAAGGACGAGGAAAGGTAGCAGGTAATGGTCATCTCACTTGGTTATATGTACTAAAATCTAATCTAGCTAGCTTTATTAATCATCCTCTTTGTTTTGCTAGCTTTGCTGAAACAACAAGGTGTTGGTCTCAAGGGCATGACAAAAAGTACTCCTGTAAATGAGGAAGTCCCGCCTTTGCTTGAAGGAGGTGGAAAGATGGAGGTACAGCCGATACTTTTCAAACAACGCCTTTCAAAATGTTTTAGTATTATAACGCTGCTAATAACGATACATTCTGGAATATTTAATTTTATATAGGTATGGCGCATCAATGGCAGTGCCAAAACTCCATTGCCCAAAGAAGATATTGGTAAATTTTATTGTGGAGATTGCTACATCATTCTTTATACCTATCACTCGGGTGATAGAAAAGAGGATTACTTTTTGTGCTCTTGGTTTGGAAAGGATAGCATTGAGGTAATTACATTGTTTTTTTTTATTTTTAGTACAAAATAGCTAGAAAAGTTAGCTTTAACTATTATTATACATATATACATATATCTTATGCAAGGGCTTTACTGGTTTTGTTGCCTAGTTCTTGTGTCTAACATTAAAATGGTTACTAATGAACTTATTTGGATTATGATTAAGAGAATTTTAGATATGTCGTGAAATAAAATCTGACTTGTAATTAATGGCTGTAGAAATAAAATCTGACTTTTATTTTAGCGTTTTGATGTTTTTTGTTTCCCTGATTGCATGCGGTATGACTTCTGTTTTGTTATCTTTGTGTTATATGTGGATATAGTAATGTGGAAAGCTCAGACAACGACCTTCTAAAAACCTCAAAACAGGCTGTTAATCAGCCCATTTAAAACTAAATTTTCTAATAAGCAACCAAATACATGTTCCTTGTTTTACATTTTACAATACAGAAATCTGTTTTTGAAAACCAAGCCAGACGTGTGTGTGTGTGTGTGTGTGTGTGTGTTTGTTTGTTTGTTTTTTTTTTTTTTTTAACCCCTCTCGCTGAAAGTTTGATATTATAGAGTTGTTTTGATTTATTTCCCAACAATTTGGATTTTATATCGTTGTTTCATATTGCGTGTCTTTCATTTAATTTTAACATTCCTTGGCCTTTCTTTTGTCTTTCCGTTTCTTTTTACCGGTCATGTGAGTCAATTTTCACATAACTAATGGTCTGTGGTTTCCATTTCTGCTTACTCTATTCAAAACTTAATTGCAATAGATCATAGCTTCAACCTATAGGTATTACGATAGTTGCTTGAAAGAAAACATTTTTATTTCTGCCTTCTGTTCTTGGTCATTTTTGGCTGGCTGAAGCTTTCATGCGTCTTTATCTAGCATTTTGATGGACATATTCACCCACTGCAGGATGACCAGAAGATGGCTTCTCGTTTGGCGAACACCATGTTCAACTCACTGAAGGGGAGACCTGTTCAGGTATCTATCTTTTATCAAGTTGGGGAATGTATATTTAAAGACTGTGATATAACACAGCTTGTTGCAGGGTCGCATATTTCAAGATAAAGAGCCGCCTCAGTTTATTGCTCTTTTTCAGCCAATGGTGATCCTGAAGGTATTCTGCCTAAGCCTGTCCAATTAAAGCTGCAAGATCTGTTATTTATTTATTTTTTCGTGACAAAAGAAGAAAGAGAACAATTATATGTTTATTTTGAATTTGGTAATTAATATTGGACTCATTGTTTGATAATTTTTACTTCAGGGTGGCTTGAGTTCGGGTTACAAAAAGATTGTAGTGGAAAAAGGCTTGACAGATGAAACTTACACAGCAGATGGTGTGGCCCTAATCAGGATATCTGGAACTCCTGTTCATAACAACAAAGCACTTCAAGTTGACGCGGTATGTGTTTTTCCAAATAAAAGTGTTACGATGTACTTGTATACTGATTTGGACTCAATATCACTTGGACGTTCTGATGTTTCTATATATATGGAGGTTGTCGAGTTCAGATGGGTGGTGGCATGGAACATTCCCAAACCTTTATTTGGCTAAGACCCTGTATGCACATGTGCAAGGACCTCAGAGTACTCCATTTGGCCAGTGACTTCCTAGATTGCCCGACCTTTATTAATTAATTTATTTCCTTTGGGTTTGGGGGGTTATAAAGAGAAGAAACAACTGTCGCTAGTGTTTATAAATGCCGGATTATATTTTAAGAGCTGATCCACATTTGTACTTTAAGGATACCTCCCGTTATAATATGTATCCATCTCTCATTCTCATCCATACTCAGACTCTCTTTCCTACATGTTTACTGACAAAATGACGGCATAAATAAGGTCAAAATAGAACTCTGAGAGAGTGGAACAGAAATGATAGCCCTGCCCATCTATTTAACAAAGTTTTGGTTCCTATTGCTCATTAGTTTCCCAAACTTCGTAGTATCTATCTGCTACATGTAGCTATAACTTGCCCAACTTAGCTGTTTTACATATCACTTTAGCAGCTCACATATATGCCATTCTTGTTTAGGTGGCAGCATCATTGAACTCTGCTGAGTGTTTCCTTCTACAATCTGGCTCTTCGGTTTTCACTTGGCATGGAAACCAATGCACATTTGAACAGCAACAGTGGGCTTCAAAAGTGGCAGAGTTTTTGAAGGTATACTTCTTGCAGGAATTTTTCCCAGGGTTTTTTTTTTTTTTTTTTTTTGGTGACGTCTATGAAGTAATAGCAGATGCTTTGGCCTAGGTCAAGAGAACCAAAATCACTTGAAAAAAAAATTTACTTTAGTAGTTGCGTCATTCTAAAATAAATAAAAAAGTTAAAAAAAATTTATTTCAGTTTTCAGCTGCACTAAGCAGATGTTTTATCAATGGGGAAAGACTGGTGTTTAAATCATGCTATGATTATTATGCGGTCCTTTTATGAACGTAAACGTTCTTTGCAATTTACTTGAAGTATGGCATGACAGGTATAAGAATTGAGCAGACATCTGTTGGATTGAATTTATAGGTTCAATTAGCTTTTTCAGAATGTTTAGTCTTATGTACTCTTGAGTTTAATACAAATTCAAGTTTCTTGTGTTGCCTTGTATACTGCTATTAGAGTAAATTTAATCCTTGTGGTGTTATTAATTCAGCCTGGAGTTACTCTGAAACATGCTAAAGAAGGAACTGAGAGCTCAGGCTTCTGGTTTGCTCTTGGAGGGAAACAAAACTACACCAGTAAAAAGGCTGCTGCAGAAGTAGTCAGAGATCCCCACTTGTTCACATTGTCATTTCATAGAGGTAGCAAATCTTGTACATTAGTCCAGCGACATCAGAGAATCGCTTTAATAAGTTCAATGTTCTTGATATCTGAGTCTTTAAGTTGTTGTTAAAGCTGATTACGTATTCTAACTCTCCGTTTTACATCATTCGTGTTGCCATATGGATCACCCAGGAAAGTTTCAGGTGAGTTTTGGGATTTAACGAAAAGTGGCACTTATTATACTCTGATTAAACCTGTGTACTAGTGGTGTATAATTATAAATTTTATATTTAATTGGCAGGTGGAGGAAGTGCACAACTTCTCTCAAGATGATTTGTTGACTGAGGATATGTTGATTCTTGACACGCATGGTGAAGTATTTGTCTGGATTGGGCAATGTGTAGATGCTAAAGAAAAGCAGAGTGCTTTTGAAGTTGGCGAGGTACTGCTTAATCATTTTTAACTCTTTTTTTTTTTTTGGTCGTTTCCTGATATGAAGTACTTGATACATGAATAACACTTTTGCAGAAATACGTACAATTGGCTACGTCTCTCGAGGGATTGTCTCCTACTGTTCCTCTGTACAAAGTCACTGAAGGGAATGAACCTTGCTTCTTCACAACATACTTTTCATGGGATAATACGAAAGCCGCTGTATGTGCTAAATCTGCATAATGTATTGATTTCAATTAATTTTTAAGTTAGTATTATGGCTACTAGTTTTTTAGCGTACAATTAAGGGAAACTAATAGATCTTGGAATGGAACTTGCTTGTTTGATATCTTGCTATCTTTATATAGTTATTAACATGAGTTTCTTTTTTTCAAATAATAAGAATAAGAAGAAGAAGAAGAAGAAGAAGTAGCAAGATGTTTTAATTTTCTTTTGCAAATTATAAATTGGGGCCATGTTTCATTTTTCCCTTCAAAATAGCCCTTTACAAGTGTTTCTTGAAATGCAGATCCAAGGAAACTCATTCCAAAAGAAGGTCTCACTACTCTTTGGCTTTGGGAGTGCTGTCGAGGTAAGCATATATTTTTCTTTATATAACAAAATGAGCTTGGCGAGCAAGTTGATCAGAAACTACGAAAACACAACTATTGAGACCAGCATGGCAGGAAAACTGACTAAAAGAAATTTAATGAGAAAAATTAGCGGAAATTTTTTCTTTTTGGAAAATTTCATATGTATTGCTTGCTCGTGTTCAAAGCCCAGTAGCGGATATTCTGTTACATGATAATTGGAACGATCATGTTTTGCGTCTAAAGATTATCCAGAAAGGCTCAACCACATAACTAGACAGTTTTGGATGTACTCTTAATGAAGACGTTAAGGATTGTATTTATTTGTGTTCGCTGAAGCACCTAGTCTACAAGGATATCTACTTGATCATCGTATCAGCTTTTTCACTATTGACATAACTGACACTCCATTTCGCTGCTGAGCCAGGACAAACCTAATGGGAATCAAGGAGGAGGACCAACCCAAAGGGCTTCAGCTTTAGCTGCTTTATCTTCTGCATTTAATCCATCATCCGGAAAATCTCCCACGGTAACTAAATTGCTCATGCCAGTATTCTTCTACTAAGCTATTCTGTAATCAACAAATCTGACATGAGCAGTCTTCAAGGAGGATAAAAAGGAATAAAAACAAAGTTTGAGTAGTGCTAACTTTTTCAATGGTTTTTACCTCTTGGTTTACCGTCGTGGACGCTAAACCACTCCTTTCTTGATTATTTCTGGGGACTTGTGACTTCTTGCGACTGAGGAGTTACTTTTCAGCATGCTTAGTTATTTGCATGGATTATACTGAAAATTGTACAGTTTCTATTAGCTTCTCACCCTTTTCATATTAATGATTTTTTGTTATGGATTGCTATGGCAACAGTTATGCTCTACCTTAATCTTTTCATTGATATATATTAGATAACATCAATGGTTCTGTATTCCAATTTTGAACTTATTAACTTCTTCGTTTGGTTTTAGGGCTTTATTTATGCATTCCAAGTTTTCATTTTCTCTATTTCTACTGATTGTGGCAATGTAGATGATATTGGCATCTGTCGTATTCTCTAATTTTATGCGTTTGCTATCACCTGGTTCAGGATAAATCCAATGGCTCGGGGCAAGGACCAAGGCAAAGAGCTGAAGCTTTAGCTGCTTTATCATCTGCGTTTAGTTCATCCTCTGGATCCAAATCTTCTGCTCCTAGGCCTTCTGGTTCTGGTCAAGGCTCGCAGAGAGCTGCAGCAGTTGCTGCTCTTTCGCAAGTTCTTACAGCTGAAAAGAAGACGAAATCAACCGATGGTTCTCCAAACAGAAGTCCTCCATCGGAAAGTAGCCACCCTGGTGAGAAAGCCATTGTACTTCTTATTTCCTGTATGTGATTATGCATGCCGTGCTGAAAAATGCAACTATTGCATTTTTCTTTTATCTCAACTTACTAGTAGATGACGAGATGTGAATCCTTCAGGATGAAAATGTTTGCCCTTCACGTTTTCTCTATTGTCTTTTATTTTTCCTGTTGAATGAATGACGGGCTTTGTCTATTCTATTTTGAAAGGACAAAAAGTGCTTGACCTTGCCAATCACCTTTCACTTGGGAACTATGTTTTTTTTTTTTTTTTACCTGTCATCGATCTTATTTGTCCTTTTTGTTTTTTTGTCAAATGGTGCCTGGTTGGACATTTCTGCCATTACTAATGAGTTCTCAATTGTTGACTTGTTACTTGTATTTTATCCTGGAGTGAATCTCTAATTTCTGAACTAGTTATATTTTTGTACTTTTGGATATGAAATTAAAGAACCTGACATGTTTCCGTGCTTTCAGAGGAAGAGAAAAGTGAAAGTGCCAATTCCGAAACTGAGGGCTCTCTGGATGTTGCGGAGGTCAAGGAGGAAGAGGAAGTTGCACCTGCATCTGAAGACTATGTCTCAGAACGAAAGCAAGAGTCCGTGCAGGATGGGAACGACAGTGAAAGTAGTCTAAGTACATTCAGTTATGATCAACTGAAGGCTAAATCTGACAATCCCGTTACTGGAATTGATTTCAAGCAAAGAGAGGTTGGTCCTACCGCAAATGCTCACTCAATTCTTATCACTTCTATGTTGGTGCTTAAATCTTACCCCCCATTTGTTTTCCCAGGCCTATCTTTCAGATGAGGAGTTCCAAACTGTATTTGGGATAACAAAGGAAGCCTTCTACAAATTGCCTAAGTGGAAGCAAGACATGCAGAAGAAGAAATTCGACCTATTTTGAGGCTGCATTTGCTCGATTGAGTGCGTTCTTTCTGCTCCTTTTGCTTCCTAACTTGCCGTCTTCATTCATTTCGATCAAAAACTTATTATTTGTTGGGTAATTGTGGTTTTTATTGGTACGCAATGCCTTGATTTTCATGTTTAGCATTTTCGGTATTTTTCGTATGATGAACGTGGTACTTCGGTTAGATTCGGTTATTGATTGTGCTATGGCCCGAGAGTGATTTCGTTTTCTTTCTAGTTTTCTCCTTTTTGCGAGTGCTGCTGCCTCTTGTAAGGATCACAGATGGTAGCCCTAAAGGTGGCAGCACACGAGTCAAATTCTTTCATTTGGTCACTGTTGTTTCATATCGTGGTTATTTGACTGTTCTTTAATCTCTTTATTATATATATTTTTTCTTTTCTAAGAAGGGGGTGTATATGTATCAAATCTGAACTTGTTTCAAATACATGGTTTAATGAGAATTGTTTGTTGTTTTTGGCATTTACATGTATTGGTTGTTACATATTTGTAGAACAACATGCAATATTATGGATTAGAAGTTTCTGCTTTGTAGATATTCCTTGTTTCTTGTCTTCCACCCATATGGAATATTATGTGTTGAAGCTTTACTTAAGGCATAATGTAACGGTAATTTTATACAATTTTATCGTAAGGTATATATTTCAAATTCCTTGGCCCCCAAATTCAAAAAAAAAAAAAAAAATTGTGCTAACCCACTTAAAACATTTTCTTGTTTTGATGCTTTTGTGGGTTACAGGTAAATTTGAAAATAAATAAATAAATAAAATTGTTCGAAGCTCTACTTAGGATGTGGCTGCTAGGGGTGGCAATTCGTGTCGTGTTAGAACCGTGTCGATTTTTTTCTTCCCCAACCCCAACACGACCCGTGACATGAAAATTACTTCAAATCGCAACACGAATACGACACGAACCCGTAACGGGTTGACACGACACGAACCGAACTTAACCCGCGACATGAACTGAACCCGTGACAAGAATTGAACTAGCAACACGAATTTGATCCGAATTGAATCCGCAACTCGAATTGGACCCAAATTGAAAGGTAAAGTAAAAAGCATTTAGGGTTTTTTTTTTTAAAGCAAATAAAACGTTTTTGGGTCGGACCCGGGTTGTGTTCAGGTCACTCGAAATTGATCCGAAATTGACCTGACATTTGACCCGAAATTGATGCAGGAAAAAACAGGTCGTGTTTGGATTCTTCGGGTCCAATCCGAATTTGACCCGCCCCCCTATTTTTCCCAACCCAAACCCGCGAAATTCATGTCGTTTTCGAATCGTGTCGTCGTGTCACGACCCATATTACCGGCCCTAGTGACTACCATTAAGCTTTTGGTGCTCACCTTTCAATTCAAAAGGTGCCCTTGTTTCTTTTCTTTTTTCTCTTTTCTTTTCTCTTTTTCTTTTTCTTTTTCCTTTTTTTCCCCCTTTTTTTAAGCTAAAGCACTATGTGCCTCTTGTTTCAGAATGAACCTTTTTTTTTTTTTTAATCATATAAGAATAAGCTATATGTAAATATGATGGCGTATTATCAAAATGTAAAGGGGTTTAGAAGTGAAAATCCGTAACATGTACAACATAGAGTTAATTTCACATTTGATTCAATCACGTGGAGTTTAAATTCATTCACTTCAAATTCAAAATATAAAAATAAAAAGGTGAAAATATTGTTGGAGGTTTTTTTTTATTTTTTATTTTTTATCTTACCGTATAATATCCCTAATTTACCATAGCCAAATAAGTGTGATAAGGCATTAACCTAATGATTATTCTAAACTTGACTTTACGTCCCTCACACTAAATTTAGATAAACAATAACAATAATGATAACAAGTGTGATAATAAAATTTTAACAGTCCTTTCGAGGGGGAAAAAAAAATCACATTTTAATCTTGCAGTAAAACATAATGGGCTATTAACAATAGGTTATGCTTGCAAACTTAGCACAACAATTATATTTTAATGAACTAAAGTTAATCTTCTATCCTGAGATCAAACACAAAGAAAAGTTGTATGTATTAGTACCATATATATATATATATATACATATATTTTTTTTTCCTTCCGTATTAGTAATAGAGTAAATTATTTCTCATATTGCCTAAAGATATGTATTTTTCGTACTTGTTGACTCCACTCTTTTATAAATACTATTATTCCTTATTAGCTAATTTCTACAATATCTAATATTTACCAGAAGTACAAGTTTACTAACGTTAGATTTGCTAAATATCGAACTCAAACTTTAGCCAAAATTTGTTAGAAAGTGAGTTCTACTTGCTAGAAAACATTTTTTACCCCATCTTAATTCATCCTTTAAAAAAAAATCCTTTTAATTTCGTATAACACATTTTTACAACTGGAAATTAGACTTATTCCCACTTGTCAGTTGACCACATAATGCAGCTGTTGGCTGGAAATGAGAAATTTAATGGTACAATTACAATGTTGCCGAGAAAGGGCCTTTTTTTTTTTTTCTTTTTTTTTTTTTCCTGTTTGAATGAGGGATTATGACCCAAATCTGCGGCATTCTTTGCTCCAAAGACAATAGCCCTTCATGTGAGTTGCTGCGCTTTTTTCCCTGAAAAGAAGAAATAATGAAAGTGTCTAGCATTATTTTAAGGGAAAATTCAAAAAGTATCACTTGAGTTTTCACCAAATCCTAACACTTGTCTCTGTATTTTTTATAATGCCAAAAGTATCCCCTGAATTTTTAAACTTTCTCAAAATTATCCCCCAAGTTTTCAAAATATTTTAAAGATTACCCTTTAATATTAAGAAAGTAAGTTTCTGAAATACTTTAAGGATATTTATGACATTTGTGAGCATTATCTACGGATGACAAATTTCTTCGTTAACCCGTTAACCTTCGATAAACACCCATTTGGTTATATATTATTTTTATGTTCAAGATATTATTTATACATGATATGTTATAATATATAAGATTAAAAACTACAAACTATAGTTTTTCATTTATTTTAACTGGAAGTGTTATATATATTCGCGGGCGATTTTAGAGAGTGTTTTTATTCACGGAGCGGACTAGCGAGAAGACCACTATGTCTCGATCCCACCCCATTACCACCCTTATATTTAAAATTGATTATAAAAGGGTATTTATGACATTTTAAATATTTTGACTGGTCAAAATGATTTTTTTTTCTTTTTAACTTTTTTTGAAAACTTTAGGGAAAAGTTTAGGTTGGCTTAAAAACTCAGGGGGGTACTTGTTGAACTACAATTATAGGGGCAAATGCTGGATTTAGTGAAAATTCAGGGAGTATTTTTTGGATTTTCTCCTTTTTTTTCTTTTTTTTTTTTTAATTATGGGAGACTGAGAAGTCTACTGATTTATGCTGATTGAGTTTTGTTAATTTTGCTTACTCATATGATAGTTTTACCTTTTTTCCAGCCAAATGATATGGTTGATCCTATTCTCTTTTCTTTTTCACTAATTTCTCTTTATTTTGGCTTTCTTTCTTCCCTTTTCTTTTCTTTAGTAATCCACATTTTTGAGACAAAACCCATCATATCACACAAAGTGATCTTTGTTAATTAGGGGCCCTCCACACTTAATTCAGAATTCCTTTATACAAATCGCTTTGTTCCACATATAGAGTATAGAGTATCTCCAACCACAAAAGTAACAACTTATTCCAAAGCACCTACCACTTAAACCATTATTAGCATACCCTTTTTCAATTTTGAAAATAAATAATTAAATAAATGAAAAGAAGATAATTAGCATGCCCTTATCATTATCCCAATTTTTGATTTATATAATTGAGGTCTTTTGTCCAACCTTTATACACTGTTTAGGGGACAAAAATTGAACTCTTTCGTTGATTATTTTAATCTGTCCAAATTTCAGGCTTTGTTTTTGTTTTTGTTTTTGTTTTTTTGTTTTCTCTTTTAACTTTTGGGAATAGGGAAAATATATATATATATATATACATATATATCAAGTGGACCAAACTTCAATATTGGAGACCACTTGGAGTGACTAGTCAATGACAATGTTTAAAAAGGTTGCTAATCTAAATTTATATTCTCATCTGACCCAATAGGAAATTGTATATTTATTCTAGCATTGGATTTGCTAGTCCTAATTGACTTGTCTATAACTTGGAACGAATTATTAATCATTTAGTCCTCTACATGCTTAAGCAAGAGGTCAAGGTTCGTGGTTGCAAACCAAAAAGAACAGCTAAGTATGCTTCTGTTTTGCTTTTCCAAATTTCCATCCTTTATGGAGTAATGAGAATATAAATATATATAAATATATATATATATATATATATAAATTATAGACAAAGAAATTCGAATGCTAAACCTCAATAAATAATATTAAAATAAGTGTGGATTTACTGACAGACTAAGTTTACAACTATCAATATCTATCATAAACTTTGAACTACTTGGTACAATTGTTTGCTTTTTAATGGTATTTTTCTCTTTTTTTCTAAAGATGATTTATAGCGTATGTTTTCCCCTCTAATGGAATTTAATTCCAGCCGATTGAATAAGAGTTTTACATTATATAGTTCAAATATGATCACATTATATTAACCTCTAATTGGTAATCATCGCAGCCTTTTTCTTTTTTCATGTTATTTCATAGTTCTGCAAGAAATTGTGAAAAAATAATTAAATAAATAAATAAAGAGGAAAAAGAAATAAATAAACATATTTAGTGTAATTAATACTAGAAATAATAGCAAATAACAAATTTGTTTTGTAAATAATACTAGAAATAAATATATTATTTACCTAGTAAATAATAAAATCATACTACATATAATTTCATTAAAATACTACTCATTACAATTTTATGTTATCATTATTCAGTGGAATTGTACCGGTAGATTTAGTTTGCAAGACACAATTCTTTCAAGAAATAAAAAAAGTATGTATCTCATACATATATTAGAAATGGCAAAATATGTTACTGTACAAAGCATTTTTGTCCAAAATGGTTCGTTTTGAACGAAAATGTTTTATAATTGCTTTTTAGTCCTTCATTTTTTTATTTTTTATTTTGGCTTAATTTTTTTATTTTTTACAATTTAGTCCCTTTTTTAGTCCTTCAATTTTCTTTCTTTTTTTCCTAATTTTTTTTAAAAAAATTTCACAATTTAGTCCTTTTTTGTGGTTGCTTTTCAGTCCTTTGTTTTTTTTTGGCCTAACTTTGTTTTATTTTTTACAATTTAGTCCTTTTTTTAGTCCTTCAATGTTCTTTCTTTTTCATTTTTGGCCTTTTTTTTTTACAATTTAGTCCTTTTTTTCTATTGGATGAAAATGTTTTGCTTTTTAGTCCTTCAATTTTCTTTTTTTTTTTGGCCCAATTTTTTATTATTTTTACAATTTAATCATTTTCTGTGTTGGTAATTTTTGTTTCCATTTTAGTCATTTATCTATTTTTTTGTGTGTATTTTTTCATGCCTCTCTTATTTTTTAATTTATTTTTAGGTCCTTTTTTTTGTGGGTCTAATCTTTTAATTTTTATTTTAAATTTTCTATATGTAGATTAAATTTTTCAAATGCATATAAAATGTGCTATGCACATGCTTTAGACTAGTATATAACAAAAAATCCTCCACCACAAAACTTTATGCAAAATTTAATGTTAGGTAGAGTACAATGAGTCAATGACTTACGTTACACAAATAAATAAAACAAAACACTATCTTTCTCTTCACATGGTAGCAAAAAAAAAACCTAAAAATTCATAAGTCATCCGTGAGAATATATGCCTTTTAGCTTAAGAAATGTTAGAACCATATCCTTTTGGAAAATAACCCTCTTCTTTGTATCTATATTTTTATATATGCTCGTGATCTAACAAGGTCCCCCCATTAAGATAGATATCAACAAATAATTGTCAAGTAGCATCTTCTATTTTATCTTCCATTTTCTAGAATCTTTTTATCATATTATTATTATTATTATTATGTTATTACAATTTTCTTTTTTAAATCATTGCAACTGAATTGTCTATAATCTGAATACGTTGTGTTTGGTGTAAATCAAAAAGCAGGAAAATAAAAGTACATCAGCACAGGTAGGTAGATGCTTCTAGATTTGTATAATTATCTACTTGGTTTTCCGGCTTTTTCTTACTAATGAGTACTCAAAAAAAAAAAAAAAACTTTTTTTCGTATTTTTTTAAATTAAAATTTTGAATTCGTACACCTTGTACAAGAAAGATTTTTGGGCCCCATCAAGAAGTTTTTCTTTCTTTCTTTCTTTTATCTATTATTATTATTATTATATTTCCTTTTGAAGAAGAAGAAGAAAAATGTGCCGCCGACACTAGAGTAAAGCATATAAAAGTTGGTCTAGGTGGAGAAAATTGTTTTCTATATTTACAATGCATTTGAGGTCTGAGATCGTTTTCGGTTTACATGTGATATGAGGAAATAAATATGTCTTCATGTTTTTTTTTTTATAAAAAATAATAATAATAAAAATAAAAACAAAACCGTGTCCGTATATTACATGTGATACTATAGGTAATACTACGTACCCTCACGTCTTTTCCTATGTTTGGCTAGAAAAATCAACGAAATTCCCTCTATGTCTAATAAAAAGTAAAAATAAATATGTAATTTTGCATGGAAATTGAATAAATATGTATTAGATGCTGAAATATATACTTTGCTCTTATTTCTTTTCTTTTTTTTTCCCCCCCTATTTACAAATGGAAAAACCCAGTCAATGCTCTAAATTTGCTACATTCCACGCTATCACCATCAACATTATTGAATTGTACAATCCAAAGAATTTAAACTCTAATTAAATTAATAAAATTCCAACAAGTTTGGTGAGGTGCAAATTTTCTATCAACACCCATACATTTTTCATAATGACAAATATAAGTAAAATCATCAGTGAAGAAAACGTAATTTAGTGGATTAAGTAAGCTATATTATATTAAAAAAATTGTTAAGATCCACTCCTGAGTTTTCCACCAAAAAATATAATATATGTGTATAGACAACAATAATTAAGCAATATATTATATATACATATATATATATATATATCTATAGACAACAATAATTAAGCAAACCTTGACAGAAATGATACAATTAAATTAGTGCATGCAAGAATAGTATAATCTTGAATACCTTTCGGCGTACAAATCCAAAGATAGAATAGAATCTGATGGCTTACTTTTTTCTTTTTGTATAACCTAATATTATACTCATTTCTTTGCCACTTAACGGTCTACTATAGCAATACTAATGGTTCTTCTTCACTTCAAAAGAGAAAATAATAATAATAATAATAATTCTATATATCGATAGAGAAATACAGCATAGTAAAAGTAAAAAATAAAAAATTATTTTTTATTGTTTAAAACTGTTTTTTTTTTTCCTTATAAAAAATATAATTTTTTTATTGATAGATTTTTTAAATAATTACCACACAATTAAATTTAAAAAATTACATCTACGAGTGAAAATATAGCAACTATCATGTGAATTGTGTTCAAAATGTTATATTAAAATTGATATCTCTAGTTTTTTTTTTTAATTGTAGTTTTGGATGAGGTTTAAAAGCAGTCTTATTTGTTAAAATCACTGTATCTTGTAGTAGGTGGCAGCTCATTTTTTTAAACTAATCGGTTCATGTCGATTATTTTTTTTTTTTTAATCTGTTCGGTGAAAATTGGATATATTTATATCTTAAAATACTGATACACGCTTTTCTTTTCTTTCTTTTTTTTTTTTAAGTGTATTAGAGTTCTACCTAAAAATAACTAAAAAATGTCCTATTTTACTTAATACCTTGTTTTCTGAAACAAAAATTATATTTTAAATTATGAAAGGAAATACAATCATCACTTCACATTATGACATATTAATATATAGTATAATTCATTTAGTAAACTATAAATTCATGTAGCATAATTCATTTAGTAAACTATTTATACAAAAAAAAAAAAAAAAAAATCATTTAGTAAACTATATATATATATTAAAAAAAATATTTATGTATTCCTTACTATCCGTAGCATTACTCTACACGGGATTGAAGATGAAGAATTTTTGGTTTTGCTACTGATTTCTTTTTTTTTTTTTTTTGAAGGATTTTGCTAATGATTGAAGATAAGAAATATGATGACATTTACTTGTTGAGAATCCCTAGCTACCTTTAAGAGTGGTTCAAGCAGTTCATCTCAAGACTTTTCACTCAGTAAAAACAAAAAAAAAAAAAACAAAACAAAACAAAACAAAAATAAAAAAGAAAAAAGAAAAAAAAAATAATCTCGAGGAAAATGTGATAAAATGTAGCCAATAAAAGAACCAACAATTTCTAATCACTCAACAAAAGTCCCACCTTAGATTATAATCCTATCTCCTTCCGAATCTGCCCTTCCATACAAGCCCTTATTATTTTTCATAAAAATTAAAAAAAAAAAAAAAATTTTGTGGGGCTTCATCTTTGCAAATTGTTGAGAAGAATCACCAAAGTTTTTTTTTATTTTTTTATTTTTTGGGGTTACTTTTTCAACCCAATGGGGGGCCCACTAGAGTCCTGGCCCAAGAACGTGGAAAGGGTGGTGATTGTCCTTATCTAAATAATTTGGTGACACGTGGCACTAGTATAAGGTGTCGGTGGCTGGCTTTTACCATTGCGTGGATATGATCAAGAGTAAGTAAGTGATGAGCATCCAAAGCAAAATTTTGGGAATATTTACACTACATATTACTAACTAGCCACTAATTGGCCTTGGAATTTTTATTTTTATTTTTTAATGTCCACATTCAAAAATGGGTTGCCAAAAAAACATTAATTCCAAGTTCATATAATTAAAAAAAAAAAAAAATCATTAATTCCTTTGCCTTGTCCTCCTTGTGTTAGTGGAAATGTGGATTGCAAAACCATTATTGTTAATGTGACAATAATGGGGCTTTATCAGTCATAACTAATTGGTTATTGGTTACAATCCCCTATGTACTTTTGAATCAATAATTGTCTTTCCTCATTATTTTAAGTCACATCGTTCCACATGTTTAGTGCATAATTTTGTAGTACAATAACATCTCAACGAAAAGTTTGAAAATTTATAAGGATTTATTTGGTGTTTGAATTAAGTTCAAGATAAGATAAAATTTTTAATTTTGAGTTTAGTTGATTTTTAAAAAAATAATTATAAATTTTATTGACTTTTCAGAAAAAGATAAAAATTGAGATGAAAAATTTGAATTAAATTTGAGTTAAACTCATTTACCAAACATAAGCTAAGATAAAATTTCACACGCACGCCAGGACCAGCTCAAGCAAATCTAGGGCCTAAGGCAAAAATTTTGAAAATGGCCTTTTATAAAAAAATTTAAAAATTAACCAAATATTAAAAGCTTTATAAAAAAATTAAATAAATATATTTAAAACTTTTTTTTTTCTTTTGAGGTATTCACCTTTTCTTTTAAAAGAAAGAAATAAATAAAAATCATGAGCTCTTTTTTAGACTGACTAAAACTGTCTTATTCACCTACTTTAATCTTTTTCAATGCTTAAGATAGATAAAATGAACATACACTTGTAAAACAGATCATTAATATTATTTGTTTACATCTTGGATGATAATTTTCAAATAAAATTAGAACATTTTGTATTTAGCATTTAAAGCATTTTATTCTCATAGATAGAAATGAGAGCTTGAAAAAAAAAAAAAAAAAACAACCTTTTAAAAAAAAATCTAAAAGAGTCATTTGAATTGAATGAAAACATTTTGTGTATATTAATTAACAAAATACATAATGTATATCGAACGAATAAAAAAAAAATCCTTCCACGATTGATCTCTCCAATAAAGAAGGTTTTTTCAAGAATTTATTTTGGACTTAATTCTCCAAACTTTTTGGTAATCAGTTTATTTAATATAATGCAAAAACAATTGTAAAGATAATATATTTTTTTTAGGGGTCTTAGTTGGGGACCAATTGCCTAAGTTAGGCTAAGGCATGAGCCGGCGAGGACACACACACACACATATATATATATATATGTATATATATATATATATATATATTCCTAAGGTGAAGAGAACTAGTACCATTACAAGGTTTATATACACTAGATATTAATCCAAGGGTATTCTCAAACAAGCCTTATGGTAACATTCTCAAGGATTTTTGGTACTATTGTCTTTCAAACTTTTCGATTTATAAGTTTCTAAATTTTTAATTTTAAAAAATTTATTGTTAAACATTTTAAAGTATTGCAACATCTCTCATTTGTTAGCTTCTGTTAAATTAAGGAACCGAATTTGTAAGATTTGCATTGAGATTTAAATTGAATTTGGAAAATTTTTAATATGACATAAGATTTTCCACCCTTACATGAGGTGCATGCAAGATATCTGTCATCAATATAACAAATAGTTTAATCAAAATAAGATTTATTGCAATAATTTATAAAAACTATGACTAGATTGGCAACATCAAAAATTCAGGATGTAAGTTATGAAAACAAATTTTTGAAATTCAGGATGTAAGTTATGAAAACAAATTTTGAGAGACAAATTTGAAAAAAAAAAAAAATGTTATCAAACCTCATGGGAACCTAACCTCATATTGGCACTTGAACCTAACCTCATTTGAAAAAAAAAAAATTTATCTTCAGCGGCATCAATCGCGTGCACGTCGATCACAAGAACATGTATGCGAACCAGACGGCGATGCAGCATGCGATATTTGAGTTATTACCCAACCTCATATTCGCACTTGTTATTCCGCCCAATGACTTTGTCCCTCCAAGCCCCTCGACAAATGCCCCGCCCCTGCAGGTCGACGATGATGCCATTGACGATGACGACGAGGCTGCAAATTTAGGCGATTAGATATTTGCTTTTTTAATTAACATGTTTAACTATTAAGACACATCTAACATTGTATTTACGAATTTTATATTTTTATCATGTATAATTTTTTATTATTAATTTCATTTTCAATATTGATACTAAAATTAATCTGCATTTTATTTTCTGTTGATATTTTATTTATTTATTATATTATAATATTCAAAAATTCAAAAAAAAAATTTATTTGTACATTTGCATCGTTGCAAAAACAAAAGAGAAAAGAAGCATTTGCGACAACAAATTTTCAGTTTGCCATCGCAAATATGCTATGACGCGTCAACTTATAACAACGTATTAGCGACGACAAATTTTAAACTGTCATCACAAATAATCTTATACCACGTCATTTTTTACGGAATTGGTCGTCTTAATTGTGACAGCCTTTTTAGAGACGACTGTTGTGGTAATTGTATATATGACGGCTTATTGTAGTCACTAATAAAGTTTTTGCGGCCAAGTTTTAACGACGATTTATTTGCAACGACATGTCGTCGCAAGAGCATTATTTGCGACGACATGCCATTATTAACGACAACATTTCGTCGTCCTAAATAGTGTTGTTTGTTGTAGTATATGCACTCTTCTCACTAGATGAAACACTTTTCAGTACTCCAAATATATATATATATTTTTTGGTAGGAAAGGCCGACAATACTCCGAACTCTTTGATCATTACTCTAACATTACAACCTAATTTATTATATATATATATATATATATATGTGGATATGATTTCAATGGCTACTCCTATATTTACCTACCGATGGTTATTTTTGTTTTAACTATGTGATATAGATCAGATAGTTGCAACGAATTAATTAGTTGACCAAAAAATTTAATGGTAATCATTGAACATTAAATAAAAAGAACTTATTAATTATTTTAAATAGTTAACTTGTTATTCACCTGCTAACATAATTTTTTTCAAGTATTTTTTTAATAACTAAATTATACACTCATTCCTAATTTTTGAAATCTCAATCCAGATTTAATTTTTAGATTTCAGGTTTATTCCTAATTTTATTACTAACTGTTCTTTTTCTTTTCTTTTAGAATAACTCCACTTTTTCTTGTAATATATGTTCTTTTCTCACTTTTCTGCCGCAAGCTTACGTCCTCTTCTCCTAGCTCACCTCTACAACGATTTATTTAGATGCCTTCAAAATCTTCCCATCATAATCTTTCGAAAATTAGGAGCATAAAAATAAAAAAAAACAATATACTCAACAAATAGAACTTTCTAGCAAAATAAATAAATAAAACAAATCAAATACAACGTCTACAGAGATTTATTTAGATGCCTTCAAAATCTTCCCATCATAATATTTCAATATTTCGGAACATTATTTGGGAAAAAAAAAACTCAGTTATAATGTTTAAAATTAATAGGTTTGTTTAACCTATTATTATAAGTCACATAGAATGTTATGTCATCAAATGTAATTATGACTTGTACTAACATTTATAATTTTGTCTGTAATCATAGACTACCACCGATGGTTATAAAAAAAAAAAGAATAATAGAAAACCCTTTCATATATAAATATATATATATATATATATATATATATATACTTGGTATGATATCATCCACCACCTCAGCACATTATTTTAACTCCACAAATTAAAAAAGGCCCATTTTTCAAGCAAGTTTGGAAGAGTAAAGGCGTGTACCCATATCTCAGCAGCAAGGAATAGACCAAATGACCCATACATGTCTAAGGCAAGGCACCAAAAGTTAATAAAAATAAGCAAAAACAACTAATCTGTGATGCTTCAGCTCCTCATTGTAAGGTCCCAGGAAAATATCCTAATTTGTAAAGTCAACATGAGGGCATATTTAATATGTCAGCCTTTAAAATGGGTGTTTTAAAAAAAAAAAAATAGATCAGCATCGAGAGTAGTGAATGGAAAATACTTTTTTCTTAATTACAAGCTTATTAAAAGCTCAAATGTAGAACATATCTCATTTTCCAAGAAACTAATAATTCAATTTTGGGTTAAATCTAAATGCAAATATCCCTATAAATATTTGATTTAGCATGCTTGGGAGGTTGGGACGATGCCTTCTTATATCCTAATCTAGTATATTTCCTGGGTTGAGGTAATCTCTCATCGTCAAGGGATAGGACCGTTGTTAGGCCTCTAATGAATATTTTTGTTAACGCTTAGAATAGTCTATTGATAATACACAAAGAAATTATACTAACGCCGGTTGCCTCTTTCCGAACTTTTTCAACCAAAAAAAAATATTTATAAATGATTGATTGTTTATGCTAATGTTATTGCTATATATATTTGACACACAAAAATAATAGTAACAGGTTTTATTATGTTGTTTTATTTTGTTTTATAATGCATAATACTGTTTTAAGTGTTATATTCATTTTTTTGTTATAATTTCTAATCTTCGAACTTGTAAAAGAAAATTTTTCATTTTTAAATAAACTTAAATTACGATATTGAAATTGTAAAGCGGAAAAATCAATTATAACAACGAATAATACATGAATGCCGAACTTTGATATATGCTAAGCACCAAATATAGCATTTGTACCATTTGACATAAGTAAAATATTATATTAGAGTGATTTCTTAATTAAAGTAATTAAATTTTAAGGCAGTTTCACTTTTAAGTCAAGAGGTGTGTTTTCTTTTTTATTTCAATTTTAAGAAGTGTAGTATTTTATTATGGTTAGTTCTTTTTAAAGTTTTAATTCTATTCTTTATTAGGAGGGAAAAAAAAAAAAAAAAAAAAAAGAACAAACGTGGGGATGGCAAAGTGAAAGCAGAAAAATTAAAAAGGCGCGTAATTAACACGTTTTCTCTGCCTTTTATGTAAGCTTTAAAAGCCGGGAAAAGAAAAGAAAAGAAGAGAAAATTAACAAAAATATAAAAGAAAATCTTAAAAAAAAAAAAAAAAACAAATACAGAAATTAAACTCAAACGCGGAGAGAAAGATCACAAGCACGTGGGTTTCATCAATGCGTTTTCCCAGCTCCCTACGCGTAGTTGCCTCACATTCCCTCCATGAATTCTCTCTCTCTCTCTCTCTCTTCTTTCTCACTGTTAACTTTCCTTCACTTTCTCTTCTCTCTCTAGAAAACCATCACCAAACAGAAAACACAAAAGTCTTCCTAGAGTTCTAACTTCTGATTTGAATTTCACCTTCTCACCCTCCCTTAAAAAAAAAAAAAAAAAAAAGGAAAGAAAAAAATCTTTCCTTTAAATTAAAAAAAAAAAAAAAAAAAAACACACATAGTTCTTTGTTTCCACATTGGTAGGTCTAAAAGCAAGAATCTTTTTATGTGCATGCCAAAGGAGAGCCCCCTAACCATTGAGTGGTACTTGTTAAAGTTCCCATAGTACCAAACAAAAGTCAATAAATAGTTACCAAATAAAAAATAAATATATATTTTTTTGCTTACGTTCAAACTTCCCATCTATGTTTCAAAAAAAAAAAAAAAAAAATTGCCCGTCTTTTTGTTAGCAAGTTTATATTCAAATGCACTAACCGTAGCTCCTTATTTCCTATCCTAACATCAAAAGTTCCTTAAAAATATACCAATTGAATTTCAACGCAATATTCTTCGTGAATGACAAGAATAAGGGAACAATTAATTTTTGACTTTACCATTTTGTCAGATGTCTTGTCTTAATTAACGTTTCTTTCTGTAGTCGTTTCGTATTTGATTTTTACCAAACAATGACCATTCAAAAAGAAAGAACTCAAAAAAAAAAAAAAACACAAAATTTATATTCTTGAAATATTGTATACATTCAAGAACAAAGCTTACGACTGTAGGAAAAAAAAAAAAAAAAGAACAAAAAATATATCCCACAAATATGATTAAAAAAAAAAATCCTATATTTGTTTTGCTCCTTGTCGTTATTATTCTATGATTTTGCTAAGCAATCCCTATAAACAGAAGAATCGACTTCAAACGAACAAATCTGCTTCATAATAAGAGACTTCAAGTCATGGCCATTACTATTACCACGGTGAACGACGGCATGTCCCGTAAACGACAACAACAACCCCCCAGCCGCCGAGTTGCGTCCGAGTTCACTCACATCCGGGATCGACTCGGCCGATTTGACCAGCTTCACGTTCTTGAGCAAAAACTCATTCCCCAATAATTGGTTCAAAATCCCTGACTCCGTCACAGCGTTCTTCTTCTTGTGCTGCGCCGCCGTGGTGGCGCGGACGATCTCCATCAGCATGGCATTCGAAAGCCGCCGAATCCCACGGGACCCGCCCGTTATAACGGCCGAGTTGACGGCGTAACGTGACTGAGTTGCCTTGTCCGAGTTGCGCTTCCCATGCTTATTATTAGAGTTCGCATTATCCGATTTGACAAATACAAGAATTGACTCGGGACTCCGATTCCTGACCAGGCCTAGTTGGTCACCGAGTAAGATTAAATTCTTCACGTCAACCAACATTATGTGCTTGAAATTGCGGCGAACTCGGCCCAACAACATCGGATAACAAGCCCATCTTCTCAAGCTCATCGGAACGTGGTCTAAAAACCCGGAGAGCGAGTTCTCCGGGTCCAACTCGGACGCTTCAAACCCAATTACCGATCCGTAACTCAGCTTTTGAGTCGACTCGTTCGAGTCGTTTCCAAAACCGATCCGGACTCTCTTCCCCCACAGCGGCTCTCCGGCCTCCTTCTTGCCGGCCTTGAACTGAGCCACGTCGAAGCTTAACGGCGCTCGGAGATTCTTCGACGACGACGTCGTCTTATTGTGCCGCCGAACGAGTTCCGAGAACGAGTCGTTCTCGTCGCGAATCACTGAGTCGAACTTCGGAGAAGAGGAAGAGGAAGCGAAGAGCAAAACGACGTCGGCGCGGGCGGTGACGCCGGAGCGGTGGAGTGCTCTGAGGAATAGGCTGAGCTCGTCGTCGGTGACGTCGTCGGCGACGTGAGCGACGGCGATTTCGGACATGGCTCTGGTTCCGCGCCGGTAAAGAGTTCCCAACCCTTGCAGAGCCGCCTGGGGACGCGAGATTTTCCGGTCGATTTTAGGTTTCTGCCTCCACATTTGGGAGACAAACCAAGACGACGACGACGACCGAGAATCGCGGCTCGATTTCTCTGACAAGAACCTTCTGGAATTCTCGCTGCTCCGGCGAAACTCCGCCGTCGTCGCCGCCGCCGATCTGGTGGAAGGCTCGAAGGTGGAGAGGGTGAAGACGAGGAGAGTGATGAAGACGAGGAGCGCGCAAATCGAGATGGTGGATTGGGCTTTGGAGAGGAGACGGCTCGAGTTGGTCCTCCGAGTATCCTTACCAGAAGAACTCATCGAAGAAGAAGATGGAGAAGGGAAGAGCTTGGTGCTGTTTCCGTTCTCGACATTAATGGAGGCAGTGGAGTTATCTTCAGGGAAGAAGACGAGGAGAAGACCCATTCCCCAGCTTTCTTTGGAGTTCTTGGCTTTTGCTGTGAGCCCCATTAATGGCGGATTCTTTCGTTTTCTTTGTTCGGTCACTAGAACTAATAAGTCTCTTGTTGTGCATGACTAGAGCCTCTCTCTCTCTCTCTCTCTCTCTCTCTCTCTAAAAGTTTTTTAGTTAATTAATTGTTTTTTTTTTTGCGCTTTTGGACGAAATTGTCCTTTGCTATTAAAAGGGTTGTAAGAGGATTATGTACAGAAGGGCCTAGTTGTGCAGGGGTGTAATGGGGAAAGTGTAAAGAAACTAGGGGTTTTTTGTTTTTTTTTTTAAATTGTCGTTTCCTAATAATTGGAGCGTAGTGTGGTTTTGGATTATTGGCTGTTTTTGGGTTTTTGAGGTTTTGAGATCGATTTATAACTACCCTTTTCGTGGGTGAGTTAATGGGTGTGAGTTTTTCGGGCAACTTTTCTAAATATCCACGTTGCAAAAATTAATGTCGTTCGTGGGAAATTTAATTATAAAAAAAAAAAAACATTGCAAGTTATACTACCATAGAATTAGGAACTACTTTTTAAATTTAAATTAATTTAAGTTTCTAACAGTCTCATTTATATGTATAATTTAAAAAATTGTGAAAAAACATTAATTACCGTTTAAAATATACGAGAGAAAGAGGTAAATTCATTTTTATCTAAAAAAAAAAAAGAGGTAAATTCATTTTCTTGAAAATATTTATTGTAAATAGCATATTCTCAAATTTGAGATAAACAACATATTTATGGTAAATAACATAATCCAACAATCTTATCGATAATGTAAAATAAATAGTCATGTCATAGAAATTCCATTTTTTTTTTTTTGACAATGAACATTTCGTTCTAAAATTTATATCAACGCTATGAGTTTCTCATTGAACAATATCTAGAAACACTAACTAATATCCTCATTTTACTAATGAATATTTATTAATTTATCATCCTTTTATTAATATATACAATCTTTAATAGTCATAGATGTTGAGGTCAAATTTCATTTCTCATCTCTTACCATGCATGTATGAGACGACTCACAAGCTGACAATCTCCAACTTCCAAAAACGAGTCCCTAGTAGACATAGAATCGACTAACCAAATCAATATATCAGGAAAGTTGACCCCAAAGTAAGTGTTAGGAAACCATATCCCAGCAGATCAAAGGGGAATTATCGTAGTCAAAATATACGAATCTCACTCAAAAAGATAGTTTCTTAATCACATTTAATCAAGCTCGAACTAAAAAAGTCAATGAATTCAGAATACAGCAACAAATATTTAGAGTTAAAGGCAAAACTAGTATGAAATTAGGAGTGGAAGGGCAATCCTAAGCTCCTAAAAATAGAAGGTTATACCACAAGCTAAAGATGTACACAATCCTCTTCATCCTCAATGGAATACACTTGTTTCCTATGTTTTCTTTGTCTTCCTTTATATTCTCTGAATTCCCATTTTCTCTCTTCCCTTTCTTTGATTAAATGCATCATTGTAACACTCATTGATATATTATGGAAACTCCCGAAGACCCTATAAAGGACATACGTAGCCTAAAGAATTACACGCAAACATCTATAAATTCATGTGTTTATATCTATTTACGTTTTCTGCTATTTACTTTATTGTAGTTTCGCTCAATACACTTGCTAATCGTTGACTACTCTCCAATCATCCTATTTTGATTAGTAGTCCAAACTTTGTTTGATTGTAGATTTCGACCTCTACAAAGGATCTGATAATGTTTTAATTGTTTATTAGTGAAAAAATAAATGACAATTCACCTATCATGAATGTTAATTGGGATTGAAGTTAGTGTATATATGATTAAATGTATATTTGTTAATTGTATAAATGATTTTAATTTAATTAAATTCGACGATAAATATGTGAATAAGCTGAAAAATTCTCTTTTTCAAACGGGAGTAAATAGTAATGATCACAGTATTAGAATTAAATAACCTCTATTGTCTATATTATCTTTCATTTATTGAACGTCATATAATAAAAAGTAGATCACGATAAATCTCTTGAAGGAATCAGGACATTTTAGTAGGCAGATTCAATGCTATAGACTCTTTTTAATGCTTTGCTTTGATTTGATTTATGTTGGATTTATTCTCTTCCTCTTTTTAACTATGATGAAGATGCATTATTGAGGGGGGGTTTTTTTTTTTTTTTTTTCCACAAAACCATCAAGTTTAATTAGATTCTAATTTTATGCACTTGTTTCTTTTAATTTGTGTAATTATGATGTTAATATAACTTGACTTTTAAAAAAAATGAATTTAGAGAATGATTTTTCACTAAGTTGGGGAAAAAAAAAATTAGTAAGCAAGGATTTCTTTTACCATTTGTCTTCTCATTGAGTAAAAGACTTTTCACCAAATTTAGAGAGAATATTATCCAATTAGTAGGGTGATTAATTTAACTTTGCTAATTTAGAGAAAAATCCTTTCATTTCCAAAAGAAATTCCTCAACCAACCAGGTTTTCTATAGAAATTTCCCAAAAATAGGACCGGGCAGTCTGGATATACTCACCAAAAGCGAAAAAATAGTTATGTGTTAACTTCTATTGATGTTGACGGACTCGTGAAAAATAATAATAAGTAAATGCATACTTACTTAAAATAATTTTTTTAAAAAAGTTAATGTTATTGATTTGCATCATTTATTGTGTGGCAACCATCTAATGCAACAGTTGGAACTCATAAATAGTGCATTTAGCTAGCATTTCTGTTCAAAAAAATGAAAAAAAAAAAAAAAAAAAAAAGAGTGTGCATTTAGCACCATTATTGTTTTTCCCGTTTTAATACGTGTTATCAATTCAGAATAACCATTTTTATCTTATTTATATCGTTCCAAATTTATCCAACGTCAATAACTCTTTTTTATTGATATATTTTTATCTTATATCCTCCAAACTATTTTACTGTATTTTTGACGTTTAACCTAACATTTCAACGGATCTTAAGACCCGTTCGATGGCACATCTGATATCTGATTTCCAGATTTTTTTTTCTATTTTTTTTTAATTTAAAACTGCTTTTCACTATTTACATATACAAATGTCTACAGTAAGCTTAAATTTTAAAAGTTCATAACTTTGTTATTTCAGGTCTAAAAGAGATTATTAAAAAAAAATTGCAAAGAATTTCTAGAAGGAATGAAAACAAGATCCAAAATTTTTTTTTTCCTAAGCACAATTTAAGTTTTTACATTTTTTCACCATGAACAGTTTTTTCTCCAAAATGTACATTAATTTCCAAAACAAAATCTCATTTCCAATCCAAAACTATGTCTCCAAAACCTCCCCAAATACACCCTTAGCATTTCTCTTGGCGACCTTACATCTATGTTCAAATGTTGGGTTAAGACTTAGCTAAGTAGAGCTAATATAAGTCCAACAAAACCCACTATACTTTTATGTTGGAGAATGCTTTGATAATGATGATGTGAGATTTGTTTGGAGGAAAAAAAAAATATTTTTCTAAAAGAAAATGGGAAGGTTTCCCTATGTATTTGGCATGTTTTATTGTATATCTCCATATCCAAATGTTAAATTGTACCTTTTCTCAGTTAACAGTTAATTTTAACCCCTTTTTTTTCCAACAAAAAAAAAAAAAAAAAAGAGAGAAAGAGCCTATATAGGCTATATATATGAACCTATAATCAAACACTAAGCAAGCGTTACAGTTAAACAAAAAAAAAAAAAAAAAAAAAACATAAGAATTTGTATTTTGAAACTAAGCAATAAATGATAATTTCATCAAGTATTATTTGGTTTTAGCTTTTTCTATAAAGTAAAGGGTAAATTTAATATTAATCCAAGGATCAAATTTAGTTATTCAGCTTTAGAAAAGTATATATTTTTACATGAACTTGATATTCGAATGAATAATGGATATTAAGAACATCCAAAATATCTGATATATATCGACTTAAAAATTCAAATTGTAAGATATCCAAAAATGCCCCAAAAAAAAAAAAGATGGAAATTGGAGAGCTTAAGGACATTAAAAAATAATAATAATTAAGGGAGACCATCTATAGTTGTTCTCTCTAAATGAGACCCTTAAGGGCTCCACATGCTAAGGATTGTTCATATTGAGTTGATAATTGATAATTATTATAATCGAAAGACGAAACACGTCATCTTAATCTCATCTAGAGGAAAAAAGCATTGAACCAAGTATATGCTTTCACAATAAGGATCGAACTTGAAATTTCTAAACAATAGTCAGATATGAATTATCCAATTTGATTAAATGATACGATATGATGTAAGATTTTAGAAACATGTACTATCAAATACATGATATGTTAACAGCAGAGAGACAAAAACAAGATGTGAAAGATCGGAGTGGGGATCAATATATTGAATGAAAGGAGGGGTCGGCTCATGAAAATGGTCCCAATTATTCTTGAATTATGCGATCAAGAGTTGAGTTGAGTTGTGAGAGATAAAGTTGTACTACTGTTTTGACGGTAGATCTACCAATAAAGCTTCCATGAAACTTATAAATACACGTGTTCATAAAAATACACACACATATATATATGTATATAATAGTAATAATAATAAAAACCTAATTTGGTTGCATTGGAAAATGCAATTTTTCTTGACTAGCATTGAAAGCAGCTGAAATCTCTAGTCTGTTCTTTTGCTCTGCTCAGCAGCAAGCAACCCCACAAACAAAATATAAATAAGGAGTTTTTTTTAACGTCGTGGCATCCCTATCACCAAAATTAAAATCCGAGTTTATTCACCATTATGATTAAGAATTTAACACCCTAATTTTTTTTTTTACAAATACACTTTAATATGAGACTGCGTCTTATTTCAGTCACTTTAATAATTCACTTCGATAATCAAGAAGTTTACAAGAGAAACTCACACTCTAACACTCTCTGTGTGTTTCTCTAACCTCTTGTAATAATAGAACCCAATTACAACGCCCTCTTTTGTAAAGAAAATTTAGGGCAACCAAAATTACATGTGAAATCCTCAAAATTCCTTTACTAAAAAAACGTTTCTTCTTAAGGCATTAATTAGATTCCACAATTTAACTTATCGATAGTGTACGTTCTTAAATTTTATATCGGGTTTATTTTTATCAAATAAAAAAGCGATACAGGTTTGAAGTATAAAAATAGAGTTTTATTACTTGGGTATTTTTTCATACCTTATATATGAGAAAAATAAAATAAAAACTAAGTGCGGAACTGCGAGAAGAGCCAGCATTATTTTTGTTTTTATTGTTGGAAAAACAAGAAGTGGATATGATTTATGGAGGACTTTGGTGGCTACCGACAGTATGGAATCCTGTTAGATTTGTAAGTTTGCAAAAAATTTTCACCACCACTTATCATTGTCAAAAACAGTTGACAATACTAAATTACGACTCACATGAAGTCACAAGAACAACATTGTTCTCCTTTTTCTTACGGATAATAAAAACATGATAGAATAATGTTATATTTATCACCTCTATTTTTTCACCAATTACTGTTTACACGTTAATTTTGAGATATACACGACATGATACTGAGTTTCACTGTTTTATATGTTAATTTTTTATTTTTTAACTGGTTAAAAAAATAAACGACAACAACCTGTATTTTTCGACATGAAATGGAATCTTGAGGATTTTGACGGTCATGGAGGATTCAGTATGCAATAGCGCTCACCACCAAATAGTGATAATAACCGATGCTTTTTTCAGCACTAGATTAAACACGCGTGTAGTATATTGTATAAATGATACAAGAATTGAAAAAAAAAAAAAAAATACAAAACAAGAAAACAAGAAAAATAAAATAAAAACCAACATGAATTTTTTCACGAAACTCCAAAAAAACTTTGGACGAAACACTTTTTAATCAGGTTAAAAAATCATGACCAAACTCCAAAAAAAAAAAAAAAATCCTAAGAAACATATTCTCATTTTTGTTATTGAAGAAGATAAACCACATGTTAGAAATCATGTTCAAGTTACGTAAAGCAAAGTCCAGTGCGGTATTCGACTACGGGATGGCATAGAGTGAAAACCTAATCCATCTTCCGAGTAGTATTAGATCAAATCATTTTCATTTTATTAGTACATCTCGAAATTTCTAAAATGACAAAGAACATAGGGCCAACATGATACCATTGATATCCCTTTTCTTATCGGGGGGAAAAAAAGGTCAATAATAGTCCGGGTTTCCCTACGAAGTAGGAAAGAAAGGAAACATCCAAATATTCCCTTGAGATCTTTTCCATTTTGATTTGGACTAGTCTTCCAATGCTTCTGAGTAAAATTCATAAGAAATTTTAATGAGGTGGCAGTAAATCACAATATGTACTTTCAATTTCATGCCAATTTTGATATTAACCAACCCAAAAAAAAAAAAAAAACAAAACAAAAACGAAAACACATTCTCTTTCTACTTTCTTGCATTGCTGAAAGTGCTCTTTGAAACAAGATCCTAGTGAACAGACCTAATTAAGGAATAGTACCCTCACTAAATGGAGGGTTGGTGGTAGACCATTTGCAGGGTCTACAACTTCCCCAACACCATTTACTTCACTGAGAATTCAGAAAGCTAAACCCTATTTGGCTTTTAAGTCTCTTGTCTCCCCCCAACTTTATTTTACCTGCCAGTTTTTTCATGTTTCAGAGTGCATATATATATATATATATATGGCTATTGGGTATTACCCAGTAACTTCAATGCAGTACTAACAAGAACCCAAAAATATATATATATATATATCTAAATAATATAAATTTAAAAATCATTGTTTTAATATTATACAAAAATTTGATACTAGATCAATATGATACAAAACAAAACTAAAATTTATGACATGTTAGTTAAAAATGAGGAATTTATATCATATTGCAGAGTGCATGTATGTGGCTATTGGGTATTACTCAACAGCTTTGATGATTCTAGATAGCAAAGAACACATGAAACCAAAAAAAATAAGAATGTAAATAGTTTTAAGGGTAATTTATCCGTTTAGTCCCTACAGAGTGCATGTATGTGGCTATTGGGCATTACTCAACAACTTCCATGATTCTAGATAGCAAAGAACATATGAAACCAAAAAAATAAGAACATAAGTAGTTTTAAGGGTAATTTGTTTGTTTAGTCCCTGAATTATGAGTATTCTATTACTTTGGTCCCTGAATTTTTAATTTTTGGCTATTTTAGTCCCTTACATTAAAATTGATAGATGATTTCTAAAATTTACATAAATAATCATATAACTATTGCATAATAACTAAAAACTTAAAAAAAAAAATTATTACACTAAATTCAAAAGGTTTTTTTTTTAAAGGTTTTAATAAGAATAAGAAATAATTTTTTTTACTTAGTACAATTATTATTTTTTTTGGGGTAAGATTTCATGTTAACATGGAGTTAAACATGATTAAATACAATAAACTAGAAAAAAAAAATTCATCAAATTTTGATGTGAGGGACCAAAACTGTCAATAATGAAAAGTCAAGACTAAATTGACCAAAGTAAAACATTCATTGACGAAAGTGACAGAATACTCATAATTCAGAGACTAAACGGAAAAATTACCCTAGTTTCTAAAATGTTAATGAGAAGACTATGTGGTAAGAGATATCTATGGGCATAGCTTTTTTTTTTTTTTTTTTTTTTAATAAGAAGTTGGGATGAAAGGATTCAAAAACTTTATCTTTTGGTGGAGTAGGATTCCAACTCTTTTTTGTTTTTTGTTTTTGTTTTTGTTTTTGTTTTTTTTGAAGTTGGGACACATATTGGCATTTAACGAGTTTTTAGAAGATTCTCCCACTTTAATAAGATTCTTCCACTAAAGTGACAAGTCACTTGCAAGTTGCAAATGTAGTTGGCATAAAACGCTACAAGAGGTTTTTTTTTTTTTTTTTTTTTTTTTTTTTTAAATTTTTTTTATCATCAAATCACATCAGAATATAACAAACTAATTTATTAAAATTTGATGAAAATTTGACTATACATAATAGGCGATAATAATAACATTTATTATATTGTTATTATTATTGTATTATTTCAATGAACTCTTCTTATTTTAATGGATTATCTACCACCAATAATAGTAGCTGAAAAACCCCACTAGATCTGAAGCAATGCCATTAATGTGCATTAGAGCTAGCTGTGTGTGATCAGATATATCGTTCAGCTGAATTTACTACCCTTTTTTTTTTTTAATAAATTTTTTCATGCCTAAATAAGTATCAAGTGTCTCATATCTTCTTGTTCCTCGAAACTGTGCCTTCTTTAATTGAAAAGTTGCTACCCAAGAGAGTATAGCACTGTCACATCTCAGTCGTATGTATCTGAAGTTTTATGTGGGTTCGTTTGGTCTATATATAATTTATGGATGTGTGTAATGGAAGAATAAATATACATTTTATATATAAATATATATATAAAAAAAAAGCAACTATCCGTCAACAGTTTTTTTTATTTTAAATAAAAATTATTGATGTTGCTTCGCTCTCATATTTATCGTTTATAAATTAAGAATTCTTGGATCCACTAATTAATTGAAAAAGTTATAACTGAAATTTATTCGAAAAATGTCACACAACTGTGATCCGATGCTGCATAATTCATTAATTGACTGTTTTGGGGAGGCTTTTGAGGTGCAGTTTTGTATTGGAAATAAAATTTAGTTTTGGAAAAGCAAGTTTGGTTAAAAAAATTATTTAGAAAAAAAAAGTGTAAAATCAAAAACTATGTTAATATATATATATATATATATATCTTGATTAATTCCTCTTAAACTTCTACACAAATTTATTATTGAAAAAATCTCATTTGGATTTGAAATGATAAAATTATGAATGTTTAATGTAGATATTTAAATATATAAATAATAAAAAATAATTTTGAATTGAGTGAAAATATAAAAAAAAGTTTTGAAAACTAGATGTCCATATGTACTCTCGGACCCTAATTATATAAGATTTTTGATTGGGAGTACTAACTATCCAATCTGTGGACATTTTAAGAGTAGAAAGAAGAAAATGTATCCTTACTGTTGTACCACCACATCATTGGGATTATGACACGACAGTTGTGAAGAATGAAACTACACTATCGATATGCGGTGATTTTGACCTCATGATTTTAATGGTCTTAGGAGAGTATAAATTTCGTTGACATTTAGGTATTATTTAATTCAAAAGAATATATTGGAATATATTGGACATTGGAGAGTATAAAAATTGTTTTGTATACCGCTAATCCAGATTATTCTTTAATCTTTATCGCATTCTGCGGATTACGAAGTAATCTCGCTATTTTGATTACAAATCAAGTCACGTTTCCCTCCCTAAGCATCCACATTAATTAATATGAGACCATGTTCACAATTAATTAATTTTACTTTGATTGACAACTCTCATAAGGTTTTTTAATCCTATTTATATTTGGGTGAATTGGGTTGTTCTAGCTCATTGCCAGCTGTTATTTTTTTTTTTTAATCTTGTTTTAGAAAGGAGTTGAAAGAAAAGGTCCATTTTTTTGTCACATACATGCCCAAAAGTGCAAGTCATTTCCAATTGAGTGGCATGTATACATGTGATCAAATGGGTCAATTTAAGATCTGGATTATACATTTTCCTATTTTCTAGGCATAAAAAAAAATCCCATTTGTTGCAAAACTTTAATTGCCAAAGATTTAGTGGGGTTTGTCTCAGAGTAAAACATTTTTTTTCTAATGTTTTATGTTTATGTTTCATGTGTTTTTTTTAATTTTAATTTTAATTTATTTTTTATTTTTTTAATGATCTGATTTGCCACCATTGTGCTAGGATTTTGCATTGAATTTTAGTTTATTATGGCCATTGACTTTTGGCATAAAGCCAAATAATGGTCGCCAGATACATTCTTCAAAGCTTTATTTTTATTTTTATTTAAAGTCATTTTCTTTCTCTTTCTTCTTTTTACTTAAAATCAAACTAGATTTTATTGCTTGTTTGGTTCACAAGCTTAAACCATAATTTTCAATTTTTTTTTGTCTTTCTTCTAAAAAGTTTTTTTATTTTTTCTGAAAATTCAAAAAAATTTACTATTTAAACTTAAAAATTTCAATTCAAACTCATAAACAAAACGAACCCTAGTTCTTTTTGGGTCCACTATCTCACCACAAAGACAACAGTGGAATGACAAACACATGGCTTATGCCATTTATCAAGCTTTTCCTTGGTCTCTTTGGCTCTCCAAATGCTGCTGTCTTTGCTCAAATATTCACTAGTCTTTATTTCAAGTCCAAAATGAATAAGAATTTTGTCTAATGAATTTTGATTTCTGAGAATAGAGAACTAAAAATTGTTTTTAGGCTGGCAGATCAATACAAACATGAACGAAAGCAGACTAAATTCAAGAGGGCTAAAGTTATTCCTGTGACACTTCTTGATGTGTGGGGCTGGTGCTAGCGCAAGGTCAGGGCTCAAGGACGTCGTTGGGATCATTGTTGTGATCAGGACTAGAGTAAGAGGCCGGAGCTAGTGTTGACGGGTAAGGTCGGTGTAGGAACCGAGATCAGGGAAGAGGTTGAGGTGGGCATTGATGCCAAAGTCAGGGACGGGATCAGGCATGTGTCGGGTTTGCATTGAGGTTAGAGTTGGAATTAAGGCCGAGGTCAGGATAGATGACTAAATTTCATCATTTTAAAAGTTCAACTAACTAAGATAAATATGATTATAAATAGACATAGTATAATAAAATATAATATCTTATTAGAAGAATGGTAAAAGAAACCGGTGATATTAGGTACCATTTACTAATAGAAGATAGGTCCTATGACCTTTTTATAAGTGGTGATGTTTAGTATCGATGGTGACTCAAATGTTGTTCAAACTCAAATGATGCATTGCACAAAAAGTTTACAACTAAGTGTGCCCCTAATTTGCCCATTAAACACATATTGAAATAAGACAATGGCCAAAAAAGTTAATTTCCTCATCAAAGAGTGAGTGGGAAGTGCTTGGGCCGTTGGTAACCAACTGGTGTTACCCGCGGGTAACCCACAGGCGAACTAGTTGGTAATCAACTAGTAACCCATTAGTGGAGGTAGTAATTATAAATGATAATTTAAAATAAATAATTAATATTTATAATGTCATATTATGATATGTTTTGAAAGTTTTTCTTCTTTCTTTTTCTCCTGGCAAAAATCAATTCAAATTCCAAGGTATGATTTCGTGGCAATTCTCCCAAGTGTCCACTTTCCATCAAGTCTCCAAAAATGGGCCGAGCCCAAATCTTCAAACAATTCCAGCCCATAACCATAGCCCGCCAAAATCTCACTTCTTCCTTCCAAAACCCCCGGCTCCAAAACCCTTTCCCTTCTTCCTTCCTTTCCCAGTTCCCAGCTCTCTCTCAAGAAACAAACCTCCATAGCCAGACGGACAAAAACTTCCATGGAAGACGATAAACCCGAACCCGACCGCGTTGATTCCTTTACCGCCGGCTCCGACATCTGCCAGCAACTCATGGACCGCTACTCCAAGTCGGCTGCGCCGCAGCACCGCCACCTCCTCGCCACCGCCGCCGCCATGCGCTCCCTCCTCGCCGCCGAGTCCCTCCCTCTCACTCCTCCGTCCTACTTTGCCGCCGCCATCGCCGCCGTCGACGACGCCGCGTCCTCTTCCCAGCCCCTGGACCCCACCGCCGTCAATGCACTCCTCGCCTTCCTCGCGATCGTCCTCCCGCTGGCGCCGCCGCGGGGCATCGACGCCGCAAAGGCGAGCCAGGCCGTGGAGGTCCTGGCGAGGCTTCTGGAGAGGGAGAGGGAGAGGGAGAACGAGAAGGAGAAGGAAGGGCTCGCCGTGGCGACGGTGAGGGCCGGGGTTAAGTGCTTGGGGGTTTTGGTTGGGTTCTGCGATTTGGAGGATTGGGATTCGGTGAAATTAGGGTTCGAGAAGCTCACGAAGTTCTCCGTTGATCGGCGTCCTAAGGTAAATTGAGTTTACTTAGCTGTTCTGTTGCTACATTGATTGAATAAAGGCTTTGGCTTTCTGTATTTGTTCTGTTTCCTCCATAGTAATTTGCTAGGGCATTGGATATAGATGGATGTACTGCGTATAGGTGTAGCTATAGGTGTAATTATGTTGGCATGAAATGAAAGTCACTTGGTACACGGACATTCAGGGCCATTGCTGAAATGCTTTTAGCTTACATTGCAGTATGTAGGGTAGTGTTTCCTTGTATCTTGTAAAATGCTAAATATCAATAAATATGTGTTTCCTTGAATCATAAGGATGTTTTGTAGTGGTGTATTCTTAAATTAATTGGTGTTGGGAAACTTGGATGTCGAATTTTTAGTTTTAACAAATGAGACTTAAATTCGAAAATCTGTTGTTATTGTGGTTCAATAGTAGTTTCCGAAATTAATAGATGGAATATCCTACGATTTTTGTGTAGGATGGACCCGAAACTTTTCTTTGGTTGGCAAGTTGGACCTTGAATTTGTTTTTATTTTTATTTTTGACACTTGGGAACTTAATTTCCATCCATTGTTTGACGTCCGTTATGGTTTGGACTGCGTTGTGAAGAACTGTCAAATTTACGGTCCTAAATGCTAAAATTGAAAGATTGGTGTCTAATTTGTAAATGAAGAAAAGCTCAAGGGTAGATTGGTAGCATAAATTACCCTGATTTAAAATTGTATTGGACTTATTGTCAAAATGAATAGATTAGTTGCAACTCGCAAGGTTGATAGGTCAACATGTGAGTAGTTAATAATTCGTAGTGACAATACTAATGGTGAATATGGTGATACATAGCATTACTCTAATATGCTGGGAACAAAGTTTTACAAATGGGGACAGTTGGTTGAAGTTTGAAACCGAGATGTTAATTGCGGTAGTTTAAATTTGATGTAGATATGGGGTGATCATGATAAGTCATTATTCATAAATCATTTGTTTACCTATGTATGTTATTTTCGTTCACTTAAATTATTGATTCTTAATTTTTCAAGAGAGGGATTTGTTATTATTATTTTAATTAACAAAACTAGGATATTTACTAAAAATATATCTTCAAAAAAGGATTTTTGCACAAATTCCTAATTATTTCGTTTGTTTTTACAGGTAAGGAGATGTTCTCAAGAATGTCTTGAGAAGGTTTTTAAGTTAATCAATTGCTCCGCTGTTATTAAGGAGGCAAGCAAGCTGGTGATGTCAATGATTAAAACTTACATGCCTTTGGCAGTTGAACTCAGTAGTTCGGGGGCTTCTGATGGATCAAAAGAAGATATGTTGTTAGAACCTAAAAATGTGGAGGTCCTCCACATGCTAAATATGCTGAAGCTTATTGTTCCTTTTCTCTCCATGAAAACAAGGTCAAAAGTTCTTTCGGAGGTAGATACGATTATGAAAAGTCAGTTCTCAGCACTTACGCGGCACATTCTCAAAACTATTGAAATATGTTATGAAACCTCAAGTGTTGATGCTATTGCACCAATGACAGAGAAGATTGTGGCCTCACTTTCTTCATATGTCTCTTTGGGAGATGAAAACCCCTCGGATACTGTCATATCTGCAACAACGTTGTTAAAACACTCTCTTCATATACTTCGTGCTGGAGAATCAAACTCATATAATAAGAATCTTTCCCTAGTTTTTGATTCGGTTGCAGGTATTTTCTTGCTTTGTTTTGTTCAGTAAGATTACACGAGACAACCGAATGCACATATTGATGTTAAACTAGCCTTGAGGCTTTTGTTGTGTTGATGATCATGAAATATTTATGCAAACATTGGTATTGTCCAGAAGCTCTCTAATCCATGTTATCCATGCTGATCTAGGTCTTTTGACTTCTGAGGCTTCAGTTGCATCACATGCTGCAACTATTTTGAAAGAGCTAATAAGTCATCACGTGGACCAAAGAAATCTATTAATTGATGATAATCAACCATTTGAGGTTGAAGGACAGGAGAATGCTCGAGCAAGTGTGGTAAAATCCGCATGTGCTATCTTGGAGAATTCTTTGATGACTTCTGATGGAAAACCCAATGAGTATATTTTGGCGGTTATATCTGCTTTGTTCCTTAAACTAGGTAATTATACATGATTGATTCACATGCTTATGGTGCAATCATATTTATTATTCTTCTACTCTCTATCTCTCTTTCTCAAGGTGGGAAAGGGGGGTGTCTAATCTGCGCTTTGATAACTTAAGTTAATCGTATCAGTGACTTATTTGGCACTTGTAAAATGTTAAGAAGGAGCTTAATATTGATTGGGTTTTGTTATTCAAAATTTCATATTATTTGCCTAATTGCTCGGTAAACGGTGAACTGTGAACTGATTTCTACGTCTATTTTATTTTTGTTTTATTTTTTGTAGGAGGGATCTCTTATTACTACATGAAAAATATTCTGCTCAAACTTGCCGACTTGATGACACTTGGCAGTGAGGCTAAATCTAAGACTTATCATGTAAGTAAGACTAAAATCTTCTTGCTTTATCCTGATTTTAAATTGTAAAATTGGGAAAATTTATCGATGTTCCATCTGTCATCAGACTCAGCTTGAGAATTGTATTGGATCTGCTGTAATTGCTATGGGACCAGAGAAGATACTATCAGATGTGCCTATAACCCTTGATGCTGGTGGCTTCACTTGTACAAATATTTGGTTGGTTCCCATCTTGAAGAACTATGTAGTTGGAGCATCATTGGGGTATTACATGGAACGTATCAAGCCTCTTGCAAAATCCTTTCAAAAAGCAAGTCGTAAAGGTATTTTCTCAATCTTTATATTGGACATATTGTCATTCGTTTAGATGTGGGCGCCTAGGGACTTTTTTTTTTGGTCCATACAGTGAATTGGATTGTTTTAAAAAAAAAAAAAAAAAAATCACCATCTGTTGGAATTCACGTTTGTGTTTTTGCTCTCCTTTTGCCTATTCTCTTCTTCCAGCTAAAAGGACAACAAATGGTCAAAATCTACAGGATCATGCTCATGCACTATGGGGATTGCTCCCTGCTTTTTGCCGGTATCCAACAGATCTGTACCAAAATATGGGATCTCTTGTTGAGGTTTTGGTTAAGTTTCTTAAGGAGGACCCGTCTATGCATGAAAATGTGTCTATTTCCATACAGGTGATAACTATTTCTCTATTTAGAATTTGATTTCTTTGTTCTTTTTAATTTATGGTTTGTGCATTTTTTGTTACGTTTATATTATACATTACTTTTACTTCATCTATTATGTTCTCTATTTCTCTCTTTTCTGCAGGTTCTTGTAAATCAGAACAAAGGAGCACTTAACCAAAAAACTGATGCTGGTGAGTCAAATTCGTTTGAAGTGAAAGAATCCGTAATAGAGTTCACCAATCGACCAACTTATTCAAAGAAAATTGCAACCAAAAACATTAAGGCTCTAGCATCATATTCCACTGCATTGCTTCAGGCTCTGGCAGACTTATTTATTGATTCAGCCCCCATGAAGCGCTCATTTCTAAAGGTTTTCCTCTTATTCTTCAAATCTCCTATATTGTATTTTGGATCACCCATATCATGATACAGGTGAGATAAATACGAGCTGGCTACAGTTGCCACCACCATTTGTAACAGTCACAAAATTCATGACATAGGTTTTCACCGAACCCGTATTTAACAATATAAAATATCAATTAATAAGTTTTTCTTCTCTTGGTTGCAGGATGCCATTGGATGCTTGGCTTCTATTTCTGATTCTTCCGTAACCAAACAGATTCTTGTGTCATTTCTTGAGCATTTTCAGTTCATTGATGATAGTGGTGAATTTGGAACGGAGAATGAAAAGGCATTGACTGATAAAGAAGAAGGGAATCCAAGTACTTTGGAGAGAGATGGTGAAAGGTAACCAGAATTTTTTGTTCAAATGTTATAAAGTGACATGTGTTAGAAAAGAAACTTCTCTCGGTTTGTTTAGTTTTCCCCCCTTTTATGTTGGTTTTCAATAAAAAATTTGAGTTAGTGTGGTTTGCTGCAGTTAGTATGGATCCGTTAATCATTATAGGAAAAGTATATGCATGCTTTGACCAACTTCTGATAGAAGACTTTTTTTTTTTTTAAACCCAGAATTAATTAAAATCTTTCTTCTGCGTTTACTTTAATTGTCTGGATATAATTGTCTTGGTAATTTCCTCTGCATACATCCGGGCATGATAAGGAACTTTTTTAGAAAGGCTACCCTAAGCTGGCATTTTTCTTTAATCGTGTCAATGAATTCTAAACAGTAAGGCGGCTTTTCTAAGGTGCCTTGTCATGACGATTTAATGGGTATTCTTTGTAAGATTGTGTTACGGAATTAGAACTTAATAAGAAACATTGTTTCGTCCTAGCGAATCCCAAAGAAACTTTCTCCTCTAATGTCAGCATCACATTTGAAGCTCTCAATAAGCTTTTAATCGTTGTACTTGAAGTTCACGGATGGTTGGGTGTCTATAAGAGTAGCAAGCCGTCTAAAAGATTAAATGATAACTCATTTCCTTGTGAAAAATTTCTTGATGGTGAGTTCGTGAATTTTTTCTTAATTATATTACTTCTGCAGATGTGCTATGATGGAGCTCGCGTCTTCTCTTGTCAGAGGGGCCAAAGAGGACCTAGTTGATCTTATCTATAACTTTATCAAGTACAGTTTTCAGGTATATTGTTGCATTTAAGTACCTGCATGGAGTGATCCATTTTATGTGGTTCATGCTTATTGTTACTAAAATTATGCATGTATAATTGGTCTTTAGGTTACTGATGGAATTGGTGATCGGCAAACGTATCATACTTTAAGCAGAATTCTGCAGGTCCGTACATGTTTCTTCTTCTTCATTTAGATTTTTGTCGTATTTTTCTAATGGAATGGTGCAGGATTATGCTTCGCTCTTTCTTCCCTAGTTGTTGATCTTATTGCTTTCTTATTAGGCTGCTGATGCTTGTGTAATTTTTGTTCTATTTTTGCAATGAAATGGTGCAGGAACATGCTTGGTTTTGTTCTTCCCGTTTCGTTGAGCTGATTGATCTCTTATTAGGCTTTAAACCCCCTACTAACATTACTACTCTAAGGAGTCGCTTAGCTTGTTTCCATCCTCTAATGGTTCACCTACTGAAGGTCAGACCTCTTCTTCTGTTTTGCTTAATTCAAACCTACTCTTTTTTTACTACTAATGAAATATATTTTGGAAATAGGGTCCTGTGCAATTCTTTTCGTAGTTGTAGAGTTGCTTCTTTTTTTTTTTCTTTTTTTTTCTTTTTTTGTACTTGGCAATTTTGGATAAAAAGACATTTAGCCTATTCTTCGTGCACCTAACTAAACTTCCATAAAGAGATTTTATTATTGAAAATTTTGTTCTACTTTGTTGATGCATTACTTAATTTCCTGCAAAGATATTTGCCATATTTTCATGAAGCTGCAACCTGATATCAAGATTTGGACTGTGATTTTTTTTTTTAATAATATTTATCTTAACTGGTTCCTGCAGATAGATTCGGAAGCAGAAAATGCAAAGGCTTTTCTAATTGTCAATGAGATTATAGTCACCTTAAAGGATGTAAGAGCCACTTTTAAGAACTTTGTTGTTGTATTTTTGGCTGACAGTTAATCTATTTTATTTTGTTGCTCTATCTTTGTTTGCCTGATGCTATTTTGGGTGGTTCTTATTACTTATCAAGAGTTGTTTATATATATATATATATATATGTATATGTATTCTATCATTTTATTCTATTTAATCAGTCTTACAAGCCTTTTGAATGTGTTTCTTAACATCCAGGCCAAGGAAGAAGAAGCAAGGAAAGCAGCTTATGATGTACTACTCGAGATAAGTTCTAGTTTGAGAGACCCGTCGTCTTTTAGTTCTGAATCATCTGATGCACCTTACCAGAAACTAATTACCATGGTTAGTTCACCTTGCCAAATGGAAGCGTTGGCATTACTGTACAGATATCATAATTGTCATAATTTGTAGATTGCTTGTAGAAAAGGGGTTATAAAGTACAGGTTGGCATACCTAGATAATTCCTGTCTTATTGATGGGCTTGTTGAACCTCCTTGGCGGCCCAGTTGCCTTCAGGATACTAGTGGGCTCCGACAAATTTGGGGTTGTCTGTGTAATACCAACCTCTACCCTTATAATTCTTTTTGTCCAGCTGGGAAAAAGAAGTTACTCTGCCTATCCTTATCTTATGGGCTCGGGTCTGATGGTTCTTGTTGGGCTCTGGTTATGTCACCTGATTCTTTGCCTTTTCAATATTTACTTATTTTTTTTAATGATTCAGATCATGGGCTATCTTTCTGGTGCATCTCCTCGCATTAAGAGTGGAGCAGTGTCTGTGCTATCAGCGCTGATATACAGGGATGCGAATATTTGTGTTTCAATGCCCGACCTGATTCCCTCTCTTCTACCTTTGCTGCAAGGCAAATCTCTTGAAGTAATAAAAGTTAGTATCTTTAAATCAAACAAAGACGGCTGTTTCTCTGATGATGTTTTTACAAATCTAAGCTTGTTTTGCATTTTAACAGGCTGCTTTGGGCTTTTTCAAAGTTTTAGCATCTTGCTTGCAAACTAGGGACTTGCAGAATCTTCTTTCTAGTGTTATCAAAGGAATTCTACCATGGTCAGCTGTTTCAAGAAACCATTTCAGATCAAAGGCATGCAAATTTCTTTCCATGGACATTTTTTGGGGCGTGTTTGGGTCGAGTGGGCTGGGGTTGGAGGAAGGGAGGGAAGGAACACAACACGTACTGTTTAATTTTTCTCATCTGTTTAACAGAGTAGTTGTTCACTGTCTACAGGTTACTGTGATATTGGAGATCATGATACGAAAATGTGGTTTTTCTGCCGTTGAGTCGGTTACCCCAGACAGATATAGGAGTTTTATCAAGTCTGTTGTGGAGGTAGCTTTCCCTTTCCTTTGTTCCTGGCTGATAAGAAAAAAATTTTCCGAATTTTTGGATCTTCTAATTAGGCTACTTGCAGAACCGGCATAACAAGACCAATTCCAAGGATGCTGCTGATGGTGACACAGAAACGAAGCAGGATGAAAACTCTACCTCCAGGTTTGATTTTATTCTTGTTTATGAATTGATATCCCATGTCTTGTATGTTTTTACCTAGATCTCAATTTTTTTTATTTTTTTTCAGGCATGGGAAAAGAAAACACAAGGAATTAGAAACGGCACCTGAGAAAACCGGATTAGTGGAAAATAAAAGGAGAAGGGAGAAAAAACACTTTGGCAACCGCACTGGCACAAACGAGTTCGATACCTCAACTGGTACAAGTAAAGGAAGGAAGAATTTTGGGGCTAGGAATTTTAGAAAGGAAAAATCAGCAAAGGGTCAACCAGAAAGTAGTAGAAAACTGAATAAAAAGAATTTGGATAAAGGACCTCAAGGTGGTCAAAAGAGGAAGATGAACACGAGCAGGAAAGACCGGGCTGTTCGAAAACCGGCCAGTGCATCTGCATTAGGTAAACGTAGGAAGCTTGGGAAGACATAAGAGACTACTAAAGTATAGACATATCAGTTATGACGAAATGTTTGCTTCTGCCGCAAGATAGTTGTTTGGCATGCTATAGTGGCTCTGCTTTAAGAGTGGCTTGAAAGGAAGTAAAATATTCAAATTTCTGCCCAAGAATCCTTGATTTTGCAGAATGTAGAGATGAAAAAGCCATGTGAATTTTGGTGTCTATAAGACGACGGAAATTGAACATCGCATCGAGGATTGACTTGGTCTTCTTCCTCTTCTCTTGGAGGCACTTGTCAGAGTTGAGGGCTCTATTGATCGAGCTTAACAATGCGGCTAGAATTCGGCTAAAACTCCGAATGCAAATTTTGGTCTCTTTTAGGCTTTTGTATACTTTCATCAAGTGTTGTTTTTGTGTTGTAATATTATTTGTGGCACCGCTCTCCCTTTGCTCAAGTGCATACAATTCAAATGGGAGTCGTCTATATTTCCAACTTCAAACGAATTTGGTAATGCGTGCCATGTTGAAAATTTCTTTCTTAGGAGTGTTCTCGTCGTTTCTAGGCTTAGTTCTCGATTCCCCCCTTTTTTTTCCTGTCGTTTTTTCTATTGGTGTTGACCCCTTGATATATTTTGCATCAATGTTCCCCAAACTGAGGTCATTCCTACTTCATACTAAACTTGAAATACTCACTTTACATTCTAAATTTTAAATTAATCCTATTAAAATCCTTTTTTGGATTTTTTGAAAAAAGAAAAAAAAGGGTCCAAACAATCGTACTTTAACATATTTTTTGTATCTATAAAAATTTTCTATTTTTAATAAGAAATTCCATTAATAATAAAAGGTGTTAAATGAGGTTAATCTAATATTTAATAAATATGCTAGTTGTATAGCACACGAGTCGTGCATGTGGAATTTATAATCAAAGCCAAAAAAAAAAAAAAAAAAAAGTCATTTGACAAGTTATAACTTGTCATATGACGGGTGATGGGTGTCACATGATGATAACATGGCAGCCTATGATAGCTTAAGAGCAATGACAAAAAAACCATTCACATGAGTTATTGAGTAACAAACCAAGAAAAAGTTAGAAGAAAAAAAAATTATGCATTTATATTATCACAAAAGGGCAAAATAAGTTAACTAAATTTTTGAATAGTATTTTTAGGGCTCTCCTTTTAAATATAATTATAGAGATAAGAATTTTAAAGTTTAAAAATAAAAAAAAAAACCCGACAATCAATCTATATATTAATCCATAGATTCAACTTGAAATGTAATTTAGGAAAAAAAAAATCTCATTTGAGTTTTTAAGTTATAATTGGAGCTGTCAATAATGAAACTGAGTTCACTTTTAAAAAAGACAAAAAATATTTGGAGTTGAGTGAATAAATCAAACACCCACTTAGTGTAATTATTTTATAAACTTTCATGTTATAATGAAATTAATACACAATTATCTACTTTAAATTTTAAAATCTTTCATTAATTTTAGGGATTTATTAGCTAAATAACCTTTTTTAAGAAGTTTTTTAACAAATGACCGAAGTTTTTAAAAATTAGTTAAAAAACTTTTTTTTTTCCTTAAATGGTCAAATCAATTTCTTAAATGATTAATTAGATATTGATCAAATATGAAAATATGACAAACAATAATTTTGTTAGATAAAAAATGTTAGATCATCAATTAGATTAGGTGAATAGGAAAAGCCACCTAACCTAATTTTTTTTAATTTTAATGTCAAAGACTAAACCCTGAAAACTTAAAAATTGAGAGACAAAAGTCTTTTTTTTTTACTAAATTATATTTGCCCTAAAAATAACTAAAAAAACAAACAAGGAAAAAAAATGAAGTTATAAAAAAAGGCAAATTGCTCGGTCCTAATTTTTATCCTTGTATAACTTTAGAATGTACTTTTTTTTTTTGTAGTTAAAATATCTATAAATTTTTAAAATGTTGTTACAATAGTCATTTTCATTAAATTTTAGACGGAAATTGTTAGAAATTTGAACGGAATACACCCAAAAATTAATGGAAAATACTATTGTAGTAACATTTTTAATAGTTTATAATCATTCTAGTTAAAAAAAAAAAAAAGAGAATATGGAATGTCCCTAAACTGTTAAATTGTTATTACAATAGTTATTTTTATTAATTTTTAAATGAAATTCATCAGTAATTTACTTAAAAAGTGATGTTAACTAACGAATTTCGTCTAAAAATTAATATAAATGATTATTATAGTAACATTTAAATAATTTAATAGATATTATTTCAGTTAAAAAAAATTCAGATCAAAATTACGTAAAATAAAAAATTCAAAGAACAACATCACAATTTACACTTGGTTTATGTTTGGTAAATCATCTCAACTCAAAATTTTCATCTTAATTTTATCTTTTTCTGAAAAAGTAACAAAATTTATGCCTCTATTTGATGTTACAATTGGAGTTGAAATTTTTAAGTTAGAGTTGATTATAATTTTTGTTGATTTAAAAAAAAAAAGATAAAACTGAGATAAAAAATTTACGTTTCAATTAAATCACCAAATAAAGTATATAACTACTTTTTAAAAACTCAACTCAAACATCAAACTTAAAAATTTCAAACTCAACTCAAACATCAAACGAACCCTTAAAAAAGAAAAGCGGTCAGACAAAACCCCACCCTTTAAAAAAGGGTTTATCCACTTCCCACACCATCTCCAACTGTCGAAAATCCTCTCTCTCTCTCTCTCTCCATGAAATGGTGACAGTGTTGCAGCCGGCGTCGCTGCTCAAGCTCAGCCACCGGGCGGAGCCACTCCGGACCGGCAACTCAGTCCTTTGCAGCAGCCAGAAGAGCACCACCACCGCCAAGTCCCGAACCGACTCGGCCTTCGAGGAAAAGAAGCACGTCTCCGTCGACTACGACCGTGGCACGCACGAGGCCTCCACTCGCCTCGCCGGCCTCCGGAAGGCCGACATCCCCAGACGACACCGTTTGCAGGTCCAATCCGACCGCTTCCAGAAGGACTGGGCCGTCTCCGAGGTCGCCGACCGGCTTTCCGAGCTCCGGCGATGGGACGACGTCGAGGGATTGCTCAATTGCTGGGTCGGACGATTCTCCAGGAAGAATTTCCCTCTTCTGATCAAGGTAATTTGGTGATATATATATATATATATATATATATATATATTATAGGTAATTTTGCACTTATTCATCGTGGACTTATTGTCATATACAAGTTGAGCTCCAAAAATTGAAAAATTAATTTTTTTTTGTACTTTAAATTTAACAATTTTCATCAGTAAATGAATAGAAAGTACTAATGAGGATCCTAAATATCAAAATTAAGAAGTATCGAGTATAATTTTCAAACCAGCGCAGTATTTGGTTGTATTTATGTAAAAATAGTGAGTTGTTTATGTGTGTTAATTGAAATCCGTTAGCTACTGGACAATAATTGAAAAAGTTTTTCAAGTTTAGGGTCTCATTTGCTGAAATTAGAAGTTTAAGGTTCAAGATTCCAAATGCTGATAATCCGGGATGCCCGATGCGAAAAGCCCTTTATTTTGGGGTGTTTGGATGTGAGTGGAAAATATTAGAACTTTTGTTGTGTGGATGGTGTAGGAGATGACGAGGAGAGGTTTGCTAGAGCATTGTGCTCGAGTTTTCAGCTGGATGAAGAATCAGAAGAACTATTGTGCTCGGACGGATATATACAACATGATGATCAGGTTGTACGCGAGGCATAATCAGACCGATCAAGCTCGCGGTTTGTTCTTCGAGATGCAAGAATGGAGGTTCGCTTGATTCATTTTGCTCCCCCTTTTAGCTATTCATTTGTTTGCTTGGTGTGCATTGGAGCTTTGAACATGCTAATGCCGTATTAGAATTAGTGTCATTTACTATTTGTTTGCTTCCTTGGTGGTCAAAACTAGTAGTTGAACGAGAAAATGCATAGATTAGATATTATATTGAAACTGTAAGGTATAATATTAGAACATCCAAAATGCACGGGATAATTTTTGATACACTTAAAATGCAGAATATAAAGAATAAAGAATCCTTGGAACGATTCTGGAAATTGAACAGGAAAAAAAAAAAAAAAGGGGGTTCTTTCTCTCCATTGGGTTCTGTCTTTTATCTGTTTTCCTGCTTGTTACTAGGTTTTGTTAATCAGAGAAAATAGGATGTAAAAGTTCCTCTATCTATCTTATATGTAGTTTGGCAAAATGCGCCTTTGTCCGCCTCATTTGTTTTTTGTTTTTTTAAATTATAGGAGGAACCTTTTAAAGTTTAAAATTTTGGCATGTAATTCGAGATTAGCCCTGCTGTTTTCGTTAGGTATAACTTATCGGTCAGTTTTGATACAGGCTTTGACAATCTTTCGGTCTCTTGATCGAAATATTTTGTCTACTGTAATGTTATGGATAAGTAGCGAGCCAAAATGCTACTATTAAAGTTCGTATTATTTGTTCACGACCCATAAATTATGTTTTATTTTGTTGCCTTTTGTCTCTTGTTTTTTTTTCTTAATTAATTTATTTTTTTGGATAAATCTTTATCTCTTGATTATAATAGACATGGTAACTCATGAATTACAGAACGAACAGTCTACCTAGTTTAAGTTAGAGCCTTGCCCCATTGCATGCTTATCAAGCAAGACAAATAAGTTTCTCTCATCAGTTATCATTTTGATTTATTTATTTATTCTTTTTTTGGTGTCTGCTAAAACACTCTCTCAATCTATATGGTAGGTGTAAACCAGATGCTGAGACTTATAATGCTCTTATCAATGCACATGGTCGAGCAGGTCAATGGCGTTGGGCCATGAATATCATGGAAGACATGTTACGTGCAGCTGTGTGTATTTATATTCCTCTTACCTAATCCATATTTAGTGGTCTGACTTGATGTGAGCAATCATCTTTTTCTTGAACGCTTGGGAAAATCTTTTGCAATATTGCTCTTTTGAACTTAGCATCATCAGTTGTGAATTCTCCACTGGATTAATAACCATGACCAGGATTTGTGTGCATATGTGTATTTTCTGTTTGATCTGACCGGAGTTAAAATGAATCCTATGAGCATATATACTAAGGCCTCGTTTGGGGTTTCAACTCAAACTGTACTTTTTCATCTCAGTTTTTGTCTTTTTCTGAATTTTTTTTGTCTTTTCTGAAAAGTCAATAAAAATTTTCAACTCAAACTGTACTTTTTCAACTCAAACTCATTCACCAAACGGACCCTAATTTTCATTTTTGATTTTCAATAATTGCATTGTTTCGCGGTCCAAGATAAAGCATTCTTTCTTTGATCACATAACATTCCGAAGTATTTCTTCGAAGTTGATGTCTTTGGATTCTTGTAGTACTACTCGTATCTGCTTTGCGTCGTGCCAGTTTTGTTGGCCTTTGTGTCTATATATTAATGAACTACTGAATTTTCTGTCTCTTATCAGTATTATCGTTCCTGTTTTTCTGCTAATTTCTTTGTATGTGGAAATATGGTAACTTGATTCTTTGACATCGATATCACATCTACAAAACCGTCATGACTTTATCTTATGCATGCAGATCCCTCCTAGTCGGTCCACATATAACAACTTAATCAATGCCTGTGGGTCTAGTGGGAATTGGAGAGAAGCCCTTAAAGTTTGCAAGAAAATGACAGACAATGGAGTTGGGCCAGATCTTGTGACTCACAATATTATTTTATCTGCCTACAAAACTGGGGTTCAATATTCAAAAGCATTATCTTATTTTGAACTTATGAAGGGTACGGGCATCCGTCCTGATACCACGACACTTAATATTGTGATACATTGCTTGACGAAGCTTGGACAATATGAAAAAGTGATGGAAATTTTCAATTCCATGAGAAATAGAAGAGCAGAATGTCATCCTGACGTTGTAACATTCACCAGCATCATTCACATGTATTCTGTTCGTGGTCAGATTGAAGATTGTAGAGCTGTGTTTGATACAATGCTTGCAGAAGGCTTAAAACCAAATATCGTTTCATATAACACATTATTGGGAGCATATGCTTCGCATAGTTTGGATAAAGAGGCATTGTTAGTTTTTAATGAGATAAAGCAAAGTGGTTTTCGGCCTGATATTGTGTCTTATACATCTTTGCTCAATGCTTATGGAAGATCAAAGCAACCTAGAAAGGCAGCGGAAGTATTCGAGATGATGAAGAAAGACAAGTGGACACCAAATCTTGTGAGCTACAATGCCCTGATTGATGCCTATGGATCTAGTGGTTTGCTAGTTGAAGCTGTTGAAGTGTTGCGTGAAATGGAACAAAATGGAATTCAGCCAAACATAGTGTCAATATGCACCCTTTTGGCGGCTTGTGGACGGTGTGGTCAAAAAGTGAACATTGATGCAGTGCTTTCAGCAGCTAAGCTCCGGGGCATCAAGTTGAACACAGTCGCGTATAATTCAGCTATTGGAAGCTATATGAATATGGGGGAAAATGAGAAAGCCATAAGTTTGTATAGATATATGAGGAAGAAGAAACTTAAACCCGATTCGGTTACTTACACTCTTTTGATAAGTGGTTGCTGTGGGATGTCAAGATACGATGAGGCACTTAGTTTTTTTGACGAAATGATGGAGTTGAAAATCCCTTTGTCTAAGGAGGTCTGTTCATCTGCAATACGTGCATACAGCAAACAGGCAAGTGCTCTGGCTAGAGTATTTTCCGCTGAATATACTCTCTTAACTAGAGATAAATCTCAACTGCTTTTGCTTGCATTTTCACAGGGTGAACTTACGAAAGCAGAATCTGTGTTTGATTTGATGAAGGCGGATGGTTTTTGTCCTGACATAGTGTTGTATACCGCAATGCTGCACACCTACATTGCTGCTGGTGAGATATTAACATACCTGTTTTGTTTCAGTGAGAAATGCTTCGTAATAATTCTTGTATGGATCTATCCTGCTCAGAAAATTGGGAGAAGGCAGGTACACTGTTTGAAGAAATGGAGACAATTGGTATCCAACTGGACTCTATTGCATATTCGACCGTGATGAGAGCTCTTAATAAAGGAGGCCAATCTTCCAAGGTTCTGATACTGGCAGAACATATGAGAGAAAAAGGAATCCCTTTCAGTGATTCCATTTTCTTTGAAATCATATCGGCCTGTAGCCTGTAATTCTCTCTCTCACCCCACACACCGCCCCCCCCCCTCTCTCTCTCTCTCTCTCTCGAGTATATCTAAGAGACTAAACTCTGAATTTTGGCTACAGATTACGAGATTGGAAGACAACCATTGACCTAATTAAGTTGATGGAGCCCTTACTTCCTGTAGTTTCAACCGGCGTTATAAATCAGCTCCTCCTTTTTCTTGGAAGAAGTGGGAAGGTTGAAACTACGATGAAGGTAGCCGAAAAGTTTTCACGTCTATGTCTTTTTCTCACTATTTTTTATCAGAAAAAAAAAAAAAAAAGATCTTGAGCACCTGGTCACAACTATTATTATTCGTGTAATACTTTCAATCTTTTACTCTACTTACTGTTTTCTTCTCTCTTCACATTTATACAGCTGTTCTATAAGATGGTTGCATCTGGTGCTGAAATTAACACCAGTACTTACTCAATTTTGTTGAAAAATCTTTTGTCTGCTGGAAATTGGAGAAAATATATCGAGGTAATCCATTGGTACTCGAAGTTTATTCTTCATATTTATTTTCTTCTTCGGATGAATAGACTGGATTCAGTAAGTTGCTCTTGATTGCAAATATGGTGTTCAAATATCTGCAAATAATGAAAATTTTGATGTTTTCAAGTACTCAAGTTTGTAAACCTTTTTTTTTTCCCCCAAGGTCCTGCAATGGATGGAGGATGCGGGAATTCAGCCATCGAATAGCATGTATCTTGACATATCTACTTATGCCCAAAAAAGTGGTGGAGTCGACTACGCCGCTATCATACAAGAGAGACTTGGTATGTAGATTCATATTTACTTTCTCTATGGGGCTTCTCTCCCGGTGTGGATATAGTTTGTTATAGCTGCTCTTTTCAACGCGTCAGGACATTTTACATCTAAATTTGGATTAATTGCTTTGCGTAATCTTGCTACTAATCTTAGTTTTAAGTGTGGCTTGAAGCTTCGTTTCTCTTTTCCCTATGCAATAATGAAACTTTATTAAGAGAAGCACTAAGCTGAGTAATTAAATTTCACAGATTCCTTGAAAAGAAAAATAGTGGATCGAGATTCGACTACTAGGCCATGTGATTCCACATGTCTCCCTCTCCATTGATGAAGGGAACGAAGCTAAAAGTTTCACAACCTTCTGTAGCCGGCAATGGAAACTTCAGTTTGATTGCTATAACTGAGATGGCGAGATGTCTAGAGCTTGGAATTTTGATAGCCTGGACGAGGGAACGCCTTGAGTTGAGTATGCATTTGAACTGAACAATTGACGGCTCACATGCGGGAGATCAAGCATTATCTGTACAGCATTACAGCTTAAACACCTAGTAAGGGGTGAAAAGGAAATAATTCAAATTTTGATTGTTGAAATGCTGATAGTTGGTGTTACCATACTGACTATACTAGAAGTAGGTTTCTTTTTGTCCAAAAAAAATCAAAAAAGTAGAAAAAAGTAGGTTTCCTTGTACATTTGTTAAATAGGGAAAGATTATGGTAAAGCTCATTTTATATACCTTATTGGTAGAGTTCTTTTATACACCATTTGTTATAATGCTTAAACGCCTAGTAAGTGGGGAAAAGGAAATAATTCAAATTTTGACTGTTGAAATGCTGATGGTCGGTGTTACTATATTTCCTATGCTAGAAGTAGGTTTCTTTTTGTCCAAAAAATCAAAAAAGGAGAAAAAAAGTAGGTTTCCTTGTACATTTGTTAAATAGGGGAAGACTGTGATAAAGCTTGTTTTTTATATCTTATCGATAGAGTTATTTTATACACTGTTTGATATAATTTCAACAGTTGAGATGTTGTCTGTGTGTGATATTTATAATGTATCTTAGTTCATAGGATTATAATCTAAGAAATAAAAAAAAAATTCAAAGCAAAGAAATTTTTTTAAAAAAAATCCAAGCCTTAGATTAGAGTCTGGTGACCCAGGCCCCCCCCCCCCCCCCCCCCCCCCCCCCCGACGTCGACGAAGCCCAGCCCCCCCTCCCCCTGTGACCAGAAATACCCCCCCGATGTCGGCAACCCATGTCCCCCTCTGACGCCGACGAAGCCCCGCCTCCATGCCAGGTGCAAAAACTAGCGACGCCCCCCACGTCGTGCCCTAGTTTGTTTGTTTTTGTTTTTTTTTTTTTTTTGTTTTTGAATTTTGGGGTTATTTTTAAAATTTTTTAATTTATACCAGTATAAGGTAAGGTCTATTATAACTAGGGCCGGCAATTTCGGGCACGACACGGTGACACGACACGAGAACGACGCGTAATAAATGGGTTTAGACCGAACGTTTAATAATTGGGTCGAAATTGGGTCGACACGTTTAACACGAAAATAAACGGGCCGGAAACGGGTTAACACGATTAGCACGTTTAACACGTTTATGTTAGAATTTTCAAACTATTCTAAAGCTCTTTTATAACAAGTATAGGCCAGGGCCGGTAATTTCGGGTACGACACGGTGACACGACATGAGAACGACACATAATAAATGGGTTTAGACCGCACGTTTAATAATTGGGTCGAAATTGGATCGACACGTTTAACACGAAAATAAACGGGTCAAAAACGGACTGGCCCGAACACGGCCCGCGAACACGAATTGCTAGGCCTAATTATAACTATTATACACAATCAATATATCAGCGATTTGATTATATTTTAATGATTTAAAATGAGTTCTATCGATAAGGTATATAAAATGAACTTTATCGCAGTCTTATCCTATTAAATAAAAGAGAAATATCATTATTTGGATTCTTTTTTCTTTTTAAATAGATAGACACCTCATCTTTCACCTATCATACCGTGAACATGACATGACATCTAGTGGTTCCTAGCACGTGTCGTATGATACTTAAGAGCAACAAATCAAACCATCAATCGAATGGTGCAGTGATAAGATACAGTTCCTTCCTTTTTCTCCTATCAAAGATGTGCTCAAGTTTGATATTTCGTAGTCTTAGACTTTATTTAATATTTAAGTTTAACTCCAACTAGACTGTATTTTTTTATCTCAGTTTTTATTTATTTTTTTTAAATAAAAAGTTAACAAATTTTATAACTAATTTTTAAAAAATTAATTAATTTTAATTTAAAAATTTTATCAGACGAACCAAACACAAGTTGATTTTAAGATCTTGGAAATGAGAAGCAAAGGTCGTGTCTTTGGACACCTTACTAGACCCATTGGGACCGTATATGACATGGGATTGTTCCCCTATGCCCCAGTCTTGAGACACATCTCCCCAGTCAGGAGACACACGTCAAGTGACTAGACGAGAACAGTTGTTTGTCTTTATCCTTTTGCATTATCATCCATCTATTTTCGTAGTTGATCAGTGGATTGACGCTACTATTAAAATAGACGCTCTTATTGAAATAAAAGGCTGATTCCGTTACTGTTTGTCCTACTAACATATGGTAGCAAAGTAAAAAATTTTGAACCCGTACTTGAATTAAAATTCGAGTTTAGTTCTAAGTAGTACTAGTAGTGTGATGAACAAAAACATTCATTTAACATCGTTTTTTTCTTCAAAAAGAAAGGGTCAAAGGTCCAATAATTTGTAAAAATTGGAAATTTATCTTCACAATACAGTTATGTTTTCCCCCAAACATCTCTGATACAACGTACACTATCATAGGCCCTTCTCTAACTTAAGATACCCCTTTGTCATTATGATCTACACGAACATCTATATATATTTTAAGTGATATTGTATTTTTTATTTTTATGGAGTAGTATGATTAATAATTATGAGGTTTGAAACGTTGCCAAAACATTCCAAAAAATAATAATAATAATAATAATAATTAATTAATTAAAACAAAAAGAAAAGAAAAAAAAAAAAAAATTCCCTGACACGTAAACTGGTAAAAGCACCGTTAGGAGACATCTGGTGTCGGGCCTCCACATGCTCTTTCCTTATTGCCTCCCAGATATATATAAACTTCCAAACTTTAAAAAACAAACACACCAAAATTACTCAATCACCCTCGGCTCTCTCCTAGCCGTTACACCCCTTTTGACTTGCAAACCCTTCAAACGACCTCCAAGTTTTCCCTCGCTTCCTTTCGAAAGCGAGCAGGGACAGATCAGTAATTTCACCCGACGCCCGTCGTCTCTGTAGTTTTCCACTCCACAGTGAAAATCCTTAAACAGCAACAAAAAAAGAAAGGAAAAGAAAAAAAAAAAAAAAAAAAAAAGAACCCAATAAAAACTCGACGAAACTACTACTCTTCTTCTCTTACCAAAGTTCCGATTTTCTCTCTCTAGTTTGGTTAGGGTTTCTGAGTTTCGTCCATGGCTTCTTCTTCCTCTGATCCTGGTCTCAAGCCTGAATCTAGCGGCGGCGGCGGCGGTGCTGGTGGTAGTGGCGGCGGCGGGGGAGGAGAGAGCTCGGAGGCGGCGGTGATGGCGAACGATCAGATTTTGCTGTACAGAGGGCTGAAGAAGGCGAAGAAAGAGAGGGGGTGTACGGCCAAGGAGAGAATCAGCAAGATGCCTCCCTGCGCCGCCGGGAAGCGCAGCTCCATTTACCGCGGTGTCACCAGGTACGGAGGTTCGGAGTTGACTGTTTGTTTGGTTACTGAGAAAATGGTTGAGTAGGATGAGTCTAGAATTAGCTCAGAAAGGGCGGTAATTTAGCTACTCTGTTATGGTGAAAGACATGGGAATTGCCTGTTTCGTTACTGCGAGAATGATCGAGTGAAAAATTAGCTTACAAAGTACAGTGATTTAGCTACTCTGTTAGTATGAAACGCTAGAATTCGGTTACTGAGATTGATAATTGCATGTTTGGTTACTGAGAAAATGATTGAATATGATGAGATTAAGAATTCCCTGTTTGGTTACCGAGATAATGATTTAATGGGACGAGCTTGAATTAGCTCAGAAATGGCAGTGATTTTGTTACTCTGTTAGTGTAAAGCACTAGAATAGGGTGGTTTAGATACCGAAAAGATATTTATGTACACACGCATATAACATATATTATATTATATTATATTATATTATATTAGGAATTTACACTAGAATACGGCGGTTTAGATACCGAAAAGATACATATGTACACACGTATATATTAATTCCAATTGAGTGTATTTTTGTTGGAAATTTAGGCATAGATGGACGGGACGCTACGAAGCTCACCTTTGGGATAAAAGCACCTGGAATCAGAACCAGAATAAGAAGGGAAAGCAAGGTTTCATTCTCTCTAACCTGGCTAATAATACGCTTATGTGAATGATAAAAGTTTATAACATGTAATTTTAAAGTTGTTTATGCAAATGCTGATGAATTTTGATTCTTTTGTTGCATGGAATGCGTGGCCTGCAAATAAAACATGCCAGTTTACTTGGGTATGTTATTACATTTTTTCAGTTCTGTTTTAGTTCGTCGTTCGTATGAATTTCTAGTTCAGTTATGACACTTTGCATCAATTAGCAGTGATAACACATTATTTACAGGGGCTTATGATGATGAGGAGGCTGCAGCAAGAGCATATGATCTTGCCGCCTTGAAATATTGGGGTCCCGGAACTCTCATTAACTTTCCAGTGAGATAGTCTATTTCCTCATATAACTTTTCTTTTTGTCAATTGGAATCTAGAATCATAATCTTTTTATTTTTATTTTATTTTTTATTTTTTATTTTACCTATGGAGAATCACCTTTTTTTCCCATCAAATCTAACAGTTTTTACTAAAATCTGGTCATCTTTTTCATTTTTCATGAATTGATATTTCTAGAACCATTTGTTCCCTTTGCCATTTTGAATTTTACGCATGTATGTGAAGGGGCCTTTTCCAGTTTGATGATTCAATTTGTTTGATCTTTGGTAATACGCTTAAGCATGTTAACAATGTGTTGCAGGTCACAGATTACACAAGGGATCTTGAAGAGATGCAGAATGTATCACGAGAGGAATATCTTGCATCTCTAAGAAGGTGTGTTCATGTTTCACTAAATCTTTTCAAAGCCGAAACTATGTCGTAACTTATGTTAGATACTCTTTGCAGAAAGAGCAGCGGTTTCTCTAGAGGAATCTCTAAATACCGTGGGCTTTCTAGGTATTATTTTTGTTTTCATTTTGTTTTTGTTATGTTTTTATTTTTATTTTTATTTTTTTTTGTTTTTATTTTTTATTTTTCGGTATCTTCTGCTCAATATTTGGTGCTGGTACAATGCAGTCGGTGGGAACCGTCATTTAGTCGTATGGCTGGATCTGAGTACTTTAATAGCATGCAATATGGTAAGTTCTAATCGGATTTAAAATTCAAGTGAATTTTTTACAAATTGTAGTTTAACTATATGAAAGCCTCTGTGTGGAACAAATTTTTCCAACGAAGTGGCTGCCACTAAAAGGATTTGAATTATCTAGTATTTGATTACTTTATACTATTTAAAGGTACAGGCGATGATCCAGCAACAGAAAACGAATTTATGGGCAGTCTATGCTTTGAAAGAAAGATGGACTTAACAAATTGTATCAAGTGGTGGGGCCCAAACAAAAACCGTCAAGGTGATTCTAGTGTTAAATCATTGGAGGAAGCTAAACATGGCTGTGCTGGGGATTTTGGAGGTGAACTTAGAACATTAGAATGGGCAGTCCAGCCAACCGAACCCTACCAGATGCCTCGTTTAGGAATGTCTCCTGACGGGAAACGACATAGAAGTTCAAAAGTGTCGGCCTTGAGCATCTTGTCTCGGTCAGCAGCCTATAAGAGCTTGCAAGAGAAAGCATCAAAGAAACAAGAAAACAATGCAGATAATGATGAGAACAAAAACAAAAATACTATTAACCAAGTGGACTATGGCAAGGCAGTCGAGAAATCTACAAGTCACGATGGTGGAAGTGAGAGGCTTGGAGTGGCATTAGGAATGACTGGAGGGTTATCTCTCCAGAGAAATATGTTCCCATTGACTCCTCTTTTGTCTGCACCATTGCTAACCAACTATAGCGCCATTGATCCGTTAGTAGATCCCATTCTTTGGACGTCTCTTGCTCCTGTTCTTCCAAGCGGAATTTCTCGTACAGCTGAGGTTGGTATTTATCCGAGTCTGTTTCTTAATTTTCCTAAGATGACATCCTATACGGCTATGAATTAGCTACTTGCTACTAAAAACGTTTTCTTCTTTCTTTTCTTCTTCTTCTTCTTTTTTTTTTTTTTTGAATATATTGATAGAGATTACTAGGAATATATTTGCATCGGGTTTTTCTAACGAGCTCCATAGTGGCATGTTGTCTCATATATCGAAAAGAAGGAAGGGGAAGTGGTTGTGTGATTCATTTTATTTTCAAACATATTATAGCTAAGAACTAACGTACTTCAATGCATTGACTTTGTCCTTTAACGAATTCATGAGTAACATTCGAATTCTTTGCTGGGAAACATTTGACAAATTTTGTAATTCCGTTATAACACCGCAAAATCTCATTAATCAAGCAATCAGATTGGTCAAGTTAATTGACTTGTTTTTTCATCCTTTAAATGAGAACAAAGCCCACTTGTTCATTAAGGGTAAGAAAGATGCATGGAATTTTTGTTTATGGCGGTATAGAAAACTTACATATTGCAAATGCAGGTTACAAAGACCGAGAGCAGTTCAACTTTCAACTTATATCGGCCAGGAGAATGATTACACAGTCCTTTTTCCTCTGAGAGTCGGCAAATTACTGATATTTGCTTGCTTCTACTCAGCGGTTATAGTTGTGCATCACCATGCAGCGAGCATAGGCGGAAAGAGATGGAAAGTTCACTTAATCACGAGAATGCGGCTTCACCTCTTATATGCAGGTTTGTTTTACTTGGATATAGAGAACATAGAAAAGGGTGATAGATCTGTATATTTGAAATTAGTATAACATAAAATTTACTATGTATCCTGATATTTAGCGGATATTCCACGTCTTGTACATCGAGTTTGTGCCTGAAGAGTTCGAGGTACGACTTTTTGCTAAATGAGGTAATAGATGAATTTCTGCCCTGAATAGTTACACAATCAAGAGAATATTTTATGTCACATTCTCTCAGTTTTATTGCATTTTTTTAAAAACGATAATACTTATAGGTTTTCATTTGACTAATGCACCTAAAATCTTACTTCAATTTCTTAAGTCATAGTTAAATATTTTCTTCACCTTGAAAAAGGAAAAAAAAAAAAAAAAAAGAAAGTAATATTCTTCACTTTACATTTTTTTTTTGGCATGTTCTCTGCTAAAAACATTGTAGAATCAAATCTTCTCATAGGTTGCAAATTGTATTACATCTTTTGCAGCTCTTAGGGTTTTGTTTCAATGTAAAGTTTCTTTTACACGCACACACGCCGGCCGAAAAAAATGTGGGACTCTTGATCATTTGCATGAATAAACTAATAGTAATTTCTTACCTGATTTTACTGCGTAGAACTCAAATCCTACTATCTCAAGTTATTTTAAAAATAAAAAATAAAATAAAAAACTTGGGAACTTTTTTTCTTGGAATCTAGTGCATGGGAATATAATTGCAAAATAATAATAATAATAATAATAAATAAATAAATAAATAAAATCAAAATCAGGGGAAAAGAAAGTAGGCGAAGAAAATATCATCAGCAGTAGGGAAGGAAATAGTATCTTCTATCATCATGACTTTTAAGTTTATGTTTCAGCGGTTGAAAGACTTAAAGCAATGGAATAAGAAATTCCAGTTCTACAAAAACTCTTGCACATGGAATTCAGTTGAAATTAGACATTAGACTGAAATCTGTAGATAAATTTGATCAATTTACTATTGATTATATGGTTTTGTGCATTAAATTTGATCAATTTACTGTTGATTGTATGGTTTAGTGCATTCTTATACGCTGTAACCAGTGACGGAATAAGGAACTTTTCCCGGCAAGAACGTGAATTAAACCAAAATTTTGAACTAAGTCCTTGTTTGGTGTTTCAGTTTGAATCACAATTATAATTTAATTTTTGTCTTTTTTTGAAAAGTTAATCTCAGTTTATTATTCACCCAATTTTGTAACTCAAACTTTAAAAAGTTTATAACTTTGTATATACATGTCCAAATGAGACGATTTTTTAAAATTACATAGAATTTCGAAACGGACGAAACAAGCTTCATATTGACCTTTTTTTTTTAATCGAATACATTTTAAGTTTTTTCATTTTTTTAACTTCAGTAATTCAAATATCTTACCAAATGCACAATTCAATTTAAATTCCAATATTTCAATCCAAAAATGCATGTTAAAATTATAATGCACTTCTTTTTATCTTTATTTATCTATTTGTATCTTTCCCCTTTTTCTTTAATTCTAAATGAATTAAACTCATGTAATAGAGTATAAATAATTGTAAACTTGTATGATAGTGCAATTGATTTGAGGTTTTACATTTGGATTATGAATTTACTTAAAAGTCAAAATTTAAGGTAATGTTAGATTAAAATAATATATATTGTGTGTGTGGGGGGCTCCATGCTCTTTAGCACGAGATTTTGAGTCTTACGTGTCTATCATTTCATTATCAACAAGATATTTTAAAAGTGAATCATATTCGTTAAATATTTTATCTAAAAAAATTGTAATATAATAAAATTTTACGGAGCCGCCTTCGTTGGGGCTAGGATGGCTGTAGCCCCTAATTATATCATTAAAGTACTTCAAAGTTCAACATTCTGAATGAACTAAAAAAAATGTTAAAAAAAAGTTGAACCAATTTCAATATTTCAATTAGGTATGCGTAGCCATGTCTAACAACTTTTTATCAAAGGGCAATCAATGGAGTGAGAACACTTTATAAATTTTCACTCTGAATTTATTATTATTATTAGGGGATATCTACAATGAGAGCACTCTACTTTACCCCCATCAATGAGAAAATTTATTTTGACCTTTTTATGGATGGTTCAGATTAAAAGATTGCATCAAATTATTTTAAACCACGTCACACTTGATTAATAATTATTTTGAATTTTAATAATTTATGAAATATTTCAAAAACTTAAAAAAAAAAAATAATTGATCTAAATAGTTTCTAAATTCTTTTGAAAGTGATGGTTCTTTTAAAGGAACAACTGAGATCGATCAGAAAACGAATCTTCGAATCTGTCACAGTGACGGGTTCTCGTCCCCCTTCCCTCGAGTTCGTGAAATCCGGGTTTGCTTCGCCCCACTCCCCCCCCCCCCCCTGGCATTCTCGCTGAACCCAATGCTCCCTTCCCCCATGCGTCCCCCACCCCCCCCCCCCCCCCCCCCCCCCCCCCGCGGTTCCTCGTCAATCTTGACCTGATTAAAGGGGGAGGAGAGAAATAGACTAGATCTGAGCTTTTGATTCAAGTGAGAGGAGAGAGAGATATTTTTTTTTTAATTTTTTAATTTTTTAATTTTTTAATTTTTTAATTTAATTATTATTAAATTATTAAAAATACTCTTTTAAATTAGATCAAATGCATTGTATATGACTTATTCCGTTAGAAATTTAATGGATTTTGACGGAAAAACTGAGATGGTCGGTAGGAGTTTTGAGTTATTCCAACCAAAAAAAAAGAAAAAAAGAACTGCATAAAATAATTTTGGGACTATTTATGTCAATTATTTAAAAAAAAAAAAAACAAATACCATCGGAGACCCCTCCCTCCGACCACCGAACATCGGAAAAGAGCCATGCCCTCCCAAACTCGCCGACATGGAAGCCGCAAGAGATTCCGACGCAGGCGCGAGGGAATCGCATGGATCGGTGCTTTGTGCGACCCAAGGCAAGCTCGCGATCTGGACGGGGGCATGGCTCGAGAAGCAGCGACAGACGCCAGCAATCTTCCGATGTGGGTGGTGGAGAGCACCCCGCCGTGCTCGTCGCCGGAGAAGAAGGCCTTCCCTTGCACCGGATCTCCTCGTTTGCAGCCGAAACGCCGTCATCGCCACCGCCGTCGCCGCCAAGCTTCTTCGTCTTCCCCTCAGCGTGAGAGAGAGCCGACGCCGCCTACATCGCTGGCCCGCCACCGTCGCCCACGTCACGAACTCGCTGATCTAAACCGTCGTCCTTCGCCACCGCACCACCAGGAGCCCTCCACCGTCGTCGGGAAGCCACCACAGTGTGAGTGTTGCTGTCCGGTAGCTTCGTGGAGAGATCCGGCGGCTTCGTGGGCTGTTCTGATCATTTTTTTGGATTTGAATCATACGTGGGAGATTCTATTTTATTTTGGTGCTCCATCATTGTTATTTACCATCCAATTTTAATCCATTGGTCTATAGTTTACATCATTGGTGGGAGAAAAAGTACGCCCCCCCCCCCACCATAGAATTAGCCTTTATTATTGGTTGAGTTTCTATTATTTTTCTTTTTTCTTTTTCTTTTTTTGGTTTATTGGAGATAATGGTGGGGAGTGGGCGGGTGCCGAGCGTTGGAAGCTATCTTTTTGTTTGCTATGGAGGTTGGAACTTTAACACATTTTTGCTGGAAGGTGACTTCTCTTTGGAACAACCAAATTTCTTGAAATTATTAGTGGGGTATTTCTATTATGGGTTATTTCTATTATGGGGCATCTTAGCCATAGAATCCCACCACCAAAAAAATAAAAATAAAAAAATCCCAAAGATAAGATTAGTTATTAAAATGTAAATCTGCTTATTAATGAGAATATATTGGTTCTTTGTCCAAAAAAAGAAAGGAAAAAAAAAAGAGAGTATATATGTAGCAACTCATTTTATCATGGGTTAATCAGTGATATATTGATATTTATGTAGTTTATTCCTTATGAGAAAATAAAAGACAATTGATTTCAACGTTACCATTTAAGTCAAATAATGCGCCACTAGTGAATGTAATGTTTATATGATCTAATCTAAAAAAATTTGTACTGTCCGATTTAAATGTATGGATGTGATCAATGAATCATCAGACCTTAAAATGAGGGTATCACATCATGGTCCCCTCCCCCCCTCCTTTTTTTTATTCCTTTGAAAACAAATAATTGAACACTTACATGGAAGGAATGTAGCTCTGCCATTTTGATTTGATTGGATAAACAGTTTGCACTTTTTTTTTTGGATAAATTGGAAAGACACGACTACATTCATATAATTCTTTTTTTTTTTTTTTTTTTTGGTAGAATACTTTCATATAATTTTATCTGATTGGAATATCCTTCAATTTGCTATGCTTCCTGGGAGAATAATTCCAGCATCTCATTCGGGGATCCAGAAAAATAAACAAAACCTTAGGGGACAGAAAAATAATATTGCAATTTTACGCGGGGGGGGGGGGGGGGGGGGGGGGCATTTGTGGTAGAGTTCTTCTGAGGAGCACTACTGTAGAGCTCATTTTTTCAGCCTTGCGATCGAAATTCAATGGTCCTGATGACAAAGATACATTAGGTACAACGTAGATCTAGTTATATGTGATAACTTATTAAAAAAGACGTTAAAAAAAAGATAACCTTGTTTATGGGCACACATCACCGGAGGGGGTACTCATCGTCGGTTTCTGGGCCGAGGGGGCTCACGCAGATTTGTTGTAGGGCGGGGGTGCTCGTCGCCAGGGGGGGGGGGGGGGGGGGGGAAGGGTCGCGAGCTGGGGGGGGGAGCGTAGTCATCTCTAGCGTCCAGGGGAAGGAACACACTAATCTAGCGCGGGGCGGGGGGGGAGGGGTGGTTGTCGCCGACATCGACGGGGGGAAGGGCGCACGCATCTAGCGCTGGGTGGTTGGGGGAAGGGAGGGGCACCTAGGTCACATGTGGGGGTGGGGGGGCTCGTCGTCCTGTGGGAGGGAGGGCCTCGGGGGGATGGGGGGCTAGCCGGTGGAACGAGGTCATTGGTGTTTTTCTTTTTAAATTTTTTTTAAATTTTTTTTAAATCTTTTAGCATATAATTCCATAAACTAAAGTACATCATAACTTTTATACATAAAAAATATCTAAATCGTTGAAATTAAATGAATAATTTATAAAATAAGATTTATCGATAACATATAGGGTTAATTTCAAAAATAACACCTGTGGAAAAAGTATTATTAAAACTGGTATCATTTTTATTTCCTTTTATTCCTAGCACTACCACGTCATCACCATCAATTAAGGTGGATGTAAAAAGTCAAAAATGCCCTCAAGCAAGCCTAAACCTTATTTTTTCTCACTTTCCCGCCTAGCCCCCCACCCATTTTGAAACCCAAATCTTCATATAATACCCTAACTTAATTTAAAACTATTTCACTATTTTAGAGAGAGAAACTTCCATTTAGAGAGAAAAACTCTCACCGTCAGAAACCACTCCAAAAACCGCTTGGAAACTATCGAAAACCACCATCAACGCCCTCAATAAAGCTTTTTTTCGAACTCTATAATAGCTGGAGAATATTCTAAAACCACCCAAAATCAGTTGAAATTTCTTGAGTCTCCCATATCCAAACCCAAGAAGTTGGCAGAGAAAAACATTACTCCTGAAAAGAGGAATGTTCGGCTAATGGCTTCAGTTGAGAAAAGGCCATCGGCGGAGAAAAATCCTCAAAAACAGAAACCAGAGAAAAAAAGAAGGGCGCCCGAGAAATGGTCGAAGAAAATAAGGGGAAATCTATATTGCTAGTTGATTTTCTGAAACATAAAAATTATAATGTTTGTATTTTTATTTGATTTTGTGACAAAAACTAAATGTTTGTTAGTTGGGTATTTGTATTTTGAGAGGAAAATTGAGTGTATTGGTTTATATAAATTGTTATACTATATTAAATATTATTACTGTTGGTGTCATTTACAGGGGGTTGGTCATTTACATAATGACCGGGTGTTAATTTTTTTAATGACCTTATTTTTGTCTGTGTGAATACAGTGTTGGTCATTTATACAAGAGAAATTATGATTTCTTTAAGGATCAACATGTATTTATTGTAAAATACACACGGATGATATAACACGTCATTACAAATTGGAGATTTAACAAAATTTTTTTTTTAACAAAATCTAACATTTTTTGCCATTTTGAGTAAATGTTACTCCCGTTATGACCACCCGGTCATAACAGTTATGACCTATGTCTAAAAAATTTTTTTAAAAAAAAATCTAACATTTTTGGCCATTTTTGAGTAAAGGTCATTCCTGTTATGATCATCAGGTCATTCCTGTTATAACCACCCGGTTATAATAGTTATGATCTATGTCTAAAAAAAATTTTAAAAAAAAATCTAACATTTTAACCATTTTTCAGTAAAGGTCATTCCTGTTATGATCACTCGGTCATAACAGTTATGACCTATGTCTAAAAAAAATTAAAAAACAATTTAACATTTTTGGCAATTTTTCAGTAAAGGTCATTTATGTTATGACCTATATCTAAATTTTTTTTTTTTTTAAAAAAATCTAACATTTTTGGTCATTTTCCAGTAAAAGGTCATTCTTGTTATGACCACTCAGTCATAACAGTTATGACTTATGTCTAAATTTTTTTTTAAAAAAAAATCTAATATTTTTGATCATTTTTGAGTAAAGGTCATTCCTGTTATGACCTATATCTAAAATTTTTTTTTTAAAAAAATCTAACATTTTGGCCATTTTTCATTAAAGATCATTCATGTTATGACCACCCGGTCATAACAGTTATGACCTATGTCTAAAAAAAATTTTAAAAAAAAATCTAACATTTTTTGTCATTTTCCAGTAAAGGTCATTCCTGTTATGACCACCCGGTCATAACAATTATGACCAATGTCTAAATTTTTTTTTTTTAAATCTAATATTTTTGACAATTTTTGAGTAAAGTTCATTCCTGTTATGACCACTCGGTCATAAAAGTTATGACCTATGTCTAAATTTTTTTTTTTTTTTTTTTTATAAAAAAAATCTAACATTTTTGGCCATTTCCAGTAAAGGTCATTCCTGTTATGACCTATGTCTAAATTTTTTTTTTTTTTTTTTTTTTATAAAAAATCTAACATTTTTTGTCATTTTTGAGTAAAGGTCGGTCATAACATGAATGACATATGTCTAAATTTTTTTTTAAAAAAAAAATCTAACATTTTTAGCCATTTTTGAGTAAAAGTCATTCATGTTATGACCACCCGGTCATAATAGTTATGCCCTATGTCTAAATTTTTTTTTTAAAAAAAAAACTAACATTTTTGGCCATTCACACAGACAAAAATAAGATTATTAAAAAAATTACCACCCGGTCATTATGTAAATGACCAGCCCCTGTAAATGACACCAACAGTAATAATATTTAATATGGTATAAAAATTTATGTAAACCAATACACTAAATTTTCCTCTCAAAATCCAAATACCCAACTAACAAACATTTAGTTTATGTCACAAAATCAAATAAAAATACAAACATTATAATTTTTATGCAAATTTTTATTTTTATTTTTATTTTTATTTATTTATTTATTTATTTATTTTTTTCAGAAAATCAACTAGCAATACAGATTTCCCCCTTATTTTTCTTCGACCATTTCTCGGGCGCTCTTCTTTTTTTCTCTGGTTCCGGTTTTTGAGGATTTTTCTCCGCCGATGGCCTTTTCTCTACCGAAGCCATTAGCCGAACATTCCTCTTTTCGGGAGTAATGTTTTTCTCCGCCAACTTCTTGGGTTTGGATATGGGAGACTCAAGAAATTTCAACTAGTTTTGGGTGGTTTTAGAATATTCTCCAGCTATTACAGAGTTCGAAAAAGCTTTATAGAGGGGCGTTGATGGTGGTTTCCGACAGTTTCCGAGCGGTTTTTAGAGTCGTTTTTGATGGTGAGAGTTTCTCTCTCTAGATGAAAGTTTCTCTTTCTAAAATAGTGAAAATAGTTTTAAATCAAGTTAGGATATTAGATGAAGATTTGAGTTTCAAAATGGGTGGGGGGCTAGGCGGGAAAGTGAGAAAAAATAAGGTTTAGGATTGCCTGAGGGTATTTTTGACTTTTTACATTTACCTTAATTGATGGTGATGACGTGACAATGATATAAATGAAAGGAAATAAAAATGATATCAATTTTAATAATATTTTTTTTCCACATATGTTATTTTTGAAATTAACCCTAAAATAAAAAAAAAAAAAAAAAAAGTTATATCCTTCCCCCTGCCACTTTTGACATTTCCTGATAGCTGAAATTAACCTGATATCATTTTTTATTTCCAAATTAATAGCTGAAATTAACCTGCTGACCCCAACTTTAAGTGGGCCCGAGAAACAAAAATTTGAAGTGGGTCCCAGTGAAAGCAGCCTCCTCAGACAGGCCATATGAAAGAAATGGGCTTGGTCTGGGCCCACTTGGAACCTTCCCTCCGACTTTCAACCCAGGACGCAATGTTCCAAGTACCAAAGACATTGCGTGCTTGAAAAGAAAGCTCGAGTAGCTTTTGTTTGGCGAAGATTTCTTTGCCTTCTTTTACTTTTCTTTTTCTTTTTCTTTTTATTTTCCAAGAAGTTATTTGGTAGAGTCTACATTTTACCACTAAATGTGCCGAACTAACAGTAGTGGATTACTATGATAGGTCAGTGGTAAAATATTTAAGTATTAAGTGATTCTTTCGAAGATTTAAATATGAAGGTTTGTTATCACACCCCACATATTCTTATTGTTATCACATTAGATGAAGTTTGGGTGGTACGTTGCTCATCGAGGAATAGGACCATCCTATAAGATCTTTAACAAACATTTATGTCAATTTATTGGAGAATCTCTTTGATAATGTCCAAAGTGGATATGTCAACACTGATTGCTCACTTGCCGAATTTATTTCTTTTTTATTAGCAAAAAGAAGAAGTCTATACTTAGTTTTTTTTTTTTTTTTTTGTTAGATCAAATTTGAATACTAGTTTATACCGTTTGTTGGATCATAATCGTAACGGGTTAAATAAAATATTATCTCAATAGAGCTTAATAAAAATTAAACAGTTAAAAATAATGTTCTGTTGGTAGGATATTCTTCTGAAGAGTTTTCCTTTTTTTAATACTCTATTTTGGTTATGAGAAATCGAGATACAAAATAGATATGATTTCAAATGATAACGATAATTTATTTTATGGGTTCGAGTTCAAGGAACCAAGGGACAGCTTCTGTAGTTCTATATGAAATATTGGTCATAAGGTAACAAAATTAGATTATAAGTTACTTAATAATCTCTTATTGATATGCATGTTTCAACAAGTAAAATGTAAAAGTGAAACCAAAGAAACCCAAAAATAAGTTAACACGTTATTATATGAGAGTCATCCTATTAAAATTCAAGAACAAAGTGCAAGTTTCATTATCTTAAATAAATATTATTTAGAAGTCATAATACTATGAGACTCTATAAAGTGATTTATTTAATTCTTTATTAAGAATGACATTGCCATGTACATTAACTTGATGACTCATAAGTGATCACCAGCTATCATCGATAAAATTTAATTTATTTCTGTTGTTTCGTATTGACCATAAAAAATACAAAAGATCGTGTATTAGTATATGAAAAAACCATCCAGGATACATCTTCTTTTTTGAGATGTAAAAATCTTTACAATGATGATTTTGTCATATTTTATGACTTTAAATGTTAAATTTCTTATTTTGTTGAAAGAGACATAAACCTACTCCTTCAAAGTTCTGTATTCCTTTCAAAATAGGTGACCTTTCAAAATGGCTATCGAGTGATTTGATTTATTTATAACTATTTTTCGGACATAAGAAGTTTGATTTTCTGACATGTCCATTTGTGAAACACATTTTCATTTGTCCTTTAAATAATAATAATAATAATAATAACCGACCAATTTATTGAGGCGTAAAGTATTAAGAAAGCATTTTGATTAACCATCGGGGCCAATGAAAAGCGGACCTACCAATAATATTCTTTCATGTGGATAAGTCCGACATATAAACAAAACAGTCAACGAACTTTCAATTTTAGTTGGCTAACGAAGTTGGAAATTGACATCATTATATGGGAATTAACATTGAACTTGAAAAGTCTATTGTAGACAAAATTACTTTTTTCTTTCTCAATAAAAAGAAAATTTTGAGTATATATTGTTAGATTATATAGTTTTATATTTATTTATTTTTATTTATTTATTTATTATTAATATATTTTTTTATTTTTAGCAATTAATGGCAGATTAGTCTTTTTTATATATTTTTTAAGTTAGCCTATATAAACCTCTATTGATGTATTATTTTGATTCATTGATTGGGATAAAAAAACCCTAGCTTTCCTTTGTTCTCAAATTGATTCTTGGTTTTCTACATGATTTCAGAGTTATCATCTTATGGATTTCGTTAATCTTGTTGAAGAACGTTTGTTTTCTGCAAAAGCTTTTGCTGATCGAATTCCTCATTGATTTCCATTGAGGGGCACTGACGTCCGTACACGTCCGTACAACTGCCTTTTGCCGCCGTCCTACAACGTCCGTACACCGCCATCTGTACACGTCCGTACACTACCGCCGTCTATACAAGAGGGGTTCCCCCCCCCCCCCCCCCAAATCGTCCGTACAATCACTTTCTGCTTCTATTTGGTCACTTCTGCATGTCTTAATTGTTTTTTGGTTTGATTTCACATCGCAATATTGTTCTTTCTTGTTTGGTGATTATTGCCTCTTCCTTTATCGAAATTTAGTAATCAACAATGGCATACAGACCACCTCAACCAAATCCTGCAATGACTGCATCATCATTAGATCCATTTATGTTCGAGCAATTTCAAAAATTTCTTTCCACACAGCCCCAAACTAAGTTTGCCTTCTCTCATATAGGTTTGTCATCCTGTAGTCATTCAGTATATCTTCCTCCTTATGGGTCTTAGATTCTGGAGCTTCTTATCATATGTCCCCTAATCTATCATCTTTTATTTATTTCTCTCCTAATTCATCTGTGTCAGTTATGACTGCTGATGGTACTCCTATGCCATTAGTAGGCGTTGGTTCGATTGTCACACCTTATATGTCTCTTTTTAATATTTATCACATTCCTAATCTTACTTTAAATCTTGTCTCTGTTAGTCAATTGTGTGAGTTAGGATACTTTGTTTCTTTTTCTTCTTCCACTTGTTATGTGTAGGATTCGCAATGTCAGAAGCTGATTGGGAAAGGTCATAGGCAAGGGGGACTCTATGTTTTGGACGAGCTCAAAGTACCAGAAGTTGTATTTTTTAGTGTGGACTTGTCATCTTTATGTCTGAGTCGTTCGTCTTCTGATTTTTGTTTATGGCATTCTCGTCTTGATCATGTTTCAGGATCTCGTTTATAGTTTTTAGCTTATACAGGGGCATTAGGAAATTTAAAAACTCATAATATTTCTGATTGTAGTGCTTACAAACTGGTAAAATTTTCTACTTTACCATTTTGTAAACGACTTTCTTTTTCTCTTGCACCATTTGATCTTGTTCATTCTGATGTGTGGGGATCTTCTCCTGTGCTCACAAAGGGGGGGTCGTGATATTGTGTTTCGTTTATTGATGGTTGCACTTGATATTGTTGGGTTTATGTTATGAAGCGTTGTTTGATTTTCTTACTATTTTCAATACTATTCGAGCTATTGTAAAAACTCAACATTCGGCTGTCATAAAGTGTTATCGTTGTGATTTGGGAGGAGAATATACTTTTAATGATTTTTTTAATTTACTCACTTTCGATGGAACAGTTCACCAAACTTCTTATACAGATACTCTAGAATAAAATGGTATTGTCAAAAGGAAACATATGCATCTTGTTGAAACTGCTCGTTCTCTTTTGTTGTCTGCCAGTGTTCCTAGTGAATTTTGGAGAGAAATAATTCTTATTGCTACTCATTTGATTAATAGGATTCCAAGCTCCGATAATTCTGGTCTGTCACCATTTGAAAAGTTGTACAGATATACTTTTGATTATTCTTCCTTATGTGTTTTTGGCTCCACCTGTTTTGTCATTCGTCCTTATGTCGAGCATAGTAAATTGTTATTGCAATATGTTATGTGCGTCTTTGTGAGTTATGGTGCAGGTCAAAAAGGATATCGTGTTTTTGATCTAGGTAGTAAAAAATTATATGTCTCTCGTCAAGTTGTGTTTCTTGAACATATCTCATTATTTTTTATTCCTGCTAGTTCTCATAATTTGAGCAAGTCTGATCTCATACATATTGATCCTTTCACTCTTGACACTAACGCATTCTCACAAACTGTTTCACAAGCATCTTCTCCAGTTTTAGATAATGTTTCTTACAGAGTTCCCACTGATAGCTCAACATATTCTGGTACTCTGGCTCCTAATATTACCATTGCTCCCTCTCCTTTTAGGATGCCTAATCACCTCCTGAGACTGCGGCTCCTCCTTCTCCTCCTCTTCGTCACTCTACGCGTTCTCGTAAGTCAACTAAGCTACCAGATTTTGCTTACTCTTGTTATTCTGATTCTTTTACTTCCTTTTTAACTTCTTTTCATCGTCTTTCTGAGCCATTTTCATACAAAGAGACTGTTTGTGATCCACTTTGATAGGATGCTATGGCTGAGAAACTTACTACTTTGCCTCAAATACATAAATGAGACTTAGTACCTTTACCACAAGGTAGACGAGCAATTGGTTCTCGTTGGGTTTATAAAATCAAAACCGAGTCTAATGGTTCTATTAAAAGATACAAAGCTCAACTTGTTGCTAAAGGTTACCCTAAAAATATGGTATGGATTATGAGGAGACTTTTGCTCCAATTGCAAAAATGACTATTATTCGCACACTCATTGCAGTTGCCTCTATTCGTCAATGGCACATATCTTAGATGGATGTTAAAAATGTCTTTCTAAATGGTGATCTTTATGAAGAAGTTTACATGGTACCTCTTCCTGGTGTTTTTCATCAACCTTGTGAAGTCTGTCGGCTCAAAAAAGCCATTTATGGTCTTAAACAAGTATCCCTAGCTTGGTTTGAGAAGTTCTCTACATTGATTACTTTTCTTGGCTTTCATTCTAATCATCATGATTCAGCTTTGTTTGTTAGATGTACTGGTACATGTCGTATTCTACTGTGTTTATATGTCGATGATATGATTATTACTGGTGAGGATACTTACGGGATTGCATCACTGAAAATTGAGTTAGCTCATTGTTTTGCCATGAAAGATCTGGGTTCACTACGTTATTTTATGGGCATTGAGGTCGCCTCTTCTCCGAAAGGTTATTTTCTCTCCTAATCAAAGTATATAGCTGATATATTGAGCGTGCACATCTTACTGATAATAAGATTGTTGATACACCTCTCGAGACTAATGCTCGGTGCTCTCCTTCTAATGGTCCTCATTTGCCGCATCCTAGTTTATACCGTACTATTGTCGACAGCTTGGTTTATCTCACTATCACTCGAACAGATATTGTACATGTGGTTCATATAGTTAACCAGTTTGTCACTGCACCTATTACAGTTCATTGGGCTATAGTTCTTCTCATTTTGAGGTATCTTCGAGGCAATCAGTTTCAGAGTTTTTAACTTCCACCTACTTCTTCCTTAGAGCTACATGCTTACTCTGATACTGATTGGGCTAGTAATCCAATAGATCGCAGGTCCATCACTGGTTTCTGTATCTTTTTGGGCGACTTTCTTATTTCTTGGAAGAGTAAAAAGCAAGATGTTATTTTTCGATCCTCCACCGAAGCAGAATATTGTGGCATGGCTTCTACTACTTGTGAGATAGTTTGGTTACGTTAGTTGCTTGCAGATAGAGGCGTTTTTGTTTATCGACCTACTCCCTTATATTGTGATAGCCATAGTGCTATTCAGATTGCCCACAATTCAATGTTCCATGAGCATATCAAACATATTGAGATTAATTGTAATGTCACTCGACATCACTATCTACTTGGCATTATCGCATTGCCTTTCATTTCTTCTTCCATACAGACTGCTGACATGTTTACCAAGGCTCTTTCCACTTCGTGTTTCCATTTTTTATTTGGCAAACTCTCAATGCTACTTGCAGCAACATCGTGAGTTTGAGATTAATTGAGATTAATTGGCAAACATATTGAGATTAATTGTAATGTCACTCGACATCACTATCTACTTGGCATTATCGCATTGCCTTTCATTTCTTCTTCCATACAGACTGCTGACATGTTTACCAAGGCTCTTTCCACTTCGTGTTTCCATTTTTTATTTGGCAAACTCTCAATGCTACTTGCAGCAACATCGTGAGTTTGAGGGGGGATGTTAGATTATATAATTTTATATTTATTTATTACTTGTTTTCTATTATTATTCGATTTTCTTCTTTTCAGCATTTAAGGGTAGATTAGTCTTTTTTATATTTTTCAAATTAGCCTATATAAACTTCTCTTGATGTATTATTTTGATTCATTGATTAGAATAAGAAACCCTAACTTTCTCATGTTCTCAAATTGGTTCTTGATTTTCTACAATATCTATAACTATATTATAAGAGTGAAGTATCCTAAAAATACTATTTAAAAATTTGGTTATGTTAGTTTGTTTTTATGACGATGTCTTTCTTTCTTTCTTTCTTTTTTTTTTTTTTATAACTTTTTCTTGATTTGTTACTTTCTTCTATTCTTTTTCTTTTTCTTTTTCCTTCAACTTTTTAATCTTTTTTTAATAGATTTACTTTCTTAATCAAATTTGGCTCTATGAAAATATGTTTTTTAATATGTATTTACTTTCCTTTTTTTTTAATATAGTCTAACATAATGTGTCAAAAATATTATATCATTGAAAATTTTAATTTTTATATATTAAATTTTCAATAATTTTAGTATGTATATGCTTCACACGTGTTTGCACGTGATTTCAACTAGTTTAGAATGCAATTTTCATTGTTTTATTTCTTTTGAACTTAAGCCCTCGTTTCGACATCCTATTTAAAGTACTTTCTTTCACAAAAAATTTAAAACCTATGATCCAAATGAGTTTTAATGAAATTATTGTTAGATTATATATAATTATTAATATTTTTTTTTCTAATAATATTTAAATATAATTTTATTTCTTTTAGGGCATCATAATAATACAAAGTGATATATTATATACAGAGTATATGTTTTTTTTCCTGCCATGTGGGAGGGATGGAATAAAATACATGAAAGGCTACAAAATGCATTGATAATTGACAGAAAAAGATCCATTCAAATACAGTAATATAGAGACAAGTATTTTCTAATGAGATTTTTTTCTAGCAACAAAAGCTTTTATTAGAATAAATAGAGAGAGTGGTTGTAGGTTAGACATAGTCTAATAATAATTTTATATGTAACTTTTTATTATAAGGTATAGAGTTCGAATTTCAATCTTACAGGAAAAAAAAAAAAGCATAGAGAGAGGAAAAAAAAAGAAAAAAGAAAAAAAGAAAAAGACAAGGGCAGGACGAAGCAACCAAAACAAACTCCTAAACAACAAAACCTATGCAAATGAGTTAGTTATGATTTCTTTTTCTGACTAGATTAATTAACTTATTACAAAACATAGTTAGTAACGAAATAATTACCTTGTTTTGAGAAAAACGAAATAATTACCTTATAATAACTAATTAAAAAAAAGCTAATTATGGCCAGCTTGCCTTGTGGGTTAATAGGTGATGATTGGATTCTGCCTTTAAAGTGACAAAGAAGATAGGAACAAGGTACAAATACTATAAGACAAACTTTAAGCCTCATTATCAATTTGGAAAAAAATAATAATAAAAAAAAAAACCACCGTAAAAAATATTATATTCAGCTGGGATGAGATCAATGCCCTAGCAGTGTCCTTTGGTGCACAAGCAAAGGGGGGAAATACCAAACAATTATTGTCCTTGCAATAAATTAATGAACTTCACAATGAGTTTTTTTTTTTAATAATATAATTAAGTACATAAATTTATATGTATATATATATTGTTTTTAAGATTTGTAGTGAAAAAAAGATATCAAAGATTTGTAGAGCTCCTTATATTTTTATATTTGAACAAGTATTGGCACGTGTTGTTGGGAGAGTAAAAGGATAAACTGTAGTATTGATCGCTAAATTAATAAATTTGTGATGATTTAGTTTCTTTTTTTCCCCCCTTTGATTTAAATACCTTTATATTCTTAAAAAAAATGCAAAATATGTTCAAAATTGCTAACGTCCATTTTATTGAAGGTTTTTCATATGTGAGACGCATAGAGTCAATTTTTAAGGAAGAAAAAATGGAAAAAAACAAAAAACAAAAAACAAAAAACCTAACATGCCCCCATTTAGGAATGATGATTTCTAACCCCAATTTGAAAATTAGGTTTCCTTTTCTTCTTCCAATGCAATTCTAATACCCTCAAAGCCATTTCCACTGCAAGATTAACAACTTCCTGTTGTCGTTTTGCCCGTCAACAACTGCCCTACTAGTTGATTGGTCTTAATAGCTCATTCCCAAATCTCCTAAAGTTCATACTTGACCCCCTTTTTTTTTGGCAATCCCAAAACCGAAGCTTCTTAATTATTAAATGATTCAAAACCCAAAGCCCCGATCAATTTATGATGACTTTGTTACTCAAACTCATAACCAAAAGAAACAATTTCACTTCATCATCAAATATATAGGAACTCTCTTTCAGACCTAATTTGAACGGATCTCGTTTTCATATATATATAATAAAAAAGAAAAGAAAGGAGAAATAGGTAAATAACGGATTTACTGAGATTGAAAAAAAGTAAGTAACATATTTACGAAACTGTAAAAGAAAATGACTTATTTACGAGTAAATACATTTTTACTCTAAGTAAAATTTTATTACTTGGTAAATAATTTGTTTACTATTAATTATGTTGTTTACTTCAAAAGTTTTGTAAATATGTTATTCACTTGTTATAGCTTATGTAAATGTATATGCAAAACCATTCGAACAATGCCAAAGCTTGAGCGTGCGAGTTGCTGGGCACCGACAGACATAAAGCCAACATAGTGTCATGTTCGTATTTTTTCGTCGTGGGCAGCAGATAGACGAAGCATGCATACGTGGGCCTAGTTGGCCGGATATCCTCATTTTGGGGCGACCAGAGGTGCATGTCAGATGTATTGTTGGGAATGCCCTAGAGTGAAAGACATTTTAGTTGTATTTTATTTATTTTGAACTAATTAATAATATATTTAAGGTTTTTTCATTATATATTTGCTATGCTATCCTCATCTAGATTTACATGTTAAAGTAAATATAAACAAATATTGCTCATTGACTACTTAGTGTTTAAGCTGTTAGAATGTTGCATGTAAAGAAGACAACGTTTTAAAGTAAGTAGTCTAAATATATAGTCAGTAGTCTATGGGGTTAGAGTGAGCATCTAACTCATATGAAGACTATTATGTTGTCTAAAGCCAATTTGGGAGATGGTTTGTCTTGACCATCTAGAGCGAGTTGACTCCCAAGTAGAGACATTGATATATAGCCTAGTGGTGGTGATATATTGGACTGGACCAAAGTGTAATTAATCGATAAGTTCGCTTGATTAGATTAATTCACTTCTGACGTTCATTATGCAATAACCTTAATCCTGAGTAAGTAAATGACTTCATGTTTATCACTTGTGTACTTTGATGTTCCAAAGGATAAAGCGTCTCGGAGTAGTAAGCTATTTGACCGGTTCGTTGGGTACATGACTTATATTTGATGTGAGCTTTACTTATAGATATAGAATTGTAGCTCTCATAAAAAGTAAATATTATCCTCCTAATGACATTATACAGTATGTGAAAATGGACGAGGCCTTAGGTCGTTTGCTGGGTAAATGACTAATTATTCACTTTGGATGAATAATCATTTTCCTATTGGATGTATAATGGATCTTTAAGATAGCGAGATCAAAAGGTTGAATGGACTTTGACTTTAAGTTGATTATAGATATCATATGAGGGTGTTGCATAAATAACAAGGTCATTGGATTGCGACTACACACTGGCTTACGTAATATGATATATATAATTGGGAGTACAATTTCAGGTTTATAGTGGTGTGACTCGGAAACTAATAATTGTGTATTTAATTTATTTCGTATAGAATAATTAATTACATAGATTATTTGAGCTCATATTATTATATATATGTCCAATTGGTTCATTTACTAGCTCAATATAATTACTTAATGGATGGTAATCAATTGGGATATTTATTATGGCTTTAATTCTTGGACTTAGTGAATAGAAAATTTTGGAACACCTCGCACAAGGTGTGAGCGTTTTTTCTGCTAAAGGTAGAATTTTGTTTCATTTAATAAATTGGATAAATATTTAATTTGGATAAATATTTATTTAAATATAAGATTTGAAATTTGAATTAATTATATTTATCTTTTGTAATAAATATGAGATTAACTTAATTTAAGAGATATGTATAAATTAATTATTTGGATAGTTAATTTAAATATCTAGATAATCTTATTTGAATAAATATTTTAAATTAAATATGGTAATTATCCTATTTGGATTTAAAATTGAAACAAAATCTTATCCTAATCTACCTTGTGTAGGTGTTTTTTTTATGAGGATAAGGGAATGAAAAAATTTTCTCCTTATTGATTTTATTTGGATAATTATTACATAATTATTTAATTCAAATAAAGTTATTATGATTATATTTTGAATTTAAGTTGAAGTTATGGAATATTATCCATGGAGATTAAATCATAAGATAATTGGAGATAAAAATTTAAATCAAATTTTGAATCTCCTAGACCTATTTGTGAGCGATTTTTCTGTCTTCTGGGCAAGAGAAAAAATGCATATTAGGGAAAGTGGAGAGAAAAAAACTCTTTTTCAAGTGTCCTATTCGAATTCAAATTTCACCCAGTCAATTCATTATAAATAAGACCCTAGGAACTCATATTTTATTAGACCACAGACTCTAAGATGAGCGAGCTTATTATTATTATCCTATTACAGTAATAATAAGCTGTAACAGTTCTGGGTAGTTGCAAGGAGAAAGCCGCGCATGAATATCTATCGAAAAACCGAGTATCCACACACTCTACTGTCCGGGAATTGGAGAATAGTAAAAAAAGCTAGTTGGTTGAAGCTCGCTTTGATCACATCCTATGGCATTCCTGTTGTTTTACTTGCGCTAACATATCTGCATGGTGGCAATTTTAAATGGCAAGCGGTAGTAATGGGCATGCGATCTGGTGATGACAAAGGTAGGCTCACGAGGGTCAGAGGTGACGGTGAGCTCTAGAACGATGGGTGTTGGGGGGCTGCTGATGGTGAGCTCTAGAACGTTGGGCATGGTGTTAACGGAGGGAGCCACGTTCAAATAATATGCATATGTGATTGGTTAGGGCTTCATTCTTAGTAAAGTTTCTTTTTTTTTTCCCCCTTGTAAGGCCATGTTTGGTTGGAGGGATGGAAATGGGTGAAGGGAGAGGGGTGAAAGGAGATGTGTCATTGTTTGGTTGGAGGGAAGATAAGAGGGAGAAGGGATGTGGAGGTGTCTCCCTCTAAGCCCACCAATTTGCATTCTTCCACTAACAATATTTAGTTGGAGGGATTGGTGGGTGGATGGAGAGGGGTGAAGGGAGAGGAGTGAAGGAAGATCTAAATCAATTATTTAGTTGAAAGGAGATGGGTAGGGAAAAGAGATATGGAACGAGGAGCTCTCCACCCATGCCCACTTTATGGATCCTTTCCTCTATTGGACGGATCGAAGAGGGGAAAAAAAACAAAAAACAAAAAACAAAAAACAAAAAACAAAAAACAAAAAACAAAAGGAGTAAACGTTTGGTGAAAAATACTCATTTTACCCTCCATTATATCCTTTCAAAGTTGGTTTTTTTTTTTTTTTTTTTTAACCTAAACTAAACAATAAAAGCCAAGAGCTGAACATTCGACATTCTCTCTCTTGCCCCCCTCTTTTTACGTTTTCCTCTTTTTACTTTTTATTTTCTTTATTTTCTTCTTTCAGTTTCTTTTTGTTTTCTTTTACTTGTAATGTACAAAAAGGTGTTTGAAGAAACATGTTGAAAAGTTTATAAATAGTCAAAACGAATAATGTTGTAATCTTACATTTAAAATCCATCAATCATTTCAATTCACGTTTTATACCAAACAAAGAAATGGGTATATGTTATCCCTCTCTCCTATCTTACCAAATATTACGAGGAGAGTTACTTTTCTCTCCGTTCGTTTAACTCTCTCTATCTTTCTTCCTCTCCATCCCTCCGACCAAATATAGCCTAATAGAAGGATACAAGCTCTCCTTTTTTGAGCTTGAACTATTAGGAAAGTTAGTATTATATATAAAGGAAAGTTACTATTTTCTATATAATTATCTTTATTAGGAACTTTTAATTAATTTATAATTATTGTAATTTAGAATAGTCTTGATTTTAGGTAATTTGTTAGTATTAGGTAGTTTACCCGATCGTATATATTGTAACTTGTATTTATATAAGAGCTTATTCATAGTGTTCCTTACTAATAAATTAATTATTCTTAGTCCGTGAATATAAGCACATCCACATTAAATATCCTTATATTCTTCTTTTCTTCTTCTCTTATCACTATTATTATTTTTATATGGTATCAGAGCTTAAGATCATAGACCTCAACCTTTCTCTTCATCTACCCCTTTCCATTTCCCCCCTTCCCCACCCCTTCAAGTCAACACCAAAAAAAAAAAAAAAAAAAAAAAAAAAAACTCACGCATACACAAACAAAAACTAACCCTAAACAAAAAAAAAAAAAACAAAAAAAAAAAAAACCCTATAATCATCCCTTTTGTTTCATTTATTTTATTTTATATCTTATCATAGTGATCATACTCAAACGAGTCATTGATCCTTTGATCCCCTGTGCTATGCGCCTTCTTTTGATGATTGCCGTCTCTAACGCTATTATGTCCAGTTCTGACGATTACATCCCAGCGCCCACGCGTCATTTCTCTTTGCACTCAAGTGCCCGTTATCTTCTTCTTATTCTTCTGACGATTGTCATCTTTGCACCAAAGTGCCCACTATCTTCTCCCTTCTCTTTTGGCGATTGTCGTTACTGCACCTAAGTGCCATTTGCCTTCTCCCTTCTCCTTTGATGATTGTCGTCCATGTTTCTTTATTTTTATTTTCTATAGATTCAATATATATATATATATATATATATAAGTATCTTCTATTATACTTCAAGATTGGACCTCCTATTGGAGCTCCAATTTGTGGGAGCATATATATTATAAAAGTTAGTATTATATATAAAGGAAAGTTACTATTTTCTATATAATTGTCTTTATTAGGAACTTTTAATCTATTTGTAATTATTGTAATTTAGAATAGTCTTGATTTATGTGATTTGTTAGTATTAGGCAGCTTACCCGATCGTGTATATTGTAACTTGTATTTATATGAGAGCCTATTCTTAATGCTTCTTCCTAATAAATTGTTTGTTTTTAGTCCGTGGAAGAACATCTACATTAAATATTCTTGTGTTCTTCTTCTTCTCTTATTACTATTATTATTATTTTTATTTAATTTTCTATATGAACTACCCCTAAGAAATTCATTGGACAATATAGTAATAAGAAAAAAAATATACCATCCATCTTACCAAAAAATATAAAAAGATTCCTACAAATCTTTTCATTCTTCATATTCTCCATCCCTCCAACGCTTTCCATCTTTACTTCTCTCCATCCCTTCTACCAGACATATTCTAAACTTAGTTCGGTAAATTCACATAAAAGTTAAGAGTCACATTTTAGTTTTCGATTTATTTTTTAATAGACAGTTGGCTAATTTTATCCTTTGGTACTCTTTTTAAGAGTTTATCGGTATTTAAATAAGAAAAAAAAAAAAAGAATGAGAAAAATCATCATCAATTTAATAATTAGGGAATCAACAGAGTAATTTAGTCAGAGTAGAAGATCTAAAATTAAGAAAATGTAATGGTTGACAACACTAATAACTTGTTTGGTTCATGTGTTTGAACAGTAAGTTTAAACATAAAATTTAATTTTAATGAAAAATATTGTTGATCGTGGATTCAAACTCATTTGGCAGTGTAATATCCATATATTTCTATGTACATGTCAGCGGCTCTCCGGCGGTGGGTTCGCGATACGGGGTTGATGGTGATCAAATTGGTTTAGGCACAGTCTGCACGCTTAGTGAGCTGTTGCTACATGTTTGTGATGAGGGAACTTGTGATGGCACTAGGCTTCGAAGGAGAAGGGGAGAGGTTAAGAAACGTGAAGGCCGAGGGGCAAAGACTTTCTCTCTCCAGCGACTCTCTCATGGGGTTGTATTCCAGCCCACCCGCTCTCTCTCTCTCTCTCCTTCTCATCAGTACCCTCCATTTTACATCTAACGGTTCTAAATGAACTGCCGTTTGTCTTCGACAAATATTGGCTCTATTATAGAAGACTTAACCTACATTATATACATATATGCATATATTGAGATGACAAGACAAACATCTTGTGTTGAAAATAGTAGGTGGTGGAAAAACTGTTTGGGTGTAAAGAAATGAAACATAAAGAGAGAAAATCAAAGGTTTGAGGCGTATGAATTCTTTTCCTTAAGGTTTTATTTGCCTCTACTATGAACAGTTTGCTATCGGATGTTTTGATAAATTACCTTCAAGATACAACAAACCCACGAATTTAATAAGTAGCAATCTTATTAAATTCTAGAACAAGATATGAAACTAACATCAGAAATTGGAGTTTCATAGCCTTTGATATGTCTGTTCATGAAGAGTTGCAACAGATAAAACAGTCATGCTTTTTAAATTAAAAGGTGCCTTTTCAGTCAAAAAACTTATCCGTTTCAACAGACATACTTGTTGGTTATCATAATTTAATTATGATCGTTAGATTGTAATAATTCAATTAACGGTTTAAATTAAATATGAAATCATTTAAATCCGACCGTTCGATCGTGTCCGATCAAATCAACGGTCCATATTTAATATGAAAAAGCACCGCAAGTGCAAAGTGTGCCCTAATAAGGGCCCAAAAGCACCCTAAATGCCCGATCGTCCCCGCGTGCGTGTGTGTGGTGGTGCATAATATTAGTAGTATAGTTCCCATTATACACTAATAATCTTTACACTTCACTTGTTTTAATTTATATCACTTTACATACTTATGCTTTTCCAATATAAGATCTTATTGTTTTTACTACGCAAGGATAATAGAAAATATATTACAATCTCTCAACCATCTTGACCGGATACGTAGAGATGCTTTGGGCATATTCTGTAATGAAGTTGGGGTATAATTATTGCATGGACAAGGCGAAGCCAAGCCTATGAGAAAATGGGCCATCTCTCCCGTTATAATGAGATATTGTTTTTATTTTTGTTTATTTATATAAAGTAAATTGTGACAAAATATTTGTAAATAATTCCATTCATATATCCTACTATATGCTTCCATCAACCTAGCTAGTTAGTCAAATTCCACGTAGAAAACCAATCCGAGAAAAAAAAAAAAAAAAGAAGAAGAAGAGAGATTTGCATATGTGAAACATGTCTAATTCTTTTTGTCTATGGTAGGACTACAAGTTTTTGAATTATGTGAAAAACGTTTAATTATTTTTAGATGCTATGTGCAAGTTTAGAATTAAACAAATATGAAAAATTACAAAAAAAAAAAAAAAAAAAAGAGTTTAAGTAACACAAAAGATTTAATTTTGTAATTTTAAAAACTGCAAAAAAAAAAATCTTTTAAAATTATTATTTCTTTAGAAGTTTGAGTCTAGTTTAATCATTCATGTCTTTAATCTAATGACTTGTGTAACTATAAAAGCATTTCTCTTCAAAACTTGAGCTTGTTAGCTTAGCATACATTGGCTTGCTAATTACATAATACTTTTCTTTTTTGTCTTGAAAAGATATGAATATTTCATGCTGGCTTTTTATTTTATTTATTTTATAATTTTTAAGAAAATATCCATCGTGGGCTAATGAGAAAAAAGAGCATTTTCTCATAATCTCAATTCTCACGGGTACTTATCGCACGTTTCAATGATGTATCTCAATGATTTTATTAAAATCATGTATCTCAATGATTATCCTTTCAACGAAATAATGATTATTCACACACACAAAAAATAAAATAACAAAAATAAAAAAACGAAATAATGTCATTGTCCCGGGGGAGGGGGGTGTGTGGGGCGGGGGAAACTGATTTTGAGGTTACACGTCAACCCACCAGCGATTCGGTTGTTGTTGTTATTGTTTTACTTTTCCTCCTAAAATATTAATGAATCAAATAATTTAAAAAAATATTCCCAGCCAAAAAAAATGAAACAAATAATTTAATAATGATAAAATTTACTACTACTAATGGGAAAAAAACCCACACTATTATAATAATTTAGCAAAGATAATCATATTTTTTTACACTCCTTTTCAATTTTCTTTTTTATCACACAAGCAAGCATACAAACATATCTCATGAGGTAGATCGATCATTAGGGTTTTCAGGAAGAGAAACCAAGTGAACCTCACTAAATTTATAACTTTCAGGTAATTATCTTTTCGATTTAGTATATAGATTATTCATCCAAATAAAAAATAAAATTAAAATACACAATTTTATTTACATTAAAAGAAACAATACAACAATTGACAGTACAATCAATACATAAAACATTTATAAACATATTCAACCACAATCAAATTTTTAATTCATTAAAAAGTGTTATATGTAAGAATATCATAAATTTGACACATCTTTATAATTATACCCACTATAATATTAAATTTGATACTTTTACCATTTCATAACATTATTATCAACTTTAATGTTAAAGTTGACAAAATTCAAAGGAGGTGCGCAAGACATGACTTTCCACCTAATTGTTTTATTCAAAACTGAGATGAAAAACTTAGGTTTAAACTCGATAGCCAAACAGAACCTTACATTTTTTTTTTCTTGGTATGGTTAACCTTTTAAACTTCTCGCATTTGTTAAATAAAAATTTTGATATTTGACTTCTTAAACTTTAAAATTCATTATACTTAATCCTCATCGAAATCGAGATTTCGATTATTATAGTTTTCTTACACCTAACAGATATGTCTTTTTGTTCGCGTTGATCTACATAAATATAATTCCCACATTTGCATTGTTTTTTTAATTAATTATAATTTTCTTTCACCTGACACACAATATTATTGAAGGCCACCTAGGTTCTTTTGTTTGCATTGATCCACATAAATAAAATTCCCTCGTTTGCATTGACAAAGAGATCACATATAAATCACGTATAAAAAATTATCTCCATTTTTAATTTAGCTTAAATTTTTTTCTATTTTTTTAAATGAGAAATTTCATTAAACTCACTAAAAAATACAAAAATACCAAACATAAAAAACCTCATATTACATGAGACAAACCCTTTCAACAAAAATAGATCCACTAGTAAAATTTGATTACGCTCAAAGGGAAATATGTATGCTTGAGACCCGATAATGGGTATATACTTCGGTACATTGAAATCAAGCACATGTAAGACTTTTTTAAATAATAATGGGTTTTCTTGATCAATTGAGGGCCAAGACTCAATAGCACTAGAGTCACTACTGACTCCGCATAAAGTAACTCTAATGGGACCAAAATACTGTCAAGATTCAGTTCTGACGGATAAACAACCAACTTGGAAGGTGGAGAAACCACCTCAGTTATTATAAATAGCAAAAAGAAAGAAAACACCCAAAGAAAAAAAATGATAAAGACATCATCATTATTACACACAAACTTACATACAAAAAAAAAAAAAAAAAAAAAAAACCAATCACATAGAAAAGAGTCATTGCGATAAAACGAACCACATTGTCGAGAGAAACTGGCTTGCCGAAGCTAAGCTGCTGTAGGACCTCCTCAGCGCATAATGACCACGCACCACCACCAACTATCTCATTTCTGTTTTGTTCCTTCTCATAACGCCCATCCTTCTACCGCATGCTCGCTTTTGTCAAGACCCTCATCATGTGATTTTCACCTTTATCTCTAAGGCCGGGAAACCAGAGATAGATCGAAGACCGCTACCGGAATCTGACCCTAAGAGAGAAAAAAGATTGTGAAACTCTATCCTTCATGCATTAGAGAGAGAAAGAGAAGAAAGAGAAAGGGAAAGGGAAAGGGAAAGTCCCCAATTAGCTCATTTTGGTACCTTTTTAATTTAGCTCAAATACATAGATTTTAAAGTTTGAAAAATCAATTGTGGAGATTTTTACACCAGAGCAAGATGACAAATTTAAATAACATCTATATCTATATTCTATGCAAACAAGCCTTAATTTTGTCTACGCATTCTTTAAAGTTTAGACTTTGGAAGTTACGAATTTCCAAAAATAAAAAAAATAGTAATAATGAAACTTTTGAAAGAGAGAGAAATTGAAAAAATAAAAATAAAAACAGATTTTTTATTATTTTATAAAACTGTTTGCCGTTTCATTACAAAAGCAGTTTTGATCCAAAAAGCATACAATTGGCAATTGTCGGGACATAGACACTAGCATTAAAAGGCAAATATTTCCTCTATTGCTATTGCTTTGCCACCTCCTCTTCCACGTCGTCGTCGTCGGCTCGGCTCCGTCCTCTCTGACTGTGAACTCTCTCTCTCTCTCTCTACTTTCTCTCTCTAGAGGAAAACTGGAAAACGGAAAGGGAAAAACTCTCTCTCTCTCTCTCTCTTCTGTTGCATAGCTAGGGTTGGACTCTGAGCGTGGCAGAGCAGCCATGGGAATCGCTCGGAGGCAGCTCAAGGCTATGCTCCGCAAGAACTGGCTTCTCAAAATCCGTCACCCTTTCATCACCGCCGCCGAGGTTTCTCTCTCCTCTGAACTTTTCAGAATTTGACCTTCATTTCCGTTTGAATTATATGATCTTTTGGTTTCAATTCACTTTGTTTTCGTTCAAGATCACCGCTAATTCAGAATTGTCTCAAAAAACAGCCTCTTTTTCCTCCATAATTATTACTCTTCTCTCTCTCTCTCTCTCTCTCTATCTCTCTTCTTCTGTTCTTGGTGAAATTTGGTACACACACACACACACACACACACACACATATATATATATATATATATTTTGGTGTAGTTGTTGTTTACAATTGTGTTTGAGGAGTTTGTGTAGAAATATTTACGAAATGCTTATAAAGCTCTTTTTTTTTTTTTCTTTCTTTCTTTTTTTTTTCCCTTCAGATTTTGCTTCCTACAGTGGTTATGTTGTTGTTGATAATAGTGAGGACTCGAGTTGATACCCAAATTCACCCTGCACAAGCGTAAGTCCCCTGATCATCTCTCCTTTCTCTTTGGTTTGTTTTTGTTTTTGTTTTTTTTAATATTTTAATTACATGAAATAAATGTAGTTTTTTCTACTGAATTATTTATTTGTTTATACGGGACTGCTATATATTGATCTAGTTTTGAAAAGTATTTCCTTTTTAGTGATTAATAGATTCTATAATGGCTATACGAAGGAAAGTGGGATAGAATGAAAAAAGTAAAGGGCATGTTTTGCCTGCGGTATTCGATCTTTTTTCAGCAAGTATCGGTGATAAATTTTACAAAACTGAAATAGGTATATTCGAGAAGACATGTTTGTGGAAGTGGGAAAAGGAATGTCCCCTAGTTTTGAACTAGTTCTGGAATTACTGTGGAGTGAAGGAGAATACCTGGCTTTTGCACCTGATACAGAGGAGACAAATACTATGATTAATTTACTGTCTGTGAAATTTCCCCTCATAAAGGTACAATTTGTTATTTTCTTTTGTCATTCTTGTGCTGCGATTCTTTAAATTAGATTTCATGTCAAACTGTCTATGCATGCAAACTTATCTGATATATGGCTTTGGCATTTTTTTTTTTTTTTTGCGAGAAAAAAGATCATTTGCACACTTCTCTTTGAGTAGTTACTTTCATTTTTCTTATTGAAAAATTCTACTACAATCTTTCTTTTGGTGTATGGTTTAGTCAACTCGAGCAAGTTAATTTAACTGATATTTTATTTCACCAGGAGTGAAATGACGGATTTCACAGAATGCTAATTCATTTCCTTGTCAAGGGTCTTGTGAATTGAACCTTATGTTTTGCATCATACTTACAGCTGGTTAGTAGAGTTTACAAAGATGAAGAAGAGCTGGAAATGTACATTCGCTCAGATACTTACGGTACCTGCGGTGAACTCAGGTGAGTTATTTTCCGTATTAAATTGAAGCGAACTTACGCTAAAATATACTATTGTTTTATGTTTAATATGCATGTGTGATGTGTGTAAATGACTGAATATGCCTTTTCATTTGTAGATTCTTTCCATCAAGGGAAAAATGATCTTTCGAAAATAGATAGTTTGCAAGTTTTGTACTCTGAATTATTGTTTAGAATATACATGTTTCAACTTTGTTATTCATTCTGTCATCTCTCTTCAAGATATTATAATCTGCTTTGATTTGCCTCAGCTGCTAAAAAGCATTCATGTAAAATGTGTATCAGATTAAGTTTTTGATTTTAATATGACATGTTGTAATTATTTGTTATCATCACTCTATTGTTCTCGTTATTATACTTTTCTCTTGGTAAAGTAATCGACAAAGTCGACATTAGGCTAACTGATTCATGAAAGTTGCATTATTATATTTTGGTTGTATCGCTTAATTACTGAAGTGTTCTCTTCGTCTAGGAGCTGTTCTAACCCTAAAATCAGAGGAGCAGTTGTATTCCATGATCAAGGCCCTCACACGTTTGATTATAGTATCCGTCTCAATCACACATGGGCTTTCTCAGGATTTCCTGATGTTAAAACAATTATGGATACAAATGGCCCTTATCTTAATGATTTGGAACTGGGTGTTAGTCCAATACCAATAATGCAATACAGCTACAGTGGATTTTTAACTGTATGTTTCTGTGCCTTCTCACTTTTTTGGTCTCTTGTACATCATTTGTATTTCTTTTCTGTTGTTTTCACTATTGTCTCTAAAAAGCTTCTATCTTGTTGTTTTTGCTTTAATTTGCACATATGTACATGATAGAAAGAACAAGTCAACTAAGAGGGAGAAATTGTTCATACTGGGGAGAAAATTATGATATATATCTTGTTCTAAACTCGTTTTAACTTTGTATGTTGGAGAAATTGTTAGAAAAAGTTGATACAGTCACTCATTAGTAAGATGTAAAGGTAAGTACTAGAAGTGATATTGGAGGCAGAAATATTTTTAAACTTCATTAAAGAAGATAGCCACAGCAGTCTCTATGTGCAGAAATACTATGTTTGAAGTATTTTTTGCACTGTTCATGAGATGATCTGAAATAATTGTTGCTTGCCGAATATCCTCTTCCCATAAATACTACTTTTATTTCTTGTTTAGCTATCTGATATGTATTTTTTGGAAATGTTGTCCTACTACTGCAGCTCCAGCAAATTTTGGATTCTTTTATAATTTTTGCCGCCCAGCAATCTGGGAGTGGAACTTCTCTCCATTCCTCTGATGCACCATCTTTTCTCAAAGTTCCATGGATGCAATTTAGCCCTTCTAATATTAGACTAGCTCCATTTCCAACTCGTGAATACACTGATGATGAGTTCCAGTCGATTACCAAGAATGTTATGGGTGTATTGTATGTTTCCCTTGAATTCACGTTTTTGTGTTGGCTCCTTCTGATATTATAGCAACTTTTTCATAATTTTTCCCCTTTTTTGGTTAATTTAAATTTTCTTACAAGGTATATCTGGTAAATCTGGAACTTGGGTGTGCAGGTATCTTTTGGGTTTTCTCTACCCAATTTCTCGTCTGATTAGCCATACGGTGTTTGAGAAGGTTTGGTAATGATTTTGAATGGTATAATTGTCTAAGGGATGTCACCATGCTCTGTTGACTCCCCAGGCCTAACCGCCTTCAATGTTCGGTCTTGTCTGCCCTAAAATATTGACCGTTGATTTATGATGATTCAGGAGCAGAAGATAAAAGAAGGTCTCTACATGATGGGGCTGAAAGATGGCATATTTTATATCTCTTGGTTCATTGCATATGCTTTGCAGGTAGATCTATCTTAACTGACTGCCATTTCATTGCAGGGAATTTTTCAGCTGTGTTGTCCTTAATTTCAAACTTTTCAGTTATTTGGCCTTTATGTCGGAAACTCGTTATCAATTTTTTTTGCATGGGACAAGTAATTATTACAGACAGTAGTTAATAACTAAATTGGATTTTAGGTGTAGTTATGTCTGCTTCTTGTTGATTCTTCTAGACTTGAGCATTGTTGAATTTCTTTTTCTCAGAGGTCCTTATATTGACAGTTTATTTCTTCCGCAGTTTGCAATTTCTTCTGTAATCATTGTGGTTTGCACTATGGACAACCTTTTCAAATATAGTGATAAGTCACTGGTGTTCACGTACTTCTTTCTGTTTGGACTAAGCGCGATCACACTGTCATTTTTAATCTCAACATTCTTTTCTCGAGCCAAAACAGCTGTCGCGGTTGGAACTCTTTCTTTTTTGGGTGCCTTTTTCCCATATTACTCTGTCAATGACCAAGCTGTGTCGATGTTAGTACTCTGATTTGAGCAAGCTCTTTCTTTTCCTCCTTCAAAATTCATATTTTACAAAGTGCTTATTGATATTAACGTTGTCACTTCAGGATATTAAAGGTTGCTGCTTCTCTACTTTCACCTACGGCCTTTGCTCTAGGGTCGATTAACTTTGCTGATTATGAGCGTGCTCATGTTGGACTTCGTTGGAACAACATATGGCGAGTATGTCCTATAATTATTAGTGGTTTATTCATTTAATTGTTTATTTTTCATTTAAATTTGTTTTTTCCCCCGCTTCAAAAGTGTTAAGATCTACATTTTCTGCGGCTAAATTTTCAAGACAATGATTTCTGTAGGCATCATCTGGGGTTAATTTTTCAATTTGTCTCCTTATGATGATGGTTGACACGTGGCTCTACTGTGCAATTGGTCTTTACTTGGATAAGGTATTATATTTTTTTACGATACCAAAGTTAGTCTTCCAATTTGTTCTGGTCTCTCTCTTTCTCTCTCTAGTCATATATATATATATATATATATATTTAAAATCTATTGTTATTTCTTAGGCTCCTTTTTAGGAAATAGTGCTTGTAAATTGTGATTTAAATTTAACACCATAACATACGTGTAATGGAACTGGGTTCAGAGAGAATTAGGAGTTCGTCTACGACTAGATACCCCCAAAATACCACTATTGAAAGAAACGGTGATTGCATAATTATATAAGTTCACTAAGATATAGCTTGATCTGGAAGATGGTTAGCTCACATTAATAGTTACCCAGTGAGCTAAATTCTCAAGTTCTTTACATGTGTATTCAATAATCACTCTTATGAAACAGTTTGTTCATTTATGAAGCCTATTTAATATCGATACTTATTTTATCTGTTCAGGTTCTTCCCAGGGAGAATGGAATTCGCCACCGATGGAACTTCATTTTCACAAAGTGCTTTTGGAAAAAGAAAAGCTCCGGCAATGATCACTCTTCCTCTCCTCTGGTTAATGTAAATCAAAATGATTCCGAGAGAAAGAATAATATCTTTGGGAAAGATAATATTAAACCAGCTGTGGAAGCTATAAGTTTGGACATGAAGCAACAAGAGCTTGATAACAGGTTCTTGTTTTTGAAATTGAATGCGTTAGTGTTTGTAATTCTGATCTATAGTTGACTATTCCCTCTGACTATTCCCTCGCATCTTTTATCTAGACGCATTCATATAAGGAATCTGCATAAGATATATTCCACGAGAAAGGGGAAATGCTGTGCTGTTAACTCACTACAACTCACCTTGTATGAAAATCAGATTCTTGCTCTTCTAGGTAAATCTGTTATTACGATTGAATGATTTGTTTTCAACTTGCAATGGTCTTATCGTTATATACATACATACATATATATATATATATATATTTTTTTTTTTTCTTGAGATCGGTTCTTACTAGTTATAGCACCATGAGCCGTGGACATATTAGAAGTTTAAATTTCACGTTTATTGCTCAAATAGCTCATGTTTTCTTTCTTTAAGGGTCTTGTCTACATTCTTGTAAAAGTAGCCATTCATTTCATTTAAAGAAAAAACTTAAATTAGAGTTCTTCGGATCAAATAGTTGAACGCATGAGCATCATATTTCAGCTGGTTCTGACTGTGAGTTGATGGATTAGCTGATTCCTTGTCAGTTTCCAACTGGCATGTAGTTACTTTTAAATATCGAAAAGTTATTTCTCTTCCCAGTTTTTTTTCCCCCTTCACATGTCCCTTTTGCGGTTTCTTGCCAGAGTTAATGCCTTGAGTTGGTAAATGTTCAGTTAAGTTCCTCATATGTCATATTTATAGGTGTTCTACTTTAAAAAAGAAGCATGCAGTTTCTACTTTAAAAAAACGAATATCACTTTCATTTTAAGCCCGCATTATCTTGAGGGACCCTGTTTCTTCATATCACCATCAATGATGGTTTCAAATATCAATCCCCACTTCCTAGTCAGCAAACTTTTCCGACGACCTTTTCCCTTACTTGCATTTTATGTTTGTTTAGAATTTTGTGTAACAAGAAAGACGGCCTTTACCTGCTCTTGTCCTTCTAGTTTAAGTTTCACATTGCTATAAAATTGGATCCGTAAGAATATAAGTTGTATGGAACCTGAACTGTGATCTATGGTTGTGTTTTCTGTTATACTAAATACAACAAAAAACTAAGGAAAAAGAAAGCCTTTCAAGCAAAAAAAAAGGGGGGGTATTTTTGGGGGGGGGGGGGTGGTGCGTTTTGGGGCTGTGGGGGGAATAAAACCTAGTTTACTTTATTTTGTTTGTTGTCAAAAAAAAAAAAAAAATGGTACGTTTGTTTTTCTACTTGTCTTTCTTTAATATGTTACTTCTATCTGATTTACTGATTTTGGGTTATCAATTCTTAAGGACACAATGGAGCTGGTAAAAGTACAACGATTTCAATGCTTGTTGGCCTTGTTCCTCCTACTTCAGGGGATGCTTTGGTCTTTGGGAAGAGTATTAACACTGATATGGTAAGTTATGTTTTGGACCCTATCCTGTCTTCTTTGCTAGTGTTGTATGGAGTTCTGTATTCTAGTATTTTCCCATCAAATATAAATTTATTCTAGGTGATTTATTTCTTTCTACAATGTGGTTAGATATGTCTAAATGTGCACCGTTGCTTCCTGTTGCTGTTTGATGGCAAGAATTATCCCAAGTTCTTTTAATCATTCTAAAATGAGTGGCGCAATAGGCATGCTTGCCTATAAATTCTTTTTAGTGGGGTGTATACATTGATCCTCATGTTGTATTCGTTACTGGCATAATCTATGCAAGGCTTTTAAGATGTTAGCTTGTTAAACAATTTATTTGACAAACCTTCTAATCTTGCATATAAGTTCTCTTTGGGCTATTCATTACTTATCATTATTATTTTTTGAACACAGTCGATTATAAGTTTGCTATTACAATAACTTTGGATTGGACCTGTCCTGCAGGATGAGATACGGAAGGGATTGGGTGTATGTCCTCAAAATGATATCCTTTTCCCAGAATTAACTGTGAGTTGGAAGTTGATTCATTTTCTCTTTTTTCTAGTGTTATAACTGAACTTGATTTTACTTATAAGGCGACTTCTCTAGATAACTTTGATAATTACTGACCCAGGTGAGGGAGCATTTGGAAATATTTGCTACATTGAAAGGTGTTGATGAAGATGTTTTGGAGAGAGTTGTCACTAATATGGTTGATCAAGTGAGTTCTTTCTTACGTGTCTTGCATCAGTTGCTCTAATAGTCTGTAACACAACTGTTGTTTTTGCGACTTTAGCATTGAAATAGAATTCTTAGCTTATTTGATTGTTTGAGATGCCAGCCTCTTTTTTTTTTTTTTTGGCTGGAATTTGATGCTAGCCTTTTAAACACGTGACCTTGTGTAAATGAAAGTATCTGCAATTTCAAGTCAATTTATTTAAAAGTTCTGCTAATTTTATTTGCTTCGGCTTGAATCTAGTTTCTTAAGGCATGCTTTCAAATTATTGGAAATTTATAACGTATAGCATTTTTGATTGGCCTCATGAATTGTTTCTGTGAGTTGTTTATATTTGTGGATTACATTATTATTTGTCCATTTCAATTTGTGTTCTAAGACATGGTACCAAAATGTTGAAGTTTGCCAAGTTTTAGCATACATAGACCACTCTCCTGACTTGTTCCTTTCAATGAAAGTGGCTCGTTATTAATTTTGATGAAGAATCTCTCTAAGTACTTTGTGAGGTACTCTGGGTGTGATAAATGCAATGGTATTGAGCTGCTTTTGATATATTGATTCAAAAAATCCCCACCACTCTGCCTATAACTCGGGTTATTTCGATTGGTCTTACTTATTATGGCAGGTTGGGTTAGCTGATAAAAGTAACACTGTGGTGAAGGCTCTTTCTGGGGGCATGAGGAGGAAACTGTCTCTTGGTATTGCACTGATAGGAGATAGCAAGGTTTGTTTGAAAAGAAAGTCACATCCCTATCCTTTTCCGTTATTATTATTATTGTTATTTTTTAATCGGGGTGTGAAATTTAGTGGAATTTGTTGAAATATAAAACTATTGTTGGCCCACCTCCTAATAGCTTAAGCTTTTGGGAGAATTGGTAAACTAACATGGTATCAGAGCAGGAAGTCCTGAGTTCGAACCCCTATAATTGCACTATTTAACCCCTTTATTATCATTACGTGTTGGGCCTTTAATATGTTTCGGGTTTCTTATAATTTGTGTTGGACTTTCAAATTAATATTTATCCGCACGTTTGTCCATTGTCTAGCCTGCACGTGAAGGGGAGTGTTGAAATATAAAACTATTGTTGGCCCACCTCCTAATAGCTTAAGCTTTTGGGAGAATTGGTAAACTAACAGAATTGTTTATTGCTTTTCTCTTACAGGTTATAATTCTTGATGAACCTACCAGTGGGATGGATCCATACTCGATGCGTTTGACATGGCAGTTAATAAAGAAAATGAAGAAGGGCAGGATAATATTACTGACAACACATTCAATGGATGAAGCTGATGAACTTGGGGATCGGATTGCTATCATGGCTAATGGTTCCTTGAAGTGTTGTGGAAGGTATAACCTACTGTAACAAAATATTCTCTCTTCCCTCCCTACAGAAACACACATTTATTTTATGCAAACAAAAACAATTCTAAAAATGTGTATTTTATTTATTTTTTTGGTTCTTACCTTCTTGAATGGTATATATTACTATGCCTTAACCTGCAGTTCACGTGGCTTTACTCTTAAATTTTGCCTCCCCTGATTCTAATTTAGAGTCTTTTAATGATACTTATCTATGTAGGTTTTTGTACCATGATATTACCTGGTTCTCTTCTTTTTTCTCTTGATTAGGTGTGTCTTAGGTTGATGCTTTTACAATACCTAGTCACAGTCTTGGGTAACAGATTTTCTTGGCCTTGGGTCTCCATGCTTATGTAGTTTTTATCACAGTAGAGAGCAACAGTAATAGGCTCATTATCGAAGAAATAAAGATAATCTTACTCCTAAGTAGCGGGTTTTTTCCTTTCATTTTTGCTTTGTGTCTACACACACTCACACACAAGTATTAGAATCATCACCTGTGTCATATCATTAATAATTACTAGATTAGAAATTAACAGCATTTTACAGATTTTTTCATTGCTGATGTAACATTATTATTTTTTCCCCCCTTTCACAGTTCCCTTTTCTTGAAGCACCAATATGGGGTTGGCTATACTCTAACTTTAGTAAAGGTCTCTTGTCTCTCTCTCTCTCTCGAACACATTAAATGTCTCTCTGTTTTGTGGTACAAGCATTGACATGCTTTGTCGTTATTGTCTTATTACAGTCTGCACCCACTGCCTCTGTAGCTGCTGACATTGTTTGTCGCCATATTCCATCGGCAATGTGTGTGAGTGAGGTATCCATGTTTTTTTAATCCCCGTTTTTGGTTGTTTGATCAATAGAAATAAAATAACAAGATTTTGTGATTTCTGCATCCAATATGCTAGTACATTTACCTTATCAGTTTTAAAGGTTGTTTTTTCAACCTTATGCATTGACTGATCATAGATTCAGCATTATCCTCAATAAATAGCCAGCTTTCAGTCTTAATGGGTATTATGCAGATCATTTAGCCGTATTATGTTTATAAGTAAAAATTTAAATAAGGTTTAATGGTTGAAGTTAAATAAGGTTATTAAAGTACTTGTAAGAACTCATTACCGATCTCCTACTATATACTTTTCTGCTGATCTTTAACTTTACACATAAGAGTCCATTACTTGCAAATTCATATCCGTACCTCATATTACTCATTTGTAGTTTCATAGCTTACTCGTGGGGTTTAACATACCTATCCAGGTTGGAACTGAGATTTCTTTCAAGCTTCCTCTAGCATCTTCATTGTCCTTCGAGGGTATGTTTAGGGAGATTGAAATGTGCATGAAACGACCATCTTCTACATCAAAAACAAATGATGATGAAGAGAAAGACCGTGCTATTATTGAAAGTTATGGCATCTCTGTCACAACTCTTGAGGAGGTATTCCTCAGAGTTGCAGGGTGTGATTATAATGAAGCTGAACGTTTAGAGCAAAGTAGTTTCCATTTACCTGATACTGTGACTTCTCACGTTTCTCTTGATCCTGCTCCGAAAAAGAGTTTGCATTCGGACAAACTTTGTAGGAATTATATGTATATTCTTGGGTTCATATGTACTGTAGTGGGGAAGGCATGTGGGTTGATTTTTGCCGCAGTTTTAAGTTTCACAAACTTCTTAAGTAGGCAATGTTGCTGCTGCTGTTTCATTTCACGGTCAACCTTTTGGCAACACTGTAAAGCCTTGTTTATAAAGAGGGCAATATCTGCTCGAAGGGACCGGAAAACAATTGTTTTCCAGCTCCTGATTCCTGCGGTTTTCTTGCTTATTGGACTTCTTTTTCTCGAGCTCAAACCACATCCTGATCAAATGTCCGTGACCTTTACAACCTTAAATTTTAATCCTCTGTTAAGTGGTGATGGTGGTGGCGGTCCTATTCCTTTTGATCTGTCCCGGCCTATTGCAAAAGAGGTATGCTAATCATATTAATCTTATGATATTTTACTTTTCATATTTGTTCGTGACATAAATTGTCCTCTTTTTCTCCTTGGATAAAATGTGACATGATGCTCTATAGCCTTCGCGCTTGAGAAATGAACTTTTCGTCTGAAAGTTCACTCTGATGCATGCAAGATTTCGTCCTCTTAAAACATTTTAATGGTGCAGGTAACACAGTATATTCAAGGGGGTTGGATTCAAAGCTTTAAACCAACCGCATATAAATTCCCTGATTCAGAAAAGGCACTCACTGATGCGATTGAGGCTGCGGGGCCAACTCTGGGACCAGTTTTACTTTCTATGAGTGAATATCTAATGTCCAGCTTTAACGAATCATACCAGTCAAGGTGTGTTGATCTGAATTTATGAGTTCTCTTTAACTGGAATTTCTATCAGCTAAGATGTTGCGGTTACTTTGTCTATGAAAAATGAATGTTTATAAGATTTATGCAAATTCGATATCGATTTGCGTAGCAATTGAAATGGGCCTTTCGGTATTATCTCTTTTAAATTTTTAAGATTTTTTGTCGTTTCAAGTTTTTACAAATTCTTCAGCTTTGTTGTATTTCCTTCACGCCAATTCTAGGAGATTGCTTTATGGTATTCTTTGCTTGAATCTCTTGCTATCATGAAGGAAAAGTTGCAAGAAAAAAATTTGTTGAACCTCTTGCTGTCAGAAGGACAGTTTTCACTTCTCCTAAAGCTTCTATTGATCTGAGAAGATATCATGTTTAGTCTTACCAATTACCATTGGTTTTTTCACTCATAGAGTCATAATATGGTACAGTCAGGGCCCTTCTTTCCGTTGTCAGCTCCTTCTCTCTTCAATTACCAGAACTAATACCATCTGTATGATTGAAGAATCACTACTTACAGATTTCTAGAACATAGAAAATTGAAAATTAAAGTGAAACAAGTCAAGGAAGCTTCAAAAAAAAAAAAAAAAAAAAAAAGGTTTTTCAACGTGTTTTGCCTAAATGGGGACCCAAATTTTCATGTCATTAATGGTGATAATGTTAAAAACTAATGTGCAATATTATGGGTGCACGCTAGTATGCATTTACTGGTTTTGAGTTTAGCTTAGAAGTTTTGGTTTCATGAGATGTAGTTTTCCTTATTTTAAAGTTCGATTTCGTTATGGGTATCCATTTGTCGCCAGGTATGGGGCAATCGTAATGGATGATCAGAATGATGATGGAAGTTTAGGATACACTGTACTTCACAATAGTTCTTGTCAGCACGGTGCTCCAACTTTTATCAATTTAATGAATGCTGCAGTTCTTAGGCTTGCTACTAATAGTAGCAATATGACAATTCAAACCCGCAACCACCCTCTGCCAATGACAAAAAGCCAGCATCTGCAACGTCATGTAAGTTACTCCATTCTTTTAACTTTTTTTTTCTTTCTTTTTTTTTTTTCCCTCCTAATTAGAAATAAAAATCTTAACAACGCAGGCCATTCTTATTAAGAATTGGGGCAATTCGTGTTGTTAATTTCAGTTTTGTTGTAGATATATGTTTCGCAAGTTCTTTAAAATGTTCACTCTCCTTTTTTTTTTTTTTTTTTTTTTTTTTTTCAAATTGCTCCTTTCTTTTAGCTTTACTTTCAACTGTTGAAGCAAATATTTCGAATATTAGTGCCTGTCCCATTAAAACTGTGTGGTTACTGAAATACTCAACAAAGACATGTCACATTTTATGGAATCTATTAGCTTTTTCTTCTTCTGAATGGAATTACCGATTATGAGCTGAACCATTCAGCCAAAACTAAAGAAAAAATCAAAACTAATATCTTAAAACTAAAGAAAAATCAAATCTGATGGCTTAAAACTAAAGAAAAATCGACGCTCTTATTCGATTATAAGGCATCCTTTTAACATATATGAGCCACTTATCAAAGGTATTCTTTATTCTTTTCTTTTCTTTTCTTTTTTTTAAGTCCCCCAGATTCCAAGTCTGCTCTTTTTTTAACATCGTAACGTATTCCCCCTCACCTACCATAATTTTTTTCCCTATATGATTCAACAAGAATTTAAAGGATACAAGAATTTCACACTTATAATTTGTTGTTGGATTTTTTGTTTAATTTAATTAATTAATTTTTTTAATTAATGTCTACATAGGATCTGGATGCCTTCTCTGCTGCAGTTGTTGCTAGTATAGCCTTCTCTTTCATTCCTGCGTCATTTGCTGTTTCCATTGTGAAGGTACTCTGAAATATACTTACCCAACTCTTCACTGAACGATATTTTGCTTCATGAATTTCTGTATTACACGATAGGCAGCAGTTGGTTCTGGTTAATCTGCCTTGCTTACTTCTTAAATGTCACTGGACTCTCAGTACTCCATATATACAATTTCCCAAGGAACACCATATCTACTCTGCAATTAACTCTTTGGGCTATCTATTGCTTTTCATACTGTAACCGTGGGTAATGGAAAAGTAATTTCATAGATTTTATCTACTGCAGGAACGTGAAGTCAAAGCTAAGCACCAGCAACTGATAAGCGGGGTATGTTTATTTTCTTGAAAAAGAAATATTCTTGTGTCTTGTATGTTTGTATTTTGTTTCCAATATCTGTATCAGGAGGTTCACAATGATACTATATCCTTGCTCAGGTTTCAATACTCTCATACTGGGCTTCTACGTACATATGGGACTTCATCAGCTTCTTATTTCCCTTCTCTTTTGCAATAATTCTTTTTAACATTTTTGGTACGTTAAGCTTTTTCAACTCGTATATTTATTTTCATTTCATTTTATTTTGCAAGTAGAGTTGAATTTCAAACTTTATTTCAAGGTTCAAGATGTTGATTAACTCTTGCAAGTCAAAATAAATTGCAATTTTCATCATATTTATGTGTATAAGCCAGACTGGATTTAATAGAATTTACAACCATTTCTTTTAGTTAAACTACTTGTTGAACTTCTGTAGGTCTGGATCAATTTATTGGAAGTGGACGTTTCTTGCCAACGGTCATCATGTTTTTGGAATATGGACTTGCAGTTGCATCATCGACGTATTGCCTTTCATTTTTCTTTTCTGACCATACTATGGCTCAGGTTGGAAATTCTTTTATTCTCGTTGACTTTGAGGATTGGGCATCTCAGATAATATTTCATGCTTTTTAATGTCTCTTTTTTTTTTTCCCCTTCTTCTTATGCAGAATGTGGTTCTCCTTGTCAACTTTTTCACGGGGCTCATTCTTATGGTTTTATCTTTCATAATGGGGCTTATTGAGACCACAACAAGTGCAAATTCTTTTCTCAAGGTTGATTTCCTAATTTCTTTTTCAAGTGTTTGCCAAAACAAGAAATAGAATATTTTAGACAGTTTATGCTAGGAAATCAGGACCTGAATTCTTGTTAAATTGTGCTTAGGAAGCAGGATCTAGTACAATGTCTTGTCATAAGAAATTATGTGATTCCTAATATGTAAATCATTTTAATAATCATCATTTTTCCAAACAATTTTATCTTGCTCGTTGCACACCACCAGCAGGAATGAATCTGGAAATATGGATCTGAAAATAATAATAAAGTTTTTGTATGACTAATTTTGCGCTTCAACAAACTGCAGGAACGCATGCTAAAACATATATCATCTTTTCTCTGACATTTTAATATCTTGTTTCAGAATTTCTTTAGACTATCCCCAGGATTTTGTTTTGCCGACGGACTTGCATCACTGGCTCTTCTGCGGCAAGGGATGAAAGATAAATCTAGTAATGAGGCTTTTGATTGGAATGTTACTGGTGCCTCTATTTGCTATCTTGGCATAGAGGTAGATATATTTCTTTCTTTTTTGATGCAGCTCTTCTGAATTAATGGCCATTTTGCTGCAATTGAATTTTTACTACAAAATGATGCAAAAGAGCAATAGCATCACTTCTCAAACTAGTTGTTTAGGTTATCTTCTATGTCTAACTGTATTATTCATATTTACAGGACTTCAAGGTAAAACCTTAAATTGGAATTAAAAATAGCAAATACCCCCTTTCATGTTTTTTAAGTTGTAAATTAATGTTACATGTGCCACGTTGTTAAATAGGTGGTCGCTGCATGAAATGAAGATATTTAATTTCGAGAGAAAATAGCATTAAATGCTATCTTCGATGTCAAACTGTACGAAATGGGCTTACTATAATCTGACTTGCCCATTAGAACTTTAATTAGGAAATCAGGTCTAAAATGGGATTACTATAGTCTAACTTGGCTTTCTCACCTGTGACAGAGCATTTGTTACTTTCTCCTGACACTTGGGCTTGAAATATTCCCTTCTTACAAACTAAACCTAGCCACATTCAAGGAGTGGTATGCTAAGATTTTCCGCCGGGATGGTTCTTCTCCTCATTCAGAACCTCTTCTAGGATCTTCCTCAGAAGAGATGGCTCTTGATTTTGATGAAGACATAGATGTAAGAACTGAAAGAAACAGGGTACTTTCAGGTTCCACAGATAATTCTATCATCTACTTGCAAAATCTTCGAAAGGTAATTTCTTCAGCTTGTTTACATAAACATTACTTGTAGTTGAACTGAGTTATATAATGCAGCTTTCTAAACAATCTGTTATCTTATTATCAACTTTCTTTCCAATTTCAGGTGTATCCTGGAGATAAAAGTCGTGGTAGAAAAGTTGCAGTACATTCTTTGACTTTCTCAGTTCAAGAGGGGGAATGCTTTGGCTTTTTAGGAACAAATGGAGCAGGAAAGACGACTACTCTGTCAATGCTATCTGGTATGTCTCAATTTTGCACCAAGAGTTTGATATTATATTTGCAAATCAACCGACATGCATAATGCCATGCCATCCTTTATTCCTCAACGGTTATTAAAGAAACGCTCGGAATGTTTCGAAGTCTGGTTTTCTTTCTTGATGTCAAATACATGCCATTCTGTAGGATTTTGGCATTGCCTACTTAAAACTTTAATTCTACAACCTTCTGTCCTCTGCATAGTGTATGAACATGCCGTCGATCTTACTGCAGGAGAGGAATCTCCGACGGATGGAACTGCTTACATATTCGGCAGAGATATAGGCTCCAATCCTAAGGCAGCTCGTCGGCATGTATGTTGTGATTTCCTTTTCCTCGACTGGATGCTGGTGTTTGTCAAAGTCATACTAATAGACCTATATAACTCTTCATAATTCAATTTCAGATTGGGTTTTGCCCACAGTTTGATGCTTTGCTAGAGTATTTAACTGTCCAGGAGCATCTTGAGCTTTATGCAAGAATAAAGGGAGTACCAGGTTACCAGATAGACCATGTATGTTTTCACTTCAAAAGTCGTTCTCTCTTTGTTGTAATATTGCAGGAAGATTGAACATCGGTTTTACTTAACCGCTTAATACTCAGTATAATTAGAATTCTCTGTATAATATAGTTGTCAAAAGGTGGACCCTTTAATGCTTGTTAATCTGCAGGTGGTAATGGAAAAGCTAGAGGAGTTTGACTTGTTGAAGCATGCTAACAAACCGTCATTTTCTCTAAGTGGAGGAAACAAGCGCAAATTGTCTGTTGCAATTGCAATGATTGGAGATCCTCCTATAGTCATTCTGGATGAGCCATCTACAGGTATATTGGCTGACTTTTTTGCTTGATATACAAACATGCAGCAAAACTTCGTCCAAGAACAAAATTCGTGAATTCTATTGGTCTTTGTTAGTTTACCAATTCTCCCAAAAGCCTAAGTTGTTAGGAGGTGGGCCAACAAAAGTTTTATATTTCAACACTCCTCCTCACGTGCAGGCCAGACAATGGGCAAACGTGCGGACAAATATTAATTTAAAAGTCCAAGAAAAATTATAAGAAGCCCGAAACAAATTAAAAACCCAACACACAATGATAATGAAGGGGTTAAATAGTGCAATTGTAGGGATTCGAACTCAGGACCTCCCTCTTTGATTCCATGTTAGTTTACCAATTCTCCCAAAAGTTTAAGCTGCTAGGAGGTGGGCTAACAATAGTTGTATGGATCAACTGTCTTATAACCTGATTATTCATTTAATTTCCCTACCCCAGCTTTACAGAACAGGATCCATTTGATGCGTCATTCTCCCTCTGTATCTTGTTGTTCTTCAACAGATTAAGTGATCCAAAGTTTTTCCAAATATCATAATTTTCAGGTATGGATCCAATTGCAAAACGTTTTATGTGGGAAGTGATATCCAGAATCTCGACCAGACGAGGAAAAACAGCTGTAATACTTACCACCCATAGCATGGACGAAGCTCAAGCGCTGTGCACCAGGATTGGGATAATGGTACCACTTACTCTGCTTGATGCTCGAAGCACTAGTTAGTGCCAATTTCCAACTAATGCTTGACTTTTTTCCCCATCCCATTTCTTGATTTTCAGGTTGGAGGCCGACTAAGATGCATTGGAAGTCCCCAGCATCTGAAAACTAGATACGGAAATCATCTTGAGTTAGAGGTATTTCTTTCGTTTTAAGGTTTCTTCTGATACAAGGTGGCATTGTGGAATTTGAGGTCATGCTTAAATTTCTGATTCTCTTCTCTTGTTCTTAGATTAAACCTACTGAAGTGAGTACTGTGGAGATGGAAAACCTATGCCGAATCATTCAACGAAAGCTTTATGATATTCCTTCTCATTCTAGGAGTATCCTTACTGACCTTGAAGTTTGTGTTGGGGGCAACGATTCCATTACATCTGAAAGTGCATCTATTGCAGAGATTAGCTTGTCGAAGGAAATTATGACAAAGATTGGCCAGTGGCTTGGGAATGAAGAAAGAATTCAGATGCTTATCTCGTCAATACCTGTTCCGGATGGTGTTTTTGGTGAACAGTTATGCGAGCAATTGGTTCGAGATGGTATGAGAGATTCTCGTCTACCTACGTTTACTTGATATAGTCTCCTTGTGTTTTCAAACTATTCTACTTTTCTGCAGAAATATAATGAAATTTTCGTTCACATTTTTCTATAGTTTTCTAGAAATTCTAGTTAAAATTTCATCCCTTTTGCTCACAACTTGAATCGGGGTCGTTAATTTTTGGCTTTAGCAAAGTTACTTCATGGTATTATAATATTGCTGAGTAAGAATAGAAGAGGCTTTAGTTAATTACTTCCGAAGTTTTCAATTAGTGGAAACTCCCTCGCCTAAGAAACTTCTTGTTCCATATGGCAGTGCTGCAGTGGAAATCTATCAACGATATAATTTCGTTTGCCATTAATTTTCTTCACACCAGCCAATTATGGCTTCTTCAGTTGTTTTCTCTAGATATGTTCAGTAGGATGCCCTGATAAGAAGATATTTAGTTTGCCTTTCTCTTTCCATGGGTCTATTATAGATTGTAGTTTAATATATTTTATCATGATTTTAACTGTGTACTCAGACGTTTAATCTTTTATTATTATTATTATTTGTTACATATTGATTTTATTTAATTCTTTTGAGTTTTCAGGTGGTATACCATTGCCTATATTTTCTGAATGGTGGTTATCCAAAGAACAGTTTTCAGCAATTGATTCATTTGTACTCTCATCATTTCCTGGTGCAATATTTGAAGGGTGCAATGGATTGAGTGTCAAATACCAGGTATAATTTCTTTTCATTATAATAAATTTACCAAGTATAATTTTAGCGAATATCGAGATGCATGTGCTCGTGTATATATTGTATTGTCTTAATTTTTTATTTGCTTCATAATCTTATTAGATACAAAAAAGTATGATAGTTTAATAAAACATGATGAAAATCTGATGATTCAAAATTGTGCATGTCGATATAGCTCATGAAATGTCAGATTGCATCATGATCATATCAAATTAGGAAATGTACAATGGAAATCTGATGGTTCAAAACTATATTATGTTTTTTTTTTTTTAATATTTTTAATTTATCAAAGAATTTTCCATAAAATAAATAGACTTTTTTGTTGGTATACATGTACTGTATGTTAATTTATCTGCTTCGAGGAAAAAAAAAAAAAGGTAATTTTTGTGGAACTTTACTGCAGTTGCCTTATGGAGAAGATCTCTCACTAGCAGATGTCTTCGGGCACCTAGAACGGAACAGGTACAATTCGTCAATACGTTTCTCCATCTTGTTCAACAATTTCTCTTTGATTCTTTTCAGCAAAAACAAAAAAGTAGAAAAATTAAAAAATCTTGTTGATCCTTAAACTGACTTGTTCATTTTGCAATTTCGTCCTCAGAAATAAACTTGGCATAGCGGAATACAGTCTCAGCCAGTCCAATCTAGAAACCATATTTAATCATTTTGCGGCAAACCCTTGACATATTTAAGACCAAAAAAAAAAAAAAACAAAAAATTTAACATATCAACAACTCATAGCAGCGTCTCCCTGGCTCTTTTTTGTAGATAGGTTGAGACCTTTTACTTTGTTGTATGTAAATATAACAAACCCATTTTTTACGTTACATATATATTTAAAAAAAAAAGTTGCAGCATTATTTGTAAATGCAAAGTTGTTAATTCTGTATGATATCTTGGCATCCTCTCTCTCTCTCTCTCTCTCTCTCTGTTTGTACTTGGTAGTCAATGGATCTCTTTCCTCCCTAGAAGTTGTGTGTGTGTGCTTTTTCTTTCATTCCTTTTTTTTTTTTTTTAGATTGATTTTTGTCAACTGTGAACTCTTCCCTTCAATTGAGATTTTATTTTATTTTCTGCAACTAAAATTTGGTTTCTTGGGATGGTTAATTTAGGATACAAGAGTTTTAGTTGATGTCGATTTGTAAACGAGCTGATTATTCCACCAGTTCACTTTAGGAATGCATTTTTACACATTTTGAGGGAAAAATCATTCGTTAGTAATAGCTTCTTCTTCTCTCTCTCTCTCTCTTTTTTTTCATTTTTTTTTTTTTTTTGGGGGGGGGGTTTGGGGTTGTTGGGCGGGGCGGTATGGGTTGGTGTATTTAGAGGTGAATAGCCTTGTCCTATTGAAACTTTTTTGAGGCAAAAATCGTTCCTTATAATACCTATTCTTATTCCCTCAACCAGACGAAGGAATAACGGTTATTTTATGAATTGTGATATCTTGGTATTTTAATGGTTTATGTCGTTGATTTGTTGCTTAATCATTATGTTAGAAATCTATTAACTAGAACTCACGCTTACAAAACCGGTTTGCAAGGGGAGGGAACTCGAGGGTCTATATAAGGTCATTATTTATCTTGTAGTTTTTCATGTGAGATAATTAGTATCTGATACAGTGTTTTAAGTTCCTTAGAAATTCAAAGCTCATGGCTGTGTTCAAAATTATCTTTTCGAGTCTCACATTATTTCGAGAAGGGAAATAATTCTTGTCGCATTCATCTTCCTCGGAAAACTTGGTAGTGTCCGAATAATCTGTTTGTTCATAGGGTTGAACTGCTATTTTTCCTTTCCAAGATTTTTTATTTTTTATTTTTTTATTTTTTAAGCTAGGAGGTTTCTCCACGGCAAATGTCTAGGCCCTTACTATTTATTTCTTTTTGTTCCCTAATGGTAGGACTGGTAACACATTAAGAGTGTGTTTGGTACGAGAGAAAAGTGAAAGGAAAGAGAGGGATGGAGGGATTAGTGGAAGGATTTTGACATTTATGATTGTTTGGTAAAATAGAAAAATAAAATGAAGGGATTAGGGAAGGAACTACCATTCCTTCAAAACACCGTAATTTTAATCTCTTCTAAATTGGAGAGATTTTTTGAGGGTTTAGATCTATCTCATTGGTTATAGATAAAATAATCATTTTACAAATAAAATCTATTCTTCTCTTTTCTTGTATCTTTATACCAAACAAGAGAGATGATTTTTATTATATTTCATTCTTGTCATATCGAACATCATGAAAGAAATGACCTCTTTTCTTTCCTATCTCCTTTACCTAGATAATCTACCACTCTCTCCTTTCACTTTTTTCTCCCTCCTACCAAAGATAGCCCAAGTGAAGTTTAGAGGTTAGTTCGATTACTTTTTCTTTAGGTGGCGGGGCTATTGTGATGTAAGATGCAACTTTAGGAACTTGTAACTAATGTGAATTTATTATAGTTAAAAATAAAGTTGAGTACCTTTCTATATGACAGAGTTAAAAAATATATATATTTATCAACTTCCATTTATACTATCATGATTTATTTTTATATAGTGAAAATTTTTGTGTAAATTAAGTTTGGAAGATAGAGCTTTTGACAAATGAGATAATAAATTAGGATCGAATTTTTTTAAATAGTAATTAATATCTTTTCGCATAATTATGACTTATTGCTATATAGTGAAAATTTTTGTGTAAAATTAGTGTAGTAGATAGAGCTTTTGACATGTGCATTAATTTATTGAATTTTGTTGTTAGTTCTCAAATTATTATTTTGAATCTGATTTGTTTCTAACTTTTTACCCCCTATCATGTAGTTTGTGAATTTTAATTTTGAGCCAATTTTGATCTATACTCATCTAATAAAATGATGAGTTTTTAAAATTTAAAAGAGGTAATCACGTGTTCAATGTTTGGTAGCACTAAGTCCATCCTTTGTCCAGTTAGAAAATCGATCGTAATTTGATTTAAAATTTAACAAAATTAGGCCCATAACGTGCGTAATCTAATATTTCCATTGTCGTTGAAAACACATGGTGATTTTTTATATATCTAAAAATTTAATTTCCATTCCCGCTTATCAATTGTAAGAAAGTGCATGAATTTGTTTAGCTTTCTTTGGCCGTTTTCTAAGAAGAAATCTCATTCTAAGAAGCCTCTTTGACAGCTCATTATCTGCAAAGAACTTTGCATTCTTGATGTGAAAACACAAAGAGAAAGGGTTGATCATTGAATTAAAAAAAAAAACTTATGACTATTTACATAAACAACCAAACTAGAGTCATGCTTTTAAAGAATATCCAAAAATAAACTTATTTGCAAAATTGAACAAAAAGAAAATTTAACCATATTGTGCTGACAAAAATATCCTTAAACCCATTTTACGGGAAAAAAAAAAGAGAAAGATTTGTCTTAAAATAAGCCATATTAATTTTTTATTATCTATTTATATATTCTAAAATTACAAATTCAAAATTACAAAGATAATTCTCCCTTTATAATCACTTTTTTTTTTTTAACCCACGTTATGTTAAATGTACATACAAATAAACCAAACTTTATTTTCAAAAAAAAAAAAGGAAAAAAAAAAGGTTAGTTAAAATAACAACCATGTCATTACGATTGTTTAACTAATTTGATGATGGTTCTTATAATGATCATGTCATTACGACAGTTCTACTACTTGAATGTTGTATAAAAAAAATAAAAAAATAAAAAAAGAAGGGTTTTATAACTAGATAGCTTTTTTTAAGAAGTTTTTTAGATAAATGGTCGAAGTTTTTAAAAATTGATTAAAGACACCCCCCCTGTTTACCTTAAAATGATTAATTAATTTTCATAAATGGTCAATTATTAATTGACCACATAATAGTCGATCAGTGATTGGCTTACGGTCAATCATTGATTAACCATAACGTAAATCACCAAATTTTATAGTCAATAACTGATTGATCATTAGTGAATCACCAATTTTCATAGTCAATTACTGATTGACCAAATCTGAATGACAAACGATCATTTTTCTAAATAAAAAAAAATTTGAGCTATCTATTAAATTAAGTGATAAAAAAAGGTCACTTAACCTAATTTTCTAAAAATATGTAAATTGATATGTTCGTTATCATAAAGATCATGTACGTGATGTGATTAATCAAACGTATAAAGTGTTGGTAAAGTATATAAAACATTAAGTTTTAACATGACATGGTCATTATTATAAGGAAATCGGATAAATAACAACAAAAATCATTCAAATACCAAAAATAACCGAATCCATTTACAGGAATTCTTGTTCTTTTTTGTTTTAAAAAACGTGTTATATATCAGTAATGTAATTTATTTTAAAAAAGTCAACTGCTAAAGGGTAAAAAGGAAGTAGATTTGAGATGGTGAAGAAAAACGTTTATTCTTGAAAATAAAATATGTTTTGTTTAATTTTTAAAGTGACTCCTCGAAAATGGCCATTTTTGTTATTACATCAAAAGATTATTGACAATGTTGTTACTTTCATTAAATCTCTAAATTCTCGTGTCAATTTCAGGGTTTGAGATCAAAACTACTAGAGGAAAAAAAAAAAATCGACTAATTGACCGAGAAAAAATTAGGCATGAAATTGTCACATGTTGAAAAGTTTAGACACCAATTGCATCCAACCCTAAATTATTTGTTCAGCTCAAATTTGTCGTGGCTTAAATAGCACCATCAACACCATACTATATAACATAAAAATACTTTTACATCTTAGAAATTACAAGAAATTTCACTTTCAACAACTACATTTTTAGTCGTAGAAAGTTCAAAATCAGTCGCAAAAAACTTTTTGTGACTAAATAAAATTAGTTGTGCTTTGGTCGTTGAATGTCGATCGTAGAAAGTCTTTTACGACTAAAAATATATAGTCATTAAATATTCTTCTTTCTGTGACTGAAAATTTAGTTACAAAAGAGTTTCTAAGTAGTCACAATAAAACTTAAGGGGACCTAAGATTTATGTTGTAATGAGACCAAATTTACTTTTGTTGACTACATAAAAACTAATTGGCGACTAATAATTAGTTACTATCAAATCATTTTTTAGGTATTTTGCGACTGATAGATTAGTTGCTAAAAGATTCAATTTGGCAACTAATGATTAGTCACTGAATTTTTTACTTTCAGTTTTGTACCGACTAACTCCTAGTCACTAAGTATTTTCTTTGTAAACTTTTAGCAACTAATTGGTAGTGGCTAAATCAAAGTCTGCTTGCATACTTAAACGACCAATTTTTAATCACCGTTTTATGAAAGCTTAAGATTTTTTTGCCTTCACCGACTAAAATGTGGTCATTAAAATCAAATGACTTCCATTTTGAGTTACTAAATTTTTAGTTGCCAAAAGAAATTCACTTTCTTGATTTAAAAAATCCATAATCAATCTAGAATCAAATAATACAATAACATATTCGGAATATTAGCAAATCAAATCAAATGTCTTACATAAATAACTTTAATTTTAATAGAGGTTTACAAGTAAACATCAAATCAAATATCTCAACAGATATATAAAACTATCAAAGTAAATACATAAACATCATACTAACCAAATGAATATATCTCTAAATATAAAATGTAAATTACAAGTAAATATGAACAATTAGTACATAGGTAGTAGCAGCGGACAACTTGGTGATCATTGAAAACTTGAAAAAAAAAAAAAAGGGCCAAAAATTCACACTAGTGGAAATTGGCATAAGAGCAAAGCGTACAAACATTGACTGGTTATTGTATCTTTCATAGACTTTAGAAACCATAAAACATACTCTTCTATGAGCTGTTAAGAGTTTTTATCCGTAAATATCTTTCTTAAAACTGGAAAAAAAAAAAAAAAAAAAAAAACCATCTTTTACTTCAGAAAGCTAAAAGTATGACAAAAATGAGTTTTTTTTTTTTGTTCCGTTTAATGAGACAAAAATGAGCTACTTTCAAGGATAAAAAATAATGTGCGTGAAAAGATAAAAAATGTTCCATAACTAGAGCAAACCCACAAAAATAACTTTGAAACTCATCGTTGAAATTGGATACAATAAGCCGAAAGAAAAACAACACTCTTAGAAACTCACACTTAGGCAGTGAGAAAAATACATCGCACATCTCCCAGGAAGTAGAGCTTGTAGAGAACTTTTTACTTGTTTTTTTTTTTTTCCTCTCAATTCTAGCCATATCTAACCCATGTTGACATGGACATTTAAAATAAAAAAATTAAAAAAAGGGCCAAAAATTCACACTAGTGGAAATTGGCATAAGAACCAAGTGTACAAACATTGACTGGTTATCGTATCTTTCATAGACTTTAGAAACCATAAAACATACTCTTCTATGAGCTTTTGATAGTTTTTATCCGTAAATGTCTTTCTTAAAACTGGGAAAAAAAAAAACCATCTTTTACTTTAGAAAGCTAAAAGTATGACAAAAATGAGTTTTTTTTGTTCAGTTTAATGAGACAAAAATGAGCTACTTTCAAGGATAAAAAATAATGGGCGTGAAAAGATAAAAAAATGTTCTATAACTAGAGGAAACCCACAAAAATAACTTAGAAACTCATCGTTGAAATTGGATATAAGCCGAAAGAAAAACAACACTCTTAGAAACTCACACTTAGGCAGCGAGAAAAATGCATCTCACCTCTCCTAGGGAGTAGAGCTTGTAGAGAATTTTTACTTGTTTTTTTTTTTTTTTTTGTCATAGAAAATATTACCAGTACTTTTTAATTTCAGGTTTTTCAAACCAATTCAAGCTTTAATTTGCTTTTTCAACAAATCAATTTACACGTCTCATTGTTTATGATACAAAAAAATGACAGCTTCAGTTTTTAAAAGACAAACCCATCTACAAAACATATAAGAAATATCTTTTTTATCGTCTAGATAATTGCCTAGTCTAAAACAAGACAAAAAATAAATAATAAATTATAGCAGTCGGCTTTCAGTCTCACATTTAAAATGAAGCTATGTCGCATTTTGGAGCAGAAAGAAAATCTAACAATAGCCGCAAAACTGACTTTAAGAATAGAAATGTTCTAGACCCTTGCTCCAAAAATCTGACATTTATTGCTTTATTCTTGTTAGCCCAACCTTAAGTCCATCTTTTAAACAAAATTTGATGACAGAGGCATACGGATAATTGTTGAATTTAATGCAGCATATTTTGTCGAAGAAGCATAGGACTGAACTGATCACGAAACCGATCAGTTAAGTTACCACCTGAAACATTAGCCGTAAAGGAGCTTTCAGGCAAACCGACTGTGAGGAGAAAACGAAGATTATATACAATGCAACACTCAAAAAACATTTTATTGATTTAGGTAATAGATGCATTAATAAAAAGGCGTAATATTACTGGAAAGCCTAAAATTAGAATTAAAAAAATTTAAAAATTTACCTCAGATGTGCTCATCTTTCCAAAAACTCTTTAACGTTGATATTATTGCACCGTTCAACTACACTTTGCAATTCTTCGCCGACTCCACATTTTGCACCCAGTTTTTAACTGTTTCCCGAGTTTCAAGAATGAGTTGCGGATACGCTATTCTAATATACCATTGTATCATCATATGAAGGTCTACTTCCGGTCTTCTAGAATCCCCAATAGATGGATACGAATAATCAACAGTATTCATTAAGGTCGCCAAAATGTTATACAGGCTACTGTTTTGTTTGTTGCACAAATATTTTTCTAATGCATGTTCTTGTAAGTTCCTAATGGCCATAAAACAATCTGAGCATTTTTGAAAATTATATTACCCTCCAATAAAATTTCGGAGAGTCGGGTGAAGAAAAGGATAAGGAAGATTCACACCATTGTCTAACAAGTCAGACAAAACATAATGCCTATCCACTATTGGTAACTGGAGCAGTTTTTCCGCTTTCGTTCTTCTGTTTCCTATTTTATAAAGCTCATCGGTCGCTTTTATCAAATCCTCGATAATGGAGAAATAATAATTTCGTTTATCTGTACTCCACAAGAGTAGGTGTTTTTTCAATTGATTCAAAGTTAATCTTGATTTTGAGTCTTCAATTTTTCCATGATCAATCAAATCAAATGATTCTTCATTTTTAGCATTAATCAAAAAGGCTCTTGAGAAAGGACGGTTTCAATATTTACCATACGTAATCCTTTGTATAGACGTTGGGGCGGACGGACACTAAGATGGAATAGACCCGCCAATATGCCCAAGGTTCCTACTGCAATATGATGAGAGGCTATTCCTCCCGGAACAAAAGGATCAAAACCTTCCACACCCCATGCTGGATTTACAGCTTGTACTCTTCCCGTTAGTCCATAAGGATCGGATACCCATATTCCAGGACCATTCAAAATTTCACAAAAAAACACCATATATCAGCCTCTTGTGTATAAAACATCCCTTCAACCCACTCCGGGGCCCTATACTGCTTGCATGTTACTGGATATTTTGGAACTCCAATCAATACATCTAGTATATTTCTGCATGTTGGTTGTAAATCTTCATGACCATGACCTAAAAGGTGAAACTGACTAATCTTGGTGACTAAATTCTCGATGTAACTAAAAGACATAATTGGGTTCAGTTTCTTGAGATACTCATGTGAAAACTTGAGAATCTCCTCGACGAGGGTGGCGGCCTTTTTGGTCTTGGACATGGAGTGAACCCTCAGATAATGTCACCCTTTAATTTGAGGGGACTTGTGCAAAGAATTAATGTAGAGAAATTCAATTTCCGAACTTTTGGATAGTTTTTTCGGGGATGTGGATTCCATGGCGTACACATATTTAGAGGGATTTGACGATGGATGAATTCCTCTACATTAATATTCTCATTTAGACTGGTTATTGTATCTTTCATAGACTTTAGAAACCATAAAACATACTCTTCTATGAGCTTTTGAGAGTTTTTATCCGTAAATATCTTTCTTAAAAAAAAAATCCATCTTTTACTTCAAAAAGCTAAAAGTATGACAAAAATGAGTTTTTTTTTGTTCCGTTTAATGAGACAAAAATGAGCTACTTTCAAGGATAAAAAATAATGGGCGTGAAAAGATAAAAATGTTCCATAACTAAAGGAACCCACAAAAATAACTTAGAAACTCATCGTTAAAATTGGATACAATAAGCCGAAAGAAAAACAACACTCTTAGAAACTCACACTTAGGCAGTGAGAAAAATACATCTCACCTCTCCCAGGGAGTAGAGCTTGTAGAGAACTTTTTACTTGTTTTTTTTTTTTTTTTTTCTCCCAATTCTAGCCATATCTAACCCATGTGGACATGGACATTTAAAATAAAAAAATAAAAAAGGGCCAAAAATTCACACTAGTGGAAATTGGCATAAGAGCCAAGCGTACAAACATTGACTGGTTATCGTATCTTTCATAGACTTTAGAAACCATAAAACATACTATTCTATGAGTTGTTGAGAGTTTTTATCCGTAAATATCTTTCTTAAAACTGTAAAAAAAAAAAAAAAAAAAAAAAATCATCTTTTACTTCAGAAAGCTAAAAGTATGACAAAAATGAGATTTTTTTTTGTTCCGTTCAATGGGACAAAATGAGCTACTTTCAAGGATAAAAAATAATGTGCGTAAATGATGCCTACTAAAACTCCCCAATTGTCTTATTTCAGCCATCAACATTCCGCCTTCTAGACAAAAACATATAAACACACTTGGAGAAAAGTGATGGAAAAAAAAAAAAAAAAATATATATATATATATATATATATATATATATATATATATATATAGAAGAATGCATTATTAGTCACTTATTGACAGTAGCTACTTTGCATTTTGCATAATTGTACATATCTTTGATGTATTGAATAATTTCCAATGCTTTAGCATCTTGAATTGTTGAAGTTGTAACCAATAAACTGAAAAAATTTAACCCCGTATCAAGAACAACAATTTTATTATGATTGAATGATGATCAAGCAAAAGGATCAGATTAAAAAATTATAAAAAAAATAAAAATAAAAAATCAGTCAGCAAATCTAAGGAGGAGAAATAGAAATTGAGAAGTCCTCAAAAAGAAAGAATTGTAAAAATATAGTATATAATGGCAAACCTACCTACTCAATAAATTACCTCTTCACAAACGTTATGAGAAGTTATCCACCATAAACAGGAACAAAAAATTCCTTTGTTCCAAAACCACCAAAATCTGAACCGCACTTTTTTCATCTTTTTTCATTCAAGAATCTACGAATGAGAAAATAGGAAAGCAAAGAAATTAAAACCAAGAAAGATATTACAATAAATTAATAAAAAGAAAGAAAAATTTGCAATCTCTTAAAGTTGGCATGCCGCATGCCTAGAACCAGCAGTAAGTGGAGCCAAAAAGAAATAATAATGAAGAGGAAACGAAATACTCCAACAAAAACATGTCTAACTAGCATCCAAGGCAAATAACTGTGGTAGTCACCGTCTAGTTTTACATCATCGGAACTGGTTATCTGCAGTAACAAAGTCACCACTAAGTGGACATAGAAAGGCAGAGGAGAGAGAGAAAAGAATACGACGTATAGTTAGAAACACACAGAGGAAAAAAGGAAGACGGAGCTTCCAATTAGCAGATCCTAAGATTCTCCTCCGTTGATGTAAATCTGCAAAAATCATAGACATAAAGTAACAAAAGGAGAAAACCAAGCAAGAAAGCTCGCCGGAAACATAAAGCTTAACCCTCAAAAAAAAAAAAAAAAAAAAGCATAAAGCTTACGATGGCAAGGAAAGAAGATGGTTATAAGAGTTGGAATAGATCAGAGAACAAAAGAATTTGAGAAGTTGAGACAGAGAGAATTGGAAACTGTATAATGTTTGTACTCTGTTTTATCTTTCAAATTTCCTAAAATTGAGAGCCAAACATTAAGCCTTCCCCTCCAAAAAATAATCTTTTGTCCTTTTTTTTTTTTTGGCCGAAGAAGTTTCTTCTTCCAAAATTACGGTTTTACTTTCGGTGGAAGTACGGCTTTACTTCAAAACAATACATGTTTTACTTTCAAACTTTGTTTTTAACATTTTTTTTTTTGGGAATGTTTCAAACTTAATACCGGTCTGACAAATAAATTATAATATAAATGCTTTTTTTAGGGATAAGTTTTTTAGTAAATAATATATAATATATAACTTTTTTAGGTAACATATATTATAAATGATAGTACATATATATTTCTCCATAGAAAATAATAATAATTGTACATACTACATACGTATAGGCTACTTATTTATTATTAGAGTATGATGAATGGCACGAACAGCATTTTTTTTTTTTTTTACTTGGGATGGTATTCTCTTAAAGTATCATTTGAGATTTGATTAAACAAAAAGAATTTCGACCATTCTATATTTTGTTTATTGAATGATTTTCTATTTATGAAGAGTTTCATGAATAGAGTTTAATCAACATGAAATAACAAAAACTTTAATGATAAAACAATTGAGGAAGCAATACGGAATTTTAAAATTAATCTCAATTATAAATAACAAGATGATTACAAGGAGAATTAAGTTTACATGTAAAGTATTTTAATTTGAGAATTATTTAAAATTTGAATAATTATTATGTTGAATAAGATAACGAATAGTAATTTAAATTAAATGTTATTATCTTTTTGTTCACTTTTTATTGCATGTACTCTTTTCATGTAAAATGCTAATTAAAATTTTAAATTAAATGGAATAGCATAGCATAAAATCGTTGTGATAATTAAGTTTTTTAAAAATATATTTATATGTAAGAGAAGAAGTATCTATAAGAGATCGATCAACTGTTTAAACAAACCGCTTCCCAACAAAAAAAAAAAATCCTAATTAAACCTCCTTTTTTTTCTCTTTAAAAAAAAAAAGTCCTTAAAAAAAAAAGAAACAAATAAACATGTGAAGTAACCTTTCAGAAAACAAAATATATATATATACACATATGGATGTGTATATTGCAACTTTTTGCAACGGAGAATTGTGCTCTAAGAATTTGGTAAAAATTGAAATGATAAAATTTTATTAGTTGACTTGTAAAATAAGCATAGTAGCGTGTTCTATTTATAGGTGCCATAACCTAAAGCAAATACAATTTCTATTTCTTATTTGTTTTTGTTTTAATTTAAAAGGTATAATCTAATTTCTAATTTGAAAATGAATTTTTTTTTAAATGAAAATAAATCTAATCTGTTAATCCTTTTTAATTTTTGAATTTAAAGTCATAACAATACCGAAATACTTTTTTTCCATTCAAAATTATTTATAAAAAAAAAAAAAAAAAAAAAAACCAAGTTAGTTTTTTTTTCCTGTTTTTATCTTTGAACTTTTTTTTTTCTTTTTCTTAATGAAGGCATCGATAGAAACATCAACTTTTTCTTTCCGAAAAAAGAAAGAACTTTTTTTTTTTTTTGAAAGAAAGAAATAAAGGTTAGAGATTAAGCTTTATCGACTGTTTTACATGAAATTCGGGTTTCTAGATTATCTTTGTCTATTTGTAATTAGAATTTTATTTTTTTGGTATTCAGTTGAGAGACTCAAATTCCGTCAAAATATATTTTCAATAATAATTTAGAAAGTCAAATGCTTCATATGTAATTTCAATCAAGATGTGAATGTTTGTTATCGATCCCATATAATAAATAGTTTTAAATGGTAAATAAATGATTTACCACAAAAATAGAATTATTCAAATTATGAGTTTACTTTACTACATAAAATAAAAAGAGAAAATGCCAAAATAACATATTGCAATACAAAATTACAAAATTTTAAAATTAGTGCATAAACTAAAACTGTGGTTACTAAATGGAGGAAAAAAATAGAAAAAAATAATTTATGTAGCGAAAAATATAGTATGGTTGATTTTGAAAAATTTTACCATACACATAAAATCGAACAAACCGATATTGTTATATACAATAGTTAATTTACATGATACATATCTATTTGCCAATCAATTCTGAATAATCAAGACTCGAGACGATAAGCACTAACCACATTGTAGAGTTTGGAGTTTTAGATTCATATTGCATTTTGTCGTCTAGAAATGTTGCCCCAAATAGACTATAAAAGTTCAGTGTGTAAATTACAACTATGCAATAAATTCATAGTACACCATGAAAAAAGCATTAAAATAAAAAATTATCTATATCCATACATAACCATTTATTTAAACTCACGTGCCATTCAAATTTCAAATAATATCTAATTCAAGATATTATCCTGTCTATTTTTAAAATTTAAATTAAGTTATGATCCTTATCTAAGATATCAAATTTTATTCAAACTTTAAATTTCAAATATTATCATCTTATCCAAGATAATAATTATTTAAATTTCAAATAACTTGTAGAATCAAAATACCTTTACCAGTGACTAATTATATAACATATAAATTTTACTTATGTGCTTGTACACAATATATATAAAAGCTTAGATTGGAAAACAAAAAAAACAAAAAAAATACATTTCTTTGAAGGTAAAATATGTATTCAGTCCAACTTAAATTAGTTTTCTAGTATTGGCATCCAATCAAATCCAATTAAGGTCAGTTATTTGAAAAAATAAAATAGATTGGATTGGATTGGATTGGGTTGGTTTTTTTATCGGCCGATTGAATCAGATGAACACCACCATTTTCTTCCTGCTTACCAAATATAACCTTAGATCATCTCCAAAGTAAATGTCAATTCAAAATCAATTAGAGCCGACTAAAATGAACAATCAATTATGTCAACGTTCCCATATATTAGTCATGTTGGCAATTTTGTAATGAAAACTTTGACCTATAGTTCGATGGACTAGTCAACAAAAAACTAATACCACCGAAACTGAAAGATGTTGTACAATCTAATTAAGCTTATATTTTTACATTCCTATAGTAGTTACATTACCGTTAGCAAGTTCAAAGATGGTTTGGCGTTTTTTATGGTAAATATCTGTCATGTGTGTCTCTGATTATAGTTACGGGATTATATTAGGACTGCAGATTAGTATAGTAAATGTGACCGTTAGGGTTTACAGGTGTCAATATCTTATAGGTTTTGTTGTAATATAAAGAGTCTGTTAGGTGATTAGATTTTTAGTCTGAATGGTTTTGTATACTCTGAAGCAAACGAGAATATATTAGGGTTTGTAAAAGGGGTTGTTTGGGGAGTGCTTGTTTCTCGAGAATCTGAGAGAGAAAGAGTGAGAAACTGATAAGCATTGAAATTTCAGAACTCTTGAGATCTTGTTGAGTCTTGTGAATGCGTCTACCATAGTGAGTTGGACTAGGGAGCGATTCCCTGCCTTGGAGTAGGAATCATTGATCTAAACCAAGTAAATCCTTTGTTCTCAGCTTGATATGTTCCTCTAATTTCAATTTTGTTTTTCCTTGTGTTCGATTCTCTGGTTTCTTGCCTGTTTGGTCTTTTGCAAATCAGAGGGTGAAATTTTGTCACAAAATCATTAACCAATTCAAAACTACATTGTTCAGACAGTTTAAGTGATTTGATATTTTAGGGAAAGACCCAATTAAATTAAATAATAGATAATTAATTTTGACTGTTTAATCTTATTAATAAATGAATTTTTGTTATTTCACAAATTATAATAAGTCGTTCACGTCTAAAAGACATAATCGTACACACACACATATATATATATCAATCAATAAAAATAACATCCAAAATCACACACAAAATATAAAATAGTTTTTTTTTCTTCCTTAGATTACAGCATGTAACGACGTTGGATTTCACCAAAAACAAAAAACAAAAATATAAAAATCATAAAACATTGAATATATTAGACAACTCAAGACTAAAATGGTAGACAGAATAATATCTAAAACATAAAGAAAGAGAAAAATAACTTTATAACTTTATGTTTTCTATTATTACTTTTTAACAAAAAAACTACACACACCCCACCCTCCATCTTCAATCATTATCCACTGCCCAACTTTCTTGACGCACCCACGTTTTTCTTCCTTTCCTTCTCTCTGCGACCAAACCATAGTCCACCTCTTTGCCCGCCAAAATAAGAGCGCCAAAATCACATAGAGAGGAAATCTCAATAGTGGCTCTAGATTCTTCCTTCTCTTTTTAGTTTTTCTATTTTAGAAGGGGGGAAAAAAACATTTCATTCTAGATTGGTTTTTCTCAAACCTCAGAGCACATTCTAAAAAAAAAAAAAAAAAACTCATCGAACAACCCTTGTCTTCAACTGCCCGTCAAAAACGGATTCAAATCCTCTCTAATTTTTAATATCCCAAATAGTATCTAACCAATAATATTATGTCACGTCATTTTAAAAAATTTGAAATAATTTATAACTGATTTTTTATATCTTAAAATCTAACATTTTTCAATGATGTGTCAAAAATTATTAGTTAGACATCATTTAAGACACTGAAATTGAACAGGAGATGTTAATCTGCCAAAAAAAGTCCTCTCTAGTCCCACCAAAACAAGGGCACCAAAATCAATAATCGGATGATCTCTCATATTGACTCTCTCTTTCCCCTTCTCACACTCTCTTGACTCTCTCTCTTCTTCAAGGGTCGAACGTGGAGGAAAAAGAATAGAAGGAAACTCAGTTGAAGCCCACTGATGATCAGGCGTTGCAACCGAAACTAGTGGCCGTCACACCCAAGCCTGCCTTAATTCCAATTCATTACACCCACCCCTGTCGCCGGCCCAATCGTAGTCCTCATGACACCATCCTCCATCCTCTGTCAAAAAGTATTATAATTTTTTAGTTCGTTGGCTTAGTTGTAGTTAAACATTTTTTTTTCTCTGTTGATTTTCTTTTTAATCAACATATGAAAAAAAAAAAAAAAAAAAAAACAGGTAAATAGTACAAAACTTTTACATGATTTGATTAATATCTTTTACCTTCTACAACTAAAGGGTTAGTCATTTGATAATTTAGTCATGTAAAAAAAAAATAAAAACTTACACTTTTTATTAACTGTTTTTGTGACTAAAGCTTAGTCTCAATAAATTAAATTTAGCGAGAAAAAGAGTTTGGTCGTTGAATGTGTAATTTCTTATAATTTTTTATAACTAATATTTTAGTCACGAAAGGTTGTTACTCTTTACTACTAAGTTTTGGTCGTGAACTAATACTTTCAATGACTAAATTATTTAGTTGTAAAAGTTTGGTCTTCCCTCCAATATTAATATTTGGTGCCATATTGTTTTGTCACTAAATATGCCTTTCGTCACTGAATCTACCATTTTAACGACTAACAGGGTAGTTGTCAATAGACTTGGTGTCAAAAACATTATATTTCGCGACCAAAAATTTTTGCAACTAACTTTTAGTCTTAAAATGATAAATTTAGTGACTATAAGTATTTAGTCACTAAAACTGCAATTTCTTGTAGTAAAATCACATCGAAATAAATAAATAAATAAAAAGGAAAATTACTCAAATATTCACTTTTTTCATCGATAGATTAACCTGATAAAAATTCTCCAATCTTGATCAATATGACACACATTTTAATTTTATTTTTGTATCATATTGGTCTAGTGTCACATTTTTACATTATATTAGTGCATTGGTTTTTGAATTTGTGTCATTCTAGTGATTTCCCAAAAAAAAAAAAAAATAGAAAACAAAAAACAAAACAAAACAAAATTGATAGATTTTGATAATAATCGAACGATTTAAAACAAAATCCTACATGATTTTTTTAATTCTATTTGTGGAATTCGCAAAAGAAAGTGTCGTAAATTGCCAAGAAAACTTTTGAAATCTACGCATTTTTTATTTGGCGGCGTTTGATCAATTGTCACGTCATGCTTGCTCAAAGCATGAGCTCATGGTAGATTAAATGCAAAACCTCCACGATTGACACTTCCCAATAACTTTTTGTTAGGCAAATGACTTAAATTAGTTTTCGGGTAAGTTATTATTTTGTGAGTTTGGATGTCCTATAAAGAGCTTATAAATGGGTGTTTTGTGTTAAGAGTTTTGTGTGTAGTTAGAAAAATAGTGAGAGAGTGTGTCTCTTTTTGAGAAAAAGTGAGAAGAGACATAGGAAAATGATGCAAGTGGTTTTGGGTAGAGAGAGGTTGAAAGTGTTTGACGAGTGTATAAATATGAAAATATTAATGAATTTATTCTCCCTCTCCCGTAAACATAGACAATTTTTCCCCAACACTTTTGACATTTGAAAACCAAACATTTTTGAATAAGAGAGACAAGTTAAATGAATGAAGAGAGAGAGAGAGAGAGGAAAAAGAAAAAAGAAAAAAAAAAAAAAAAAAAAGGTAAATAGTCTACATGTTATAACTATGCATGATTTCAAATTTTCTATCTTCATTCAATGTTAAGCATCTTATTTTACTAATAGATAGCGTTTGTTGATCGTTCTTATCCTTTCTTGGAAAATCTTGCTTCCCAACCGTTTCTAAGGAAAAAAACAAAAAAAAAAAAATTTTGGTTGATTTGACTAGTTTAAGAGGGAGGAAACCATGAGCATCAGCCCAAAGGAAAAATAAATATAAAAAGAAATTAGGTTCAACACAAAACTTGTGAGGAACTACTACTACAACATTAACTATGATTTTTAATAAATGGGTTAGCTCAAATTTTGACCTTGAGGAAGGGACAAGTATACTTTGTCACGGAGCAAATGGAAAAAGAAAAATACATTACTTTAATGAGAATTTTACGGTAAGACGCATGATAAAGTACTTTATTGATATTCAGAACAAACCAAAAAAAAATACTTTATTGATAAGGTTTTATATTTTAGATCTACATCAAGTTTTATTAAATTTATATATGTATGTGTATATAAATACATTAATTTTGATCGACTTTATTTACACCTAATGTATAAACATGTGTTACTCATAAAGGATACACAATTCCTTTAAATAAAGAATACCCATGTTCCCATGCAACTTTATTTTGATAAGGTCAAAAGAAACCTAGCATTACATGATAGTTAGTCTATGGAAATATATATATATATATATATATATATTTATATATATTATCTCAGCAAACACTGCAAATTTATATCACAAATGAATATAAACGTGGCAATTAAATTCCAACAGGGCTTGTGCCTAGCTAATTCTTTATCACCTTTTATTTTTTTTTTTTACAATATATGTTGATATTCAGATACACTATATTACAATTTTATGTTTCCTGAACTGTTTTTTCAGTTCATTCATTCACTATATTAAAACTGTCAAGAATACATGCTTTAATTAATTGACGACACACCATTATCTATAAACTAAAAGCCCCCACTCAAAATACACCTCAAAATATACCATATCTCTTCTACTAATTAACTTTCTCTAAATTATTACCTTGTGAAAAAAAAACCTCATGGTCTGTACACAGTTTAAAATCGTTAAATTACATCAAAATCACATTAAAGGATTACGATGATTTAACGATTCAGAACTGTTAATATGACTAGTAAAGGTTTTTTTTTTTTATACATATCCTATTACAGAATTCTTCTTCTGTTCTTTACTATATTATTTGCATGCTTGAGACAATAAAATGCTTGCGGTATGACTAACTTCAGCTCTCTTTCTCTTCTTCATCATCTCTCCCTCAACCTCCAATCTCACTCCGAACAGCTTCGGCCTCTGATCGAGGCCATCATCACTATCACGATCACGATCACGATCACGATCTTCATCTTCCTCGTCCTTCTCCAAGCGAGTGTACTTACCCACCAACTCAAGAAGCTCTCTACACTTGCTCTTCATGCTCGTCAGCTCAGAGCTCAACACCCCATTTTCCTTCTTCAGCCTCTTGTTCTCGTCCACTAGGGTGCTGAACTCCGACGACGTGGACGTCGAAGAAGACCTTTGGTCTTCATCCAACTCTAGATTATTCGGTGGCGGCAGTGGCGGGGCACCACCCGTAGCCTCGGCGTTGACTAGCGCAACGGATTGCTGCTTGTTGGCCCATGCTTTTCTTCTACGAATGTCGCACAACTTGTCCTTTTCGCCCTTTCGGAACTTGTCGTTGCAAAACTCCCACCGGTTTGTTGAAACCTTACGGAATCCCTGCGTTTGAAAGTAATTAAAAATGCTGTTTTTTTTTTTAAAATTTTTATAAACATATATATATATATATATATATAAGTTTATATGTATGAAAATGGAAAAATAATTTTTATGAGGAGGTGAAAATAGGAAAAATATTATTAGAAGAACAATTGCAATCAGAGTACTCAAGGCAATCATATAGCTCAACTTATTATAGTAGTGGACAAGAGTGTTTGTTCCAACTTTTGGAATCAATCAATTCAAGACAATAATTATATATCAGATTACTTTTGAGGTGATGTTCTACCAAACTTCGACGAAAAGAATGGAATATCTATCTTGATATCATAACCATTATATTGTACTTTAGCCCAAAGCATGAAAATAAATAAAGAAATAAACTCTGATAGGGTATGTATGAGAATTCTACGTGTATGGTATGAAAAAAATATCTTATTGATTGAGCTCTATTTCTAACGTTATAGATACATGTAAGACTTTATCAATTTTGCATAGTTTAAAATAATTTTAATGTGATTTTAATAAAATCTAAAGATAAAAATGTTAAAGTACTAGTAGGATATATGAGATAGAGTATAAAAGGATAATTGTATTACCTAAATATATAGATGGCCCTATTATAAGTTGAGATATATAATTTTTTTTCATCTAATAATAACTTTTCAACTTATTACAGTTTAAATTTGTATGGATAGAGATCAAATTAATGTATGGAATATTCCATACATGACTAATTGATGAAGGGGACCAAAACCTCTAATGGATAGATAGTGCGTGTTTAGTGCGTGTTTCATCTTTCTCTTATACGCAAGAAGTGTGTAAATTCATGCACTTACCATTGGTCCACTACTCAAAGTTATTTATTTATTCATTTCTTTCTTTCTTTCTTGGAACAAAGCAAGAAGCTTCTTTCTAGGTCCATGTTTTAATTATTTCCACAAACATTGGTTACATGTTATTGCGCTTTTCTTTTTCCTTTTTCTGAATTTTCACATATCTATTTGGAATAGGTGGTCTAGGGGTATTAACCTAATTTAGAGGTCTTTGATTATCTTGATATGTTAGTTGCTCTCTCTCACCATTTACTATTATTAAAAAAAATTAAAAAAATTAAAAATAAAAAAAAAATAAAAAAAAAAGAAGAAGAAGAAGAAGAAAGAGAGAAAGAAAGAAACCTATTTCTATACATGTGCTTAAGATAGAAAAAAAAAAAAATTTACACTAGAAAAAAAACAGGGGACTATAAAAAATCAAATGTAAGAACTAAGTCAACCTTTACAAAGATGGATATTTTTTTTCTCTAATTTTTTTTTCTTAATCATAGTTATGATCTTTTCTCTTCTAATCAATATATGAGGAGATAAACTTGCAAATCACATACATTAAAATTAAGAATTTGATTAAGAAATAAGTCTGATTTATGTTGATGGTTATATTATATATGGTGTTAGGTGAAAATTGACGTACATAAGTGTTGAGCTGCCTGACAAAGCTGGAGAAGTTGCTATGCTTGAAGAGGGTGGGGAGGAGATCCCGGGCGAACTCCGCCGGCTGCCACACCACAAACGCCGTCCCTTCCACGTTCCACGAGATGACGTCGTCGGTGGCCGGATCCTCGACCAGCATGTATGTCTTCAACAAGAAAGGTGGTGGAGTTGACTTTCTCATGTATTCCAACAAACCCTTTTCACAAACTACACCCAATTCCATAAAAATCTTTGTAATATACCTAGCTAGAGATTGAAAGAATTAGAAGAAGAAAAAGAAGAAGAAGATAGAAGAAGAAGAAGAAGGTAAAAGAAGAGAAGATCAAGGAAAAGAAGAGAAGAGAAGAAGGGCAGTTAAGAATTCCCAACCCCAACAATAGAAACCCAACACGACTCCACAGTTCATGAGAAATGCAAGGCTAAGTTTCTCTCTCTCTTAACTAAAAGAACAAGAAAAGAAAAGAAATGGTAATTGAAACGTATTTTCTAAGTCTGCCCACTTCTTATATAGTAGGAAATAATTTGCACATATAATTTAGATATTAGTCTAAAATCTACAAATATTATTATATAGTTTTTTCCAATTAAAATAATATATCGTGTAGTTGTTGTTTTAGTCGTATACTAAATATTAGTTAAATATATATATATATATATATATATATTTGCATTTTTTTCAACCCGTTGATCTTGATTAAACCCTTTCCTCAAAATTTTAGATGGCTAGGTAGGGTTAGATCTGTATGACCAGTCAACTAAAGACAAACAAGAATAACTTGAAGGGCCCCCAAATAGGAAAATGGAGTACAATATTTAGCATGGTTTTCTAAAGATGCAGGTAAACATTTATTTGCATAAAAAACATATTAATAATATACATATATATATATATATATATCAAATAGCTTTGATGATATTCAATTGGTCAATAGTCAAGATCAACAAAATATTGTTGATTTTTTCTTTTTTACAAATAAGATAAAATCACATATATTATACTTAATATGTATATATATATATGTATATATGTTGACATGCTTGTATGTGACGTGTGTGTGCGTGTGTATATATGTTCATATGTATCTATCACAAATAAGATTATAAGGGTTTTGCCTATATGTATGAAGGGTCGGTGAACACGTGTGAACAACACCGTGATTACAACACTTCATCAGTACTCTAAATAGGATCCATATATTTCTGTTCAATTTTGATATTATAAAGAGTGTTTAATTAAATTATGTTTACGAAAAAAGTTTTTAATTTTTTAAGTGACGTGACATAATAAGATTGGTTAAACTATTTGTAACATCAAAAATTGAAAGGGAAAATTATGAGTCCCCTCCAAATAATATATATTAGGTTTAGTATTTTAGGTGTGCTGGAACTTTCTTGTGGCCATATTTTATTCTCTCTCTCTGTCTCTCTTTCTCTCTCTTTCTCTTTCATTACATTTACGTCCTAATTCCTCTATCAAACATTTCTGGTTAGTAGATTTAGATTTCTTCCAACATTGAGCTGATCTAAGATTCTTTAGGGGGAATTCTTTCCCGTGTGAGAGAAGTGACTTTTTGAATTTATATGTACTATATCATTTTCTAAAGTTCTCTTGTTGACAAAACCATGTTCACACTCACTAATTGTGCGACTCTATGCCACTCTCCACATGTTAGTTTTTTTTTTTTTTTTAATTGATGAAAACTTAATTTGGGATTGATGGTGTACCGGTTGATATTTATGATTAGGGGAAAAATATCATCGATATTCTTACACTTTCATTTAACGTCACAATTAGGTTTTTTTTTTTTTTTTATCTATTTAGGACTCTTTTGACATAATTTTTGCTTTTATTTTTAATTTTAATCAGCAGAATGAGAAAAGTAAAAGCTGTCGTTTTTCAATAACTATTTGTAAACCACGTTTTTAAAGAGTTTTTAAAGTCAGAATGTTGTTAAAAGTATTCTAATAAGTTTTAAAAATATTAAATTTATAATTTACAATACTATCTTATATTCTGATCTAAGTTTCAAAGTCTATTCATAAGAGTTACGGAAGTCATAATTTCTGATTTTGTCAATAAGATAATTTCTGACTTTGTCAATAAGTTTTTCTGGATACCATAAGCTCTTTTAACAGAGTATTCAAATACTTGTAAAAGCAATTTTTGAACTCAGGAGATCAAAAGCAGTTCCTAACAAAGTTTCCCAAACATGTCTTTAGACTTCGTACCTGTAGATCGTAAAGAGAATTAGTTTGATATTGTCATAACTATCCATAAAGATACAATATGTTTAGCTCAAACTTGGTTTAATATCGAGTGAATTCATCCAAACAGGATGGTACAACAATAGAGTAACTTTTGATTTCTTGCAATTATATAATATGTTTACAATTAACTATTGTTAATCTCTTTGCCAGATATATCTTTCTTTGCCATCAAAAATACTTCCACCACATACTCAATCATGTTTAACCATTGGGGGGAACAAGAATAGAATATTCATAATGATAGGACCGTGGAGAACACGCGCTTACCATGTGAACACATTGTAGAAAAAGTTTGGGATGGGGGTTAGAATTAAGAAAATTCATGGCATTTAGACATAAAGAGAAAGAAGCTTCTTTATTTTGGTCGGGATTGCAGCCGAGCTTTCTTGACTAAACTTTTAATCTTCTTTAATATCTATGTTACATTTTTGCCTTTTTATTTACTAAAAAAGTACAAATATTTTATTCTTTTCTTTTTGGAAAAAAAAAAAAAAAAAAAAAAAAAAAGAACAATTGTTTAGCTGGTTTTTGTCCTCAATAGTTTTTCTCACCAACCCAGGAGTTTGTTTTTCCATGTGGAATAGAGAGTAAGATTCAAGGAATAATGTGAAAAAGGTACTCTCAATAATGACAAGCGATACATTTTGCATTTGCGTTTGCATGAGGTCATTACTATAATATCCCAACTTGGCCTAATATATCAAACATTGCCATGCTTAAGTTCGTAAGGTTTCTCCAAAAAATATAGTCGGCAGATTTCATTTTATCAACTCAAATCAATAGCGGGTCCAAGCTTTCGTTTGTAGTGGGGACATCTTTCGTTTGTAGTGGGGACATATATGTTTTTTTTTTTTTTTTAATGTAGAAATTAAAATAAGAAATTTAGAGTTAGGTAGCCTTTTCTTAAGAAGTTTTTAACACATGGTCAAAGCTTTTAAAAATTAGTTAAAAGTTCTTCCCTTTTATAATAATCAATCAATTTTCTTAAATTGTAAATCAATAATTGACCACATAATATCAATGATTGACTACAAGTCAATTACTGATTGATCATAACATGAATCATTAATTTCTATAGTCAATAACCGATTGACAAAATCTTGGGAAAAAAATGACAAACAACAATTTTGTTTAAAAAAAAAAAAAAAGGTAAAGACATCTATTAAACTGGGTGATCAAAAAAGATTACCTAACCTGATAATCCTAGACATAAAAAGTTGTAAAGTTCAAAGATTAGAGGTGTATATGTAAAATAAATAAATAAATAAAAACATAAACTTTTAAGAGCTTATTTTAGAAGGTAAAATACAAAGAAAATTTAGTCGGGAGAGTCTTATATGGCTCCGTCATTGATTCAAACATCGATCGGTTTGTTTCTATATATTAAATTTTTAGTTATTTTATCTTCTTTTCCTTCCGGTGGAACTCAACTTGTCTTATCCAAGACCCGACAAAATTGCAGATGAATGGGTTCCAGCCAGCCAATTATATTATACCATATAATCATAAACTAATGATCATTTTTTCATGATCTATTTGAATTTTCAAAGCTCCAATGTTTGAATTGAGAAAAAAGGATTTAATTGTCGGCTGTGTAGAAAGAGGCGCTTCTTTTATGTATGTAATTAGGACTATTATTAATGGCCCTTTTTTTTTAATTTGCTCTAAAATGAAGTTAAAAAAATGCTCTAACAATGTTCTAACTTAATTAAGCTAAACTCTGATAATATTAACAATTAATCTTATTTTTTATTCCGGAATTCTAGACCAAATTCTATTTTTGTCATGACTTTCTATACGTTCCCCAATGATGCCCAAAACACACTTTGGGCTAAATTTGCTTGGAGATGAGGTGCGAAATGCGACGGGATTTCGAATTGGAGCTTCGCAACAATATAACCAAATGATAAATCGTTTATGTAATTCTTAAACTTTTAACTTTATGTAATTTTTGTCCATGATCTTCTTTTGTAGCTGGAGTGCTATTAAATTATTAAATTGTTGCTATAATAGTCCTTCCTATTAATTTTTAGACGGAATTCATTAGTAATTAATTTGATCAAAAAGTGATGCTAACGAATGGATTGTATTAAAAAATTAACGGAAAAAAACTATTATAGCAATGTTTTTAATAGTTTATGGTCATTCTAGCTACGAAAAAGAGAACAGAGAATATTTTTAAACTATTAAAATGTTGCTACAATAATCATTTTCATTGAATTTGAACGAAACCGATTAGTAATTTAGTCAAAAAGTGATACTAACCAACATCTAAAAATTAACGGAAAGGACTATAATAACAACAAATAATATAGGGACATTACAGCTACGAAAAAAAATTAGAGACCAAAATTGCTCAAGGTTAAAAATTCACATACCAACTTAGTAATTTACCAGATAACCAAATTAAACACACACACAGGACCACTTCCAATAATTGTGATCATGGAGAACTAGAACTTTCATGTATGATTATCATGAGTGAATATATTGATAGAATCAAATGTATAATTACTATTATATTATGTTTGCATGATTCTTTCATTTTAGTAATTAATTGGCATTAGCGCTATAGATTTTCCCTCTAACATTGATTTTATGGGTGTCAAAGGGTAGTATATGACACATAAATAACTATTTCAACAAAAAAAAAAAAAAAAAACCACATAAATAACTATCACATCAGAGAAAATACTATACATATTCCAAGCCAAAAAAGTTTTTTTTTTAAATTTTTTTTAAATGTCTCGTATTCAACGTATTTGAAAGGACGGGGAAACGTAAAATCATTTCGCAAGGGAACTGTTTGGAGGTAATGAATTTTGAAAGAAGTGAAGAATTCATTAATTAATGAATTTAGTTTCAAAAGTCAGCCTTAAACAAAAGAAAATAAACTCATCCATATGATAAGTACATTCTCCTAACATATTCGGTTAGCTCAATTTGGAGGTAAGAACTACTAGCAAAACCTAACACATGGAAAATAATAATAATAATAATAATAATATTTTTAAGCTTGATTTTAGGGCGTTTTGCGGTCAATTTGGAGGGAAAAAAATCCACCAAACAAATAAAAAATGTTGGTCTACTTCTACAGTAAGTCGAATAATTCTTGGTAGTCTTGTTTAAAAAAAGAAAAACTACTAAATTTCTTTTTAAAAGTCTTTTAACTAGTTAAAAATATTACTTAAATAGTAAACCTAAACAATAATACTAAGTTACCAAATAGATAGATGACATGTATCAAGAATATGAAGAAATGCGACAGCTGTAAGAAACTATATTATAAAAGAATCTTAAGCTTGAAATTTTAGGAATCGGTAACCAACGTAATTAAACAAGAGACTTTCAAACCAATTAATCCAAACCAGTTAATAATAAAAGCCAAACAGTTTAGTTTGATCAATTTTTGCTGTTTGATTTGGATTTTTTTAAACACTCACAAAAAAAAAAAAAAACAAACAAATCTATTTCAAATATTTTAAAAACCTACTATTTACTTTTTAAAGTACATGTTATTTACTTCTTTCTCCGTAGGGTTCCAACCGTGACCTTGGGCAGGCCTATAGCTTTGTGTACCTTATTGACCCAACGATAAAAAAGAAGAAAATTGTGAAAACAACATTTTAAATAAATATGTTTATGTTATATATCTTTTGTTAATCTCAAGAATATTATGTGCATTTGATATGAGATTCTCTTAGATATTTTTTTTTTCTTAAGATGACACGTGTCTTTAATTTTTATTTTTTCAAATAAATAAATCATCAACATAATAATACTTTATCACCAACAGAGCAAGTACAGCAGAGCACATTGTTATTCCTTTGATTTTGCCCAAACACCCCCCACCCCCACCCCCACCCGCACCCCGGGCAAATTAAAATTACAAAAAAAAAAAAAGTAAAGCTTATAAATTAGAAGAGAGGTCAAAGAGAAAAAAAGAAAAATAATCCTCTGGCGACAGAGCAAGTACAACTCCTACAAATTTTTTTTTTTTTTTTTTTTACAAGAAGTGGCAAACTCGTAATAACAATATATAAATATGACTTATTATTATACTGATGATTTGCTTATTTTAAAAAGTAAAAATAAAACATGTGTCATCTTTAATGAGAAAGAATGTCCAAAAAAATCAAGCAAGACTACGAGGCACCTCTGGTACAACCTTTATCATCTTATCATATTAGGAACTAGGAAGCATGCTGCTTACAGGACATTTTTGTGGGACCCATTTTCACTTTAAAATTAAAAGCTTTCAAAATAAAACAAAATGAAAAACAAAGCTTGTAGGGCCCACAAAGAGAAATTTTGCAGATCTTTTCTTTCTCTTGTCCGGTGTTTGTCTTCCCCCATGAAGCGGACAAATTTTTTTTTTTTTTTTTCCTTACCTACTAACAATTAAAGTTAGAAAATTAGTTTTGTGTTCAGAACTTCAGATGAGAGAGGTTTTTATGATCAATAATGGCTGTAGGGGGATTCCAAAAAAAAATAAATAAATAAATAAAGCAGCATAAAGAAATAGAGAATTGTGCGGGTTTTTTTTGCTATACTTTCAGAGATCCCTTATTCTTGGATCCCTCAAGAATCAAGATCTCTCATTTGCTATTCTAAAATATATATATATATATATATATATATTTGGTTCACAAATTCAAATCCAAATTTTCAAATTCAAGTTTTATTTTTTTTTTTAATTTTTTTATATTTTATGAAAAATCAATAAAATTTATTATTTAAATTTAAAAAACTCAACTCAAACTTACGAATCAAACTAATCCTAAGTAAAAAAATCGATCTCACAAAAAAAGAGAAAGAACTGAAAAAAAAAAAAATCAACTTTCTTCGTCTACTTAAATTTTTTTTCTTAATTAGTTACTCCGCCCCTGTTTCGTGGATGACAAATATTGAACTTCACCCTAGTCTCGGCGAAGAGTCGTGTGTCCTCCTCCACATTCCCCACCGGCACATCGACGAGTGCTCGTCGAAGCAGCGTGGAAGAGGTTTCAGAGCTATATACGCCACCGACGAAGACCGGCGTAGAAATGAGAGACCTGAGAGATCTGAAAGAGAAGTTAAAATTTATAAGTGGGTCCCACTGCCCTGTCACACTCTTTCATTTTACCAAGTTGGCAGCTTAGAGGGCACCAGGTGCCTCTTACTTTATTCCAATAGAGACTTATCACAATTGCACGTATCATTCCTCTCCTAAACTTGCTTGAATTTATGACCCTTCATAGTCATATTTATCTTCTTTTAAAAATCAAAAAAAAATAAAAAAAAAAACTGAAATTATTGTAACGGATGGGAATCCGTTATAATAATTTCAACAGGACATAAGTGCATCTCATGGGCTTTATAATGGGTTCAGCCCAGCTTTTTGTTCTATAGGCCCAAATGGGCCCAACCAAGAAACATTACACATCGCTTCGTTTTAGAATTACAGAAGTGGACAGCGTTTGAAAGCTTCAACATTTTCTTCTTACACATCCCTACTTGCTCGACTACACACTCCTAGTACGTACTCTACTGTGTTTTATTCATTTAGTAATTATATAGTATGCGTTTTGTGCATGCAAAATAGATAAATAAAGTAAAGTAAAAAAAAAAATCCTCTATCACGTGACAAGTATTGAAGCTATCATGTGACGATCACTGAAACTCGATGAATAAAACAGATTCGCTTATATATATATATATATATATATGAGTGTGATTTCAATAGTTATTGTATTTTTATAACTATGAATGGTTACAAAATAAATTATAAAAAGTAGTACGGTGATATATCAATTTTTTGACATATAGTAGCAGTTAGTACCAATTTATCTTAGATATTTATTAAAAGATATTTTTACCAAAGGTGGTCACTTAATATTTGGAATCAAAATCCTACAATTGAAAAGAATTTGTTTCCTTTTCAATTTTAATTTCTTTTTTTTTTTCTGTTACATTTTTTTAACAATTGTTTTGTAAAAATTTCATAACGGCAAGTGCAAGCCCATGGTTGATTGACATATATGGAAATTTTCATACAATCGTGGAATTTATATTGCAAGGTATACTGATTAATGCGTGGCAGTGGAAATAAATATATGTCGAATTCAAGCTTTTCCTCAAAAAAAAAAAAAAGAAGGGGTCATGAAGAGTCTGTAATCTCATTTTAATTTCTTCTCTAATCACTGTAAAAATTATTATTGTTTACACTACTCTGAATGTAAACGTTACAAGACAATTTCTAAAGCCTTTTTATGTAAGTTTTAAAAGGGTCGTGTTTATTGATACCTCTGTTTATTAGCCTCACCCATATTTTTAATAAATTCAATTATTACAAAATTACTTACGAAAAGAAACTATTTTTAAAAACAAAAGTGGTTTAAAATATATTCTTCACATTTCTTATCCGAATTATTACAAAGCTAGTCTTAAAAACAAAAGTTGTTTAAAAGATATTATTCACATTCCTTATCCGAATTATTAAAATATAATAATAAATTTGTTCAAGTTTTATATTAATCATTAGCCTAAATAGTAAGTATATCATCTCTTACGGTTGAGATTATTTCTTCCCGTAAACAAAATCATACGTTGTTCAATTTTTTTTTTTTTTTTTCATTCTTAAAATTGTAATCAAGATAACAACTTTCAATTTGATTTTATCTTATTATTATTATTTTTGCGTTTACATACTTTGTTTTCTGTTCGTTGCTTTTTTACATCAGTTGCTTTACATATATATATATATATATATATATATTTTTTCTTGCAACTTTAGTAAATTAAACAAATATGATCCATTTATGTATTAATCAAATGGAAAGAAACCAGACTTTTGTTTCTTCTAGGAAAAAAATTTTAAAAAAGGGGAAAAATTAAGTCATAATCAAAATGGGAAATTTTAATGGTGAGTGGTTTAAGACAAAAAAAAAAAAAAAAAGAAAAAGAAAAAAGAAGAAGGTAGACAAGGGTGGTAATAGGTTACCCATTTAAAATTATAGTTTTCTCTCACCCATTTTTCTTAATTCCAAAATAGCTCATGAAGCCTATTAAATTACTTTCTATACATACAAACTACATGAAAAAGAACAAAATTTTCAAAACTGTAATCAAAGTGTGAACAAGTTATACATGTTATTCATTATTCTAATTTTACTTGAATTAATTTTACTTTAATAAAAAAAAAATGCAATGTTCTAAAATATGTTACTCCCTGTTTTTTTCTTTCCCAACGATTCATGCTTTTCACTAAAAGAGAAGGGTGCTAGATAATGATTTGTACATAATGGGTGGTTGAGTTGATGGTTTTTTATGGAGTTTCTTATGGTCCGTTTGGTGAATGAGTTTGAGTTGAAAATTTTAAGTTTGAATTGAAAATTTTTGTTGACTTTTCAGAAAAGACAAAAAAATTTTCAGAAAAAAACAAAAACTGATATGAAAATTTTGAATTTAAACTCAAGAGCCAAACGAGGCATTAATAAGTTTCTCCATAATAGAGTTCTTACACAAAAAATTAAAACAATGAAGTAAAAATGAGGAAGAAATAAGTAAGTGCAGAATATGAATTGACAAAATAAAAAAAAAATGAAAAGAAAGAAAATCATGATTGGAAATGAATCATGAATAAGATTCAAAAGTTAGAGAGTGAATCTTTAATTTATATTTCATTAAAAAAATCATATTAGTAAGTTAAGAACATAGTGTCTATCTTACATTGTATTTAATGAATTTTATAAGTTAAATATTCATTAATTATCATAGATTCTTTTGATCAACTACTCAATTTATTGCAACAGTCTGATTTATATCCAATAATTAAAATAATAATAACGTAACCATTGATGGATAAATATTAGAGTAATCATTCAAACTCTTTCAATATATATATATATATATATATATGGATTTTATTTATTTCATTACTAAGCCCCTAATAAGTAATAAGTTTGTTCTTTACTTTTTGAAATAACAATCGAGATTTATTAACCCAGGAAAACACTTCAACAGGAAAAAATAATTAGGACATCTTTTTTTTTTTTTAAATGCCGAAGGGTGAAGTAATTAAATGTAATATATGCATATGCAATGAGATATTTGATTTTCCAATCTTAGCAGCCTTAGCCATGCTGAAGATCGTGTCACTGACCCTATGTTTGGTTCATCAATTGAGGTTGAAAACTCAACTCAATTGAGGTTGAAAACTCAACTCAATTTTGGTTTTCTTCTTAAAAGTCAAATTTAGTTTTACTATTTACAGTTTCAACTATAACGTAAAAGCTCAAATTTTAGAAGTCCAAAACTTTGCATATACGAAGGAAACAAGATGCATTTTGAATTTTTTTTTTTTTCTGAAAAAAATTTCAAGTTTTTACACTTTTCAATAGGGTTGGCAATTTGTGTTCGCGGGTTGGATTCGGGCATGTCCGATTACAGCATAACACGATAAACATGAACACGAACACGAACACGATACAATTAATAAACAGGCCAGGAATTTAAACACAAACACAAATTATTTAATAAACAGGTAGCATAACACGACACACGAACATGATTATTAAACCGACCACGATGGGTTGGAATGAAAACAAACCCGTTTATGACCCATTTAACATGAAAAAACCCGTTTACGGCCCATTTAACACGAAATTGATTTTTGACCCATTTGACATGAAAATTTTGGATAAAAAATCACTTAAAATTATGAATTCACTAACATAAGAAACTCATCATATTCATATAAAATATAAAACTAACAACTAGAATTTTCAAATATCCATAATGATTAAGACAAACATATCTTAGAATAAAACATAAATGGGTTATTAGGGTTAGGCTTTTATATGTTGTTATTTTTGGGGTTATTTTTATAAATATATTGAGAAATTATATATATATGGCTCTAAATGGATTAGGTCGTGATAACCAATTTACATCCCATTTAAATAAAAACGGGTTAAACGAGTTAACCATGTTAGTCCGTTTTTGACCCATTTATTTTATTGTTAAACGTGTCGACCCAATTATTAAACGTACGGTTCAAACCCATTTATTTCGTGAAGTGTCCAAAATTACCGGCCTTACTTTTTAACTCCAATTAGTCAAACGCACAACTCAACTCTAATTCAAAATTGTCAACTCAAGTGGATGTCCTAAACATATGCTATGACAAATTTGGTACAACTTTTGCATACATCAGGCAAGAATTTGTTATTTTTTATTTTATTTTTTGGGAAATTCGAACTCTCTATTTTATTAACTTAAAAATGGACATATCTAAATACGATCTAATATTTCAATCCAAATAGCATAGGTAATTAAATTTTGAAATTTATAACCGTTCCGATAAATTATTTGATCATATTTGGTTCCTTAAATAATCAAGTTAGTTTTCTAATAAAATCAAATTATTATGCTTTCTGTCATCCTAAGAGCTACGTACTAGTTTTTCAAATTCTATAAACAAATAAATCTAATAAAAGAAAAAAAAAATGATAGGAGAAGATCCCAAAGTTTGCACAAGTGAGAGCATGAAGTGAACAAAATTATAAACACATGTAATTAACATTTAAATTACTAAGCATGAGCGTGTCTGATATTTTTTTTTCCCCTTTTCTTCCAAGAAATAAAAGGCGCAAATGGAAATCTCAGTAGGAAATAATTAAAAGTTTAAGAGCGAAAATCTCAGCTAAAATCATGAGAGCTGCTAAATTCTTTTGGCTATTAGTTGTAATAATTGTTAAAGAGCGATTAAATTTAATCAAATTCTTACTTAGAGCAACTCCAACCAAGCGCCAACATGAAGTGAGACTTAATGATGACGTCGGTTTTGCTCTCCAACCTAATGCCATTTTTGGGGCTATCTTGATGAAATTGAACAGTGTTATGCTTTTATGGGCGCAATATTATGGAGATAGCGCAAATTTGTTTTTATTTAATAAATATTTTTAGTGATAAAATTTCCTAGAAAAGTTTGACATTTATATTTTACCCCAATTGTATATTTTTCAACAAAATTACTTCGTTTTATATATATTTTTATTACATAAATGGTTTGATTAATGTCAAGTTTAATGAATACAATATTTTAATTAATTAAATGTAAAACAAAAATTTATTTGTGTAAGGATTGGACAAATGATTAAAAAAATATTGTTACATTTATATTTTACCCCCCCCCCCCCCCGTGACCATAAAAACTTAAAATTAAGTGGTTATAGATACAAATTTTAAATTTCATACCTACTATAGTAAAATATGTAAAGTTCGACTCTCTTATGTAAAGTTCGACTCTCTTATATCACGTAAAACAAAAATTAATAAATAAATAAATTGAGCAAAATATCAATATACATTTTTTCAAGTTGTACCAAAAAATTTCAATTTAATTATTATTTATTTATTTTTTCTAAAAAATCAATAAAAATTATAATAAATTTTTAAAAAATAAATTAATTCCAATCTAAAAATTTATTTCAAATTAGTACCTTAAAAGTATCTTAAGAATAATTACAAATATTCCTCATGAATTATAATCTTTATGACATTTTATTTTCTAAAATTCAAAACGTAACATTCATTCATCGAACTTTGTATTTTTCAGCGGAAGCGAGTGGGGACAATGCGAGTACAGATAAGCCTCTTGATAGAGAGAGTGTCCCAAGAAAACAGAGTAGAAAGAAAGCGAGTTCGTCAGAGTTCTTCTAACACAGAAACAGACAAACAAAAAACCTCTCCGTCTCTCTTACTCTCTCATTTTTGTATGGTCGAAAACCATTTTGCTTATGGCTTTAAGGATAGGCCCCGGAGGAGGAATCGCCTCCGTTCCGACTCACCGAGTCGCCGCCATGTCCTCTCTTCCCTCTCCCCACTCTCTCCTCTTCTTCTCCGCCTTCCCCACTCTCCGACGCGCCTCCCTCCGTACTCGCTCCTCCCTTCTTCGTCTCCGAGCTTCCTCCGAGTCATCTCCTCCCTCTCCAGGTCACTCACCGCCACTCACAGCTCTCTTTCTGTTTCTCTCTCTAAAAATGTGTGTTTGTTTTTTGTTTGACTCTATCTATACGTGTATCTAAATGCTGTTTTTCGGCAACTGAGAGCAGTAAAATTATCGGACTCTTTTTCTTTTCCTGTCGATGATTTCTCTTTTCGCAAGCTGCGATTGAATAGAGCGATTTCTTTATCTGAATGTACTACGAAGATTGCTTGATGAATTTTGAGAATTGACTGGAATGTAATTAAACGGCCTATCCAAGGATTTAATTTGTTTAATTTTTGGTTGTGACATGCTTATATTTTGTAATTTATACATATATATATATATATATATATCTTTGTATAGATATAATTGAAACATTTGGTGCCGAAAAGCGTTTCAAATTGGAGGAGGGAATGGTGTTGTGTAGGAATGTGCTCAAGGACATGAAGTTGAACTATGAATTTCCGAGTTGAATGGGAAGTTTAAGCTTTCGTTTGGAACATGGGTTTGAAATGGAATTTTAGGTTGACGTTGGTTGAATTTTAAGAAACTAGTTATAATTTTTGTTGACTTTTCAGAAAAAGATAAAAACTGAGAAGAAAAACATAGGTTTGGACCTAAGAACCAAACATAAGCTAAATGATTTTCGTGTATATCTTGTCCACACCCAGACCAATATAAGGGCCTGAACATGGTATGATTATATCGGGGTAGTTGCTTAATAGTCTACACATTTGTTTATACTTCTCATGTGTTTTAGTTAGTTCAGCACATTGAACATTAGCAGTTAATCAATAAGCCAAAGCTAGGATGGGATTTTTGAATACATTGCCTCTGTGTTATTTGACAAATACTCGAAATAATTCGCATGTTAAATGCATCAGTAGGGAACTAAATTTAATAAACTGTCGCACTTCCGTTCAGGCTTGTGCTACAATTGATGAATTGTACTAGTGTTGATGTCATTGTGTAAAGTTTCAATTGTAGATTTATCAATTCTATTTTTTTTTTCAAGTAAGCAATTCCACGGTCATAACAGTTGAAATATATGTTTGACTCTTGCAGCGAAAGGTGTTGAAAACCTGGTAATAATTGGCTCAGGTCCTGCTGGATACACAGCTGCAATATATGCTGCTCGTGCTAATTTGAAGCCTGTAGTGTTTGAAGGGTATCAAGTCGGTGGTGTTCCTGGGGGACAGTTGATGACCACCACTGAAGTGGAGAACTTTCCAGGGTTTCCTGATGGAATAACTGGTCCTGATTTAATGGACAGGTATGAAATAACATAGGAGGCAGAATCAAAACGGAGTCATACATGCATTCTTTTTATTTTAGTTTGTACGTTGAAAGAGCAGCTTTGATTGGATCAGTAATTAAGCTTCTGCACATTATGAATTTCTAGGATGCGACGGCAAGCGGAGAGGTGGGGAGCAGAATTGTTCCAAGAAGATGTTGAATCTATTGATGTAAAAAATAGTCCTTTTACTATCCAAAGCAGTGAGCGTGAGGTATGTGCTCTTTTTTAAAAGTTGCACTTGTACAATGCATCTTTTCTACAGTTGCGTTGAAATACAAAAATTTGCTAACTTGCCAGCTTTCTTTTCTTTTTTTTTTTTTTTCCCTTCCAAAGGGGTCATATATTTAATATCTTGCAATTTGGTTCATTTGAACAAAAAGTTCCAACCACTTATAAAATAATTGGTTTTGGTTTAAATGGTTCGGATTTTCTTTTAAATAGTGCTATTATGTGGTTTGTGTTAAATCATTGTTGCTGAAGATGACTCTTTAAACGCCATGTTTTACAAGCTTGAGTTATGATTCATTCCATTTCAAGATGAGTAACACACAAAAACAAAGCAAAGTAAATGATTTAATAGCTGAAGGCTTTCATTTGCACATGTTTAGTTTGTAACTTTAAGCTGAATATCTTCCTTCTTCCAGAGTCTGAAATCTCTTGTTTTCATATTTCAGGTTAAGAGCCATAGTCTAATTTTCGCTACAGGGGCTACTGCAAAAAGGCTTGGGTTACCTCGTGAAGATGAATTTTGGAGTAGGGGAATTAGTGCCTGTGCAATTTGTGATGGAGCATCACCATTGTTTAAGGGGCAAGTTCTTGCTGTTGTTGGAGGGGGTGATACAGCTGCAGAAGAAGCCATATACTTAACTAAGTATGCCCGTCATGTTCATTTACTTGTACGTAGGGATCAGCTAAGGGCTTCAAGAGCAATGCAAGATAGGTGAGCTTTTGATGAGTTCTTTCTTAAGATTTACCAATGAAAGCTGTTATGGTCTTGACTCCATTTCTTTTAAAGAAAAGGCAAATTTTCCCAGGTTGACATTGTCCTTAAATTGTGATCTATCTAGATCCGCCATTGCTTTGTCATTCCTTTGAGCTGTGGCTATACTTTGTTTCATGGAGGTTCTTTTTTGTTTCGCCTTATTGATAGGCACTCGTAATATACTAATGAACAATTGTATGAGTTTTCAACTCCCTGAATGTTTTTTTAACAGGTTGATTATCGCGAATGTTTCAGAGTGTTCAACAACCACAATATCACCGTGCACTTCAACACCGAGACGGTGGATGTTGTTAGCAATCTGAAGAGCCAGATGTCTGGCATTTTGGTTCGAAAAGTTGATACCGGGGAAGAATCCGTGCTCGAGGCAAAGGGGCTATTTTATGGTATAGGCCATTCACCAAATAGCCAACTTTTGAAAGGCCAAGTTGAGCTTGACAGTTCCGGCTATGTCTTGGTTGAGGAGGGTAGCGCAAAAACTTCCGTTGAAGGTGTATTCGCTGCAGGAGATATACAGGTAATCCTATCAGCAACTTTTTTTTTCTCAAATTCCGTTGATTTCTCAGAACCATTTTATTATCTGCTTAGCCCTATTTTATAATGCCATTGTTTTTATATAAACTGTTTTGTAATTATTGTACCTGAATAGGACCACGAATGGAGGCAAGCCGTAACTGCTGCTGGATCTGGATGTATTGCTGCTTTATCGGTTGAGAGATATCTTGTGAGCAAAGATCTTCTCATTGAGTTTCACCAGGTATTTAGTGTTTTACAAAAATCTTTTGGCCCTATTCCGATACATTTCAGATCATTCACTTGTTTATCACCCAAATGTTTACTCTCTGTTGTTGTTGTTGTTTTTTTTTTTTTTTTTGATGAGTCATAGGAGATCGTAGTTTGTTGAATGTGCGTGCTACTTTGTTATTTTATTTATTTATTTATCTTAAAATCTTTTGCAACTCAAAGAGTTAAGGTCTTTGCCTCCTTTTACTCCGTCAATAATGTTCTTTACTCATCCCTCTCATGAACTATACTTCTTACAGCCCCAAACTGAGGAGGTTAAGAAGGAGCTTACAGACAGGGACGTTCAGGAAGGATTTGATATTAGTTTGACGAAACATAGGGGGCAGGTTTGTATTGTCTGTCGGAGATGCTAACGTTGAAAATAATGAACATTCTGTTTTATCCTATCCTCGTTATCCCTTCAGTGAAAAGCTCATAAGTTTTCTTTTATTTTTCATTTCAGTATGCTCTACGTAAACTGTATCATGAAAGTCCGAGGCTTATATGCGTACTGTATACAGCACCAACTTGTGGGCCGTGTAGGACTTTGAAGCCAATTCTCAGTAAGGTATGTATTTTGTTTTCATTTATTTATTTATTTATTTTTAATTTACTTTCTTTTTTCACAAGTTGAGCAGCAAGGACACCGACGAACTATACTGAACTTTTTCTTTGCCTTTCTACTGGCAGGTGATAGATGAGTTTGATCAAAACGTACATTTTGTTGAAATTGACATTGAAGAAGATCCAGAAATAGCGGAAGCAGCTGAAATTATGGGTACACCATGTGTGCAGTTTTTCAAAAACAAAGAGATGATCAGGTTTGGCTAAATCTTATTCTCTTCAACTTCATTTGGTTCTCTTATGTGAATATCTTTTTCTTTCTTTTTTTTTCCTCATAAGATTTTTGTTGTAGGCAACTCTTTTAGTAATTTTGCAGAAAAGGGTCTGAAGAATTGTTTTTCATTTATTATCCCTTGATAAAAATATATTCGCCCGAGATAGTTATTTGTTCTAATAATTATTGTCATTTTTTTCTTGTCATGTAGGACTGTATCGGGAGTCAAGATGAAGAGTGAGTACAGAGAATTTATTGAATCGAATAAATAAGAGAATTTCACGAGGACTTGTTTGCCTAAAGCTTGCATTTTGTGATTCAATTTTGTTCTCTCCAAACTGGTTGGTCCAACAAACCTTCAATTTTTACCATGAATCAGCCATCTTTCGTCAATGAATTACACTGTAAATTCTACTTGCAGAGTTTGCCAATGCATTATTTCGGATTTTGATTTTCCAATAAACTTTCTTTCCAATTTCTATCACTTTATTCATTTGGCTAAGATTTCATGAAATTGCCTTTTTTTGTTTGTTTTGGTGCTGAAAAAGGAAAATTTACTCTAGGTTAAGAGTTATTTAATGTATTGCTCATCTCTTTCCTCTTCTTTCTATACCAGAAGCCAATATAAGGGAGAAGTGGGTTTCAGAAATTGGGGATATACATATAATTCTTGGGGAATTCTACAATCAGGTAAGTAATGGGGTTAAGCCTACTTACCCAATTGATAGAGTAAAAATTCTTCACCATCAGATGACTTTTCGATGGTTATCAAATAAATACACTAAACAAACATAAATCAAAGCACATCTGATAATTATTTTACAAAACATTTTGCAATTTTGAGAAAATAAATAAATAAAATAAAGAATGAAAAGTGCCTTAAAAGCTACCAGCTCTAACTAGAAAGTCTTCCGATTGTCTTCTTACAATGGGTCAAACTGAGCCATTTGGGACTAGCTCTTTGTAAAAAAAAGAAGAAGAAGAAGAAGAAGAAGAAGAATAAGGAGTAAGAAGAAGAAGAAGAAGAAGCAAAAAACAAAAAACAAACTTTTTAACGGGAGAGGTTGTGGTAGAGCCTCTCTCAGAGTAACTACCGGTAGAGTTCTTTTTTTAAACTAATCAACGGTTGATATATTATTGATGTACCATAGTTATCATACACTTTATCTCATATAAACTTTTCCATCCTTATCTTCTTCGGCGACCTTTAACGGGAGAGGCTGTGGTAGAGCCTCTCCCAGAGTAACTACTGGTAGAGCTCTTTTTTAAACCGTTAGATTTAATCAAACGGTTGATATATTATTGATGTATCATAGTTATCATACACTTTATCTCATATAAACTTTCTCATCCTTATCTTCTCCGTTGCCGGCGACCTTTCCGCCATCGCCGGCGATCACCCGACGCAGACGACCACACCCCCGGCCGACCCCCACCCCTCCCGGCCACCCCCTACCCCTCCCGGCCACCCCTTCTCTCTCTTCCCGGCTGGCCCCCTACCCCCAACCCTCCGGCGCCCCCCGCCCCCCTCGACGGAACCCCCCCCCCCCCCTCTCTCTCTTCCCGTCGGCCCCCTTGCCCTTCCCACCCGGTGCCCCCCCCCCCCCCCCCCCCCCGACGGAACCCCCCCACCCCCCCTCTCTTTCTTCCCGCTGCCCCCTGCCCCCAACCCCCCGGCGGCCCCCCCCCCCAGCGCCCCCCCCCTCCCGGGAACCCCCCACCCCTCTCTCTCCCTCTCTCTTACCCTTTCTCTCTTCCCGGCTGGGCCCCCTGCCCTCAGCCCTCCTGGCGGCCCCCCACCCCAGGCCCCCCCCCCGACGCCGCCCTCCTGACGGGAGCCCCCCCACCCCCCTCTCTCTCTCCTCCCGTTAGCTTTTTCTTTTTATTTTCTTCTTTTTTTTTTTCCTTTTTTTTTTACTTGCTTTGTTGTAATGTGAGTGTGCCTACAGTTTATCATGTGCACCATCAATATAGAGACCATTCGATTCAAGATTAAAAGTTTAAAAAATGACTTGTATTGGTAGAGATTCAGTCTCTATCATAGTTTTATCCCTTTTTTTATAACAGGCAGAACACAAGTTTAGGAGAGAGGAGTATCTAAGCTAATCTACTTTAAACATGATGAAAGGGTCTATGTTTGCTATTTGACCCGAGTTGGAAAACTCACGTGTACGCCATTGACATGTACAGGTAATTAAAGGTCTTGAAACTTGTATTTTGTGGTCCCCACCCACCCGGTCTTTTTTTTTTTATTGATATTTCACCCCACCTGCTTGCATCTCTGTTTCTTTCAAAGCTTTTATTCTCTCTCTATATTTGTTCTTCCGGTGTTCTCTTTCCCTCCTCAGTGTTTTTTTTCCCTTTAGTTTTTTAAAAAGAGTTTTAAGGTCTATTTGATGAATGTGTTTGAGTTAAAACTTTTAAATTTGAGTCGAAAATCTTTGTTGACTTTTTAAAAAAGATAAAAACTTTTTAAAAAAAAGATAAAACTTTTTTTAAAAAAGATAAAAATTGATATAAAAATTTTAAATTTAAACTCAACGTCAAACGAGATCTTATAAACCGAAAAGAGAAGGATTAGTTAAAAGTAATCCTTTTTGACCCCATGGGGTTTAAACCCCATCAATATGTCCTTTTTGGCAGATGCCATGAAACCCAGATGACCAACTCATCAACCCACGTGGCAAGACTTTTAGTTAATTATTAGTTTTTTTTTTTGGCTAATCTTTCCCTTCTTTTTTTTTTAATCCTTTTCTTGATAAAAGTTCTGGCCTTTAAGATTCAACTTATAAGAGGAGCCTAGAAAGAAAGTGAGCAACCCACCGAATACCGAATGACAAACTGAGCTCTCTCTCTCTCTGTTCTTTTTTTTTTTTTTTTTCAATCTTCTCCTTCCTTTTTAAGTTCATGTTTCTTCTCATCATTAGCAATCTTCTCCAGCCCAAACTCTCCCTTCCATGTGATCTTCTCTTGATCTTAATTTCTCCATCTGAGCTCTTCTTCCTCTTCCTTTTTTTTTTTTTTTTTTGCTCTTGTTTCAATTAATTGGCTGTCCCAATCAACCAACAAAAACTAATATCCAATGATTTAATTAATTGAGCACATTTTTTTTTTTTTTTTTTGCTTAAACATGAAAGTACGAAGAATGAAAGAAAATAAAAAGAAGAAATTAAATCTGAAAATATTGTTTTCTCCATAGGCAATATGTAGAAATCTAACGGTTCAATTTATTTTTTTCTTTTAGAGTATTGCATGAAAATTTGGAAAGTAAGTGGAGAAACAAGAATTTATAGATGGTCTTTGCCTCTTTGGTGTTTGAAGAAGGCAAGATGAAGAAGCCATGAATGAACAGGAGAAGAGGGAAAAGGACGAAGGGTGAGGGGAGGTTTTTTTTCAATTTAAAATTAAAAAAAAAATTTCACTTTTTGTAAATCGTGCTCAGGCCAATTCATTTGAAAAGTCCGTGGGGTCCACGCAATTCATACTTCCACGTTGGATGGGGTTCTCACCCGACGGGGATGTATAGGACTATTAAACCACACAACTCATGTTATAAAACACAGATACATACCTTGGAATCAAACCCCTTGCTTAAGGTAAAAATAGCTTGAAGCAACCAAATAATATTCCGACGGGGTCAAATAGGATTGCTCCTTAAACATGACTCATAGTATAAATTAAACATGAGTCATGTTTCTAATTGTCTTCAGGATATTGTGAGCTTCAGCCACCAGAAGTTGGCCACGCGTCCCATCCACTCCCCTTGTCCAACTAGTTTGCGCCACATGGCCTTCTTTGTGGGGCCCTCATTTGTTATCAAAAAATGAAAGAGAAAAAAATAATAAATAAAAAAGAGAAAAGCAAAAAGTTGTGAATTGTGAGGGCGGCTGGAGAGGTTATAATACTTTATTTTATATTTAAGTTTAACTTAAATTAAATTAAATTTTTTTATTTTAATTTTTTTTTTAAATAGTTAAAAAAATTTATAATTAATTTTTAAAAAATTAAACGAAGACTAAGTAATTATTAATATAGCCCTCGGGCTTTGTTTCAAGGATCTGCTACTCTTGTCAACCGAAAACCAGAGAATGGAAAAGAAAAACAGAAAAAATTAGGATTTAGGATTTTATTTTTAGTTTTATTTTTAGGTTTTATTTTCTACAAAATTTAAGAAGAGAGTGTCTTGAAGCAACAAAGAGAAGAGGGAGAAGAAAATTTAGAAGAAAATCTTGGAGACTAGTGACATCTCAATAATTGGATTTTTGTTCTTTATTTTCTAATTTTTTATTTTTGTAATTAAAGAATATTTGAACCTTTGACCCATTGAACCTTTAAATTGCTAGTTTTTTGCCATATTCACCTAATTAATCTACCCAATTCAGAAAATATAATTATTTGAAGAGAAAAATAAAATTAAACACTAAGATTATAGTAAAATATAATTTTAAGTATGATAAAATAACTCTATTTTGTAGAGTTATCGAATATGGAGTATTCTTTTGATACCACATGGATTGGGTACTCACCCCATCCAATTTGCTCTAACTTTTTAAGGCTCATTTCTTAGTATGAAAGCAGAAATGCGTAAAGTTAAAACTAGAAAAATAAGCAAAATAATACAGGCTTATCACAAAAAATTATACTAGTTGGAAATCAATTAATAAACATTAGGCAATTAATTGTTATGATGAAAGAAGAAGTCAAAACAAAAATGATAATAATAAATAAATAAACAAACAAAAGATAGAACTCTTAAAACCAAAACTTCTAATTCAGGAAATTGAGCATTGGATACAGACTGACCTTGATTGTGTAACGAAAATTTCAATGCTACCATTATATAAAAGTCAACAATTGACTATACTTGAAAGTTTAATTATGTATAATCATGCTACTAACATATAAAAGTCAACAATTAATGATACTTGCAACTCTAATTATTCTTATTGATTATTCCAAAAACAAGTGGTGTTACAACTCTTTTTCAAGAGATATTTGTAGGCTTGCGGATTCAACTCACACCCTACATCAATCATATCTTCACTTGTACAAATTCACCAGAATCTTTCACTAGAATAGTTTTCTTGGTCTTTTGGTAAAGATTGCGGAGGATCTACATATATACAGTGTCTTCTGCAAAGATTAAAATTACAATATATTGTGAAAATGACACAAAACCAAAGAATTAACACCAACTGTGAATGAAGACAGATTTTTATTGGGCTTCAACTGAGAATATTACACCCTCTAAAGATCAAGAATCAACACACCCAACAAACTAGATTCTAACAGTTTCTCCCTATAGTGTTTCCCAATTCTCTCTCTAGAATTCTCTCTCGAGCTCTCACCTGTAATTCTTCTTCTCTCTACTCTCTCCTCATTGTTGAAACAGAAAAGTAAGCCTAGTTGTACTAACACAACTACAAGTTGTATCTGTAGCTAACCAAGAATTAAAACTAATTCTAACTAACATTATTATAACCTTTTCTCTGTCTTCAGTTCCCACTGTCACTCAGCAACCCCACCTATTACAGAAAATAAAATACTTACAATTAGACCGGTCCCAATTACTACGCTTATTAAGACGTTAGACACCAAAAAAGCAACAACTATCATGGAACACTCTATTACAGAAACGCAGCAGAAGAGATTGATGCAGAAGTAGCTGTAGTGGGAAAATCATGGACGAAACTTCACCGTTCATAGATGATTGTTCCGGAAGAAAGCGCCATCATCACCAAGAACGGCAATGCGAGAGGAAGTTCGACATCACTACTACGGTTGCCCCATAATGTTTATTGAGTCTTTCACGATTGCAAACCTAGTAATTTTCCCCAGAGAATCATATTTTGATCAGTTTACTTGGTTTTTTTTTTTTTCAGCTAATTAATCACAAAGTTGTCAGAGTTTTCCAGTAAATAGAAAGGGCTCTATAACATTCCTGAAATCAAAATGGAATGACATGGGCCACTTTCTAGTTTGTTCTCTCTTTTTGTTATTTTGTTATTTTTATTATCATTATTTTTTTAACTATTAAATTTTAACTTTTTAATGGTTTCATATATGACAATAAGCAATTTTGTGTAGCAAGTTGTAAATTTTTAAAGTGAAAACACTGATATAATAAAATCATAGTTCGTATCGTAATACTAAAAAAATAATAATGAAAAAGACAAGATAGAGAGATCATAAATGGGTGCAAACAACTAATTGTTGTGTAGATGTAGAGCTTTTAGATCGTAAGAATGATGCTGCAATATCGTCGGAGTCTGAATTAACAAATCGAAGGAAGTGATCTTAAGGATTTTTTCTTGTACGACAAGGAAATCCCACGTCAGCAAAGAACTGCATTAGTCGGAAAATAATTACTTTAATTATTAAAAACATTGCATATTGTGATAATATACTACCAATGTACCTTCGTCGATAAAATATTTTCTTTACCAAAATTCGGCATTCCGGGCAAAAAATTGGACATGTACTTTTTTTTTTTTGGGTATAAACACTACTAATATAGAAGGATATTTATATCACAACAGGGTGAAAACCGTCATGCAAAGATGCTGCAACAGCTAAAAAATTGTCGTCAAACCCTCCATTGTGGTTCGTCATGAGGATTCCATGACGTCGTTACAACCTCTTTAAATATTTATAGGATTTTTGGGAAACTAGATCCATCTTTCAAGTAGAATTGAGTTAAGCTCTTTCTGTTTTATTGATGGCCCTCAAGATTTTATCTGCATTTATGGATGATAGGGGACGGGGGAGCAGGACGGCACCAACGATCACTCTTTTTTTAATTAGCAAACAAAAAAAAAAAAAAAGAGCATCTTACCTTAACAGCAGACTTTGCTTCTCCAGCAGAAAGGAGGCACAAATTGTCAAACAAATCAAAGAGATAACCACTAGGCTGGTGAATGGAGCGAATAACAATGTTGCCATATTCATGAGCAATATTTCTTAGAGCCCAAATCACAAAGAAAGCAGAAGCACTGTCAAGTCCAGTGGTAGGCTCATCAAGAAGCATGATTTGGGGCCTGACTTAGAATCTCCAAACTTATGCTCGGCCTCTTCTTTTCTCCACCACTGATTCCTCTTAAATGCCAATTCCCTATCTTCTTGTCAGCACATTGTTCAAGTCCCATCTGAGTTATTGTTCTCTCTACCAACTTTTTTATTTCTTCTTTACTCATTTCATTACTTGAAATCCTCAAATTTGCGGAATATGTATTGTTTCTCTGACTGAGGGTCCCCAAGAAAACTTCCTCTGGAGTGAGAAATGAAAGATGTTATTAACTCAGTTATCAATCGCTATCTTGCATCACAGCTTTAAAAGAAATCGCTATCTTATATTTATTTTGACTTATGTACACAAATAAAATAGACATACATCACGTCTTTATTCGTTACGTATTTGGAAATTTTTTAAAGCAGCTTAATTCCGCACAACTTAAAATTCTTCAAAAAAAAAAAACAAAAAACAAAAAACATAAAACAAAAAACAAAAAAGGTAGAATCGTAAGATTCAATTCCTCCCTAAAGATGTTTGAAAGCATGTATTTTTATTATAAAAAAATATTAGGATAAAATTTGTTATATATATGGATCCCCATTCATACTGTTTATTAGTGAATTCTTTTATTTATCCTAGTTGGAGATCACTTTCTTCACGTTAAACCTTTCTCTTCTTCTTACTTTTATTCTTTTCTTATTTAATTTCTTATGTGGTATTGGGCTGTAAGCTCCTAGCGGCATGCGCTTTCTCTCCCTCTTGAAGATCGCTGTCCTTGTACCATGCGATCTCTCACTTCTATTGACGATTGTCGTCCCTACATCCAAGCGCCCCTCTCCTTCTCTTGACGATTACCGTCCCTTCTTTGTGGCCCTGTGCCCTGCGCTTGACACTTGTCGTCCTTTATCTTTGCTCTTGCGCCCCTGATATATTTGTCGGTTTTCACCAAGCTTTGACACAATCCATGAATACTAGATAATTTCTTCAATTCAGGATGATTCGGAATGTCGAGCTCAAAATGTTGAATTTTTATTCTTAGACGTACTAGTTACTGCTCTGCAAAATCATTAGGGTAGAACTTCTCTACAAGTTTGCAAATATCATCAATCTTGAACAACTTAAATCCAACTCTAGGATCTAAAGCAATGTTAAAAACAAGCAACTCTACTGTATGTTCGTTGAACCTGCAATTTAATTAATTCTTGCAACTGATAATTAATTGTAGCAATAAATATATCAACTCGATAATAATGCTCCACACTAATCTCATATTGTTGATTTCTAGATCTACCCCGCCTTGCATACCCGGGATAACAATTTCATGTTGCTTACAAAAGAATTAACATCACAAAGAAAGCAGCCCATCCCGAACCTCGAAAATTCTTAAGTATCCTTTTGTGCTTGCAACAAGATGCATAGCATTTAAAATTATATTTCAGATTTAGATTTTAAGTCAAGTCACTAGGCCTATTATTGTATATGGATTTAATAAAACTATTTTATTTTTTAAAATCAAAATTGTTTGTTCAATAACTCTTAAAGTTAAAGAGGGTCAAGACTAGTTTATATACATACTAATTTTTTTTTGAATTAAAATAAAAAACCTCACTATATAAAATTTTAAAAAAAGTTAGCATGGCCCCCCAGCCCCCCTCCCTCCGTCATTGCTCTGATCAAACAATCACACACACACACACACACACACACACACACACACACATGAATCCTTCTATAATCCTTCCATCTCTCTTCTTTCTTTTACTTTTCTTTCCCGCCAATCACACTTTTAAATATACAATATACATACATATTTAGTTATGGCTCTTTTACTTTTGTGAATATTAAAGTCTCCCTTTCATAATAATAAATAATAATAATAATAATAAAATACACAAGTAATGTCGTATAATTTTTTATTTTTTTGAATATTCATCTCAACAATATTGACTAAAAGTTCTTTCAATTTTTTTTTAAACTAAAAGTTTATCTGATTTTATCCTTGAAACAGTTTCATATCAAAATTCATAGGGTAAAATATTACAGTGTTACTGTACTATTTGAAGGGGAAAAAAAGAGTAAATTAATAAAGAAAAATTAATCTGCCTAAAAGATAGAAGAGAATTGAACATCACCTACATATTTAATATCTTCTCCTATTGAAAAACAAAACTCGAAATACAGACCCATGCAGGTTTTTTTTTTTTTTTTTTTTTTTTTTTCAAATGCTTAAAAATAAGGTGTGTGAGAGTATTTGATAGAAGACAATTTTCCCCGAAAATTATTTTATTTCTAAGTTATTTAATAATAATAAATTTTACGTGAAGAGAGTAGATTGAGGGTGTTAATGGACCAGCCAATATACAATTCTTAGCGCAAAAAAAAAAAAAAAAAAAAAGGGGAAAGTCCCATGAACATGAATCAGATTCAAACAATATAACAATAAATTCAGAAAGAAAAATTATAATAACTAGTCAAAAACAAGTGCCTCAAATGCTACCAGCTCTACTGAAAAGTCCATGACTGTTTTCTCACAACGGGTCCAATTGATTGCAGCACCAATCGTACAATAACATTACAAAGTCCTTTTATTTTGTTACAGATAGTTTTTGGCATTTGGTTCTTCGCTAGCACGAACATGTATTATATATCTATGTACCTGTTTTTATACGTAGAATGTAGCAATTTACTCCAAAAATAAAATCTTCTAAAAAAAAACTCCCAAAAACAAAAAAAAAAAAACACAAACAGATATTGCCAATAGATTAATACACTCAAGGGTCATGAAACCCAATAATAACTGTTACCGGATAGTAGAGGGTAGGACCAAGGTAAGAATATATGTATATATATATTTGAACTTGGAAGTGGTTTTGAACTCTATAACATTTTGGTGGAGTTAAGTGTGGTATTATCGCTAGACTATACCTGCAAACCACAGAAGATATGTATAAATATGCACACATTGATAAACATACAAATAAGGGTGTTTACAAATGGGATTATAGGATTAAGCCTCAATCCGTAATTCGATTCGTAATTTTTGGGTTGAAAAATTTCAGATTATAGTCCATTCTAGTTTATAATTGACATCAAATTTTGTGGATTGGATTTGAGGATACAATTTGTAGGTTCTAGAAATTAAAATAACATATTAAAGCATAAAATAATTAAACAAAGTATAATTTATCACAACACAATCAAATTTAAGTACTTGATACTAAACCAAAGTGTAGCATTTCAATCCAATACAACAAACAAGCACTAAATATTTCATCACTTATCACTATTTATAGATATAGTTCATATATATTTGCATATTTCATGGACGAGACTTCAATTCGTAACGTTTCAGTTTAAAAAATCTCAATTGTTACTGAGCCATTAAATTCTTATAATCCGGTCTACTTGTACGTACTTAAGCACCACTAGGGAGAGTAATCTATGGAGTAGTAATAAGCACATCAAAGCAGCCAAATCCCACCACTTGGAATGATCCAAAGGTATTCCATACATTGTTTGGAGGATCATCTCTCCCTTTAGCTTCGGATCCCCAGGCACTAGTGGATCAAACTCTAGACCAATCATATCATTCTTGTAAACACCCTGTAATTATAAAATTTATAAGTAAGTGGCATTACTATAAATGTATATTATATATATTAACGTCTTTTAATAACCATTAAAATAATCTTTTTTACCGTAAGGCATTAGATTAGTGTATATTCTAGGGGGAGTTTGACATTTTAACTCAAACTCAAAATTTTTCAACTCAGTTTTTGTCTTTTTCTGTAAAAGTTTTTTGTCTTTTCTACAAAAGTTTTTTGTCTTTTCTAAAAATTCAAAAAAGTTACTATTTAAACTTAAAATTTCAACTCAAACTCATTCACCAAACACCTGCAAGAAAGATAGTTCTTATGAATTAAAAGCAAAATCTTACTGATAGTGCATTTTTCAGGTACTATCATTAAAACTTCAGGAAAAATAATCAAAATCTGATATCTGTGCGGTCCATTTTCAGGAAGGGATACTGAATAAAGTAATCTACTTACCTGTTCCGGTAAAGCTTAACAACCTTTAAATTATGGATCATACATAGCTGTATTTCTTGTAATAATTGACACATATCTTTACTCAATATTTAAAAACGCAAAAGGTTTGCTTTTGTTTTTTATTTTGTTTGTCTATGTTGCACACGCAGAGTCACACTCCCAAACTAGTCTAAACTATATTTTTAAAAGGATGAATTAGTGATAAAACAATATTTTTCATCCTTACTCCTTGGTTGCTATATGACAACCCAATCACTGTTTGGTGACACTTTTTTTTTTTTTAATTATTTCTTTTGTCTATCTATTTCGCATGCAGCTCTCAGCTAATAATTATACTAAAAGTTTGATTTGTCAAATAATTGATTGTTTACCTGTAAAGCTCATGATGCGAAGCTTATGTAAGACATAGGATAGCGCCAAAAGAACTTGGGAAGATCAAGTAAGGGGCTTAAATATATCTGATGCCATCATCATGAACACCTACGTTATTAAATATACAATTAGTGCCTTTGGACCAATCAAATTAACCAAGCAACATACACATTATTGAAAAGCCAAATAAAATAATATAATAAAATTAAAAAAAAACTTGTTTTTACCAAAATCATGTGGGTGCTTCGACTTCTATCTTGTATTAAAAAAAAAATGTTGTATTCCTTGTGTTTACACAAATTGTGTTAGAACCTTTCCAGAAGGAGAGTTCTTAAGTATAACATCAACATGATATTTAGAACGTAAGAGATTATTTTAATTCGTATGGCATTTTTTAAAACATACAATAACAACATTATTTCGATGAATCACATAGGAGGTTTTTGTTATTAATATCCAATAAAATATGTATATATAGATATAAAATAAAATGCTTACAATTAGACCGGTCCCGATTCCTATGCCCATCAAGACGTTAGGCACCAAAAAGCAACAACCATCATGGAACACTCTATTACAGAAATGCAGCAGAAGAGATTGATGCAGAAGTAGCTGTAGTGGGAAAATCCCGGGCGAAATTTCACCATTTCATAGATAATTGTTCCAGAAGCAAGCGCCATCACCACCAAGAACGGCAACGATGATAGGAAGTTCGACATCACTACGATGGTTGCCCCCATAATGCTTATTGAGTCTTTCACGATTGCAAACCTAGCAATTTTCACCAGATCATAATTCAGCTAATCACAAAGTTTCATAGTTTTTCCAGTAAATAGAGAGGGCTCTAACGTTGTTAAAATTAAAAGAGGATTGACATTAGTAATGACTTTTATAGTTATTATTGAACAAAGGTTTTAAAATAAGTCATCTTCTTAGTTTGTTCTCTTTTGTTATTTTATTTTATTTTATTTATTTTTTCCAGTTTTGGCTAGTGTTTCATTGTTAAGTCATATTGCTCAAGTTGCCATAGAATCCTTTAATTTTTAGGTTATCATTATTTTAGTCTATAAATTAGAAGTCAAATCCTATTTTGATTTCTGGCTTTTAGTAGGTCCTAAAATATGTCCTCGAACTTATAATTAGTTGTCCCATATTGGTTCTTTTGTCCATTTGACTAATAAAACTCAACAAAAAAAGACACGTAAGGACGATTAGTCATTTTATGCGGGTTAATTTTAGGTTTACATGTTAGGACATGATTTTAAAGAGAAAACTTACTTTTTTTTTTTCCTTCATCGGAGATTTTAACAATAAAATGGATAAACATGACTAACCTGAGACAGTGTGCAGAAATCATGTACTTATTCTGGGATGTGCTATGAGTTTGTGAACTAAAAATTGAATAATTAGCCTTTATTACTTTTGTATTTCGATCTTCCACATTTAACAAAAAATTAATGTTAGTTGATAGATGTCAATCTTATTAGAATAAGTCAACTGATCTTTGCTTTATTTCATCGTAAAAACAATGTATTCTTTTACGTTTCTAGATGTACTATTATTATAAGTTGATGAAAATAATTGGTTGTAGAATTTGTCATCTATAACATCGGAGATACTTGTGTACTATGAAAGACTTCAATCAATGATATAATATATATATTATCTCTAAGCCCATGAAGTTAAACTATTTAAACTTCAATCCATGGCAATGCAATAATTAATTAGTGAAAATTTCATCTTCTTGTTACCTTGAGCTCCTCCATGAAAGAAGGCAAGCCTCCAACAGATAAACAAATCATGAAGCCGTACACAAAGCCCTGACACTTGGCCGTGCCGTGATGGCCAAGAAGGATGTGTCGATCCCGAAGTATAAGCTTCCGGCACTGACTGCCACGGTAAGGTAGAAGCAGCATTCTATTCAGTAATATCCGACATCTCTTGTCATGTTCACAAAAGAACGATCTGTCAACGTGTTAGAGTTGCTTCACCCAGCTTGCATGCTCTTGTTTGATAGGCTAATCACTTCTCCTAAAATAATCACGAAATTAATTATCTATAGAAGAGTCAAAATAAAATAAGATTTCCATAATAAATCTTTGAAGCCAGACCAATGCCATGTTTGGTATAGTCTAGAAAAGTAACGGGAACGAAAAAGGAAATGTTGAGTAGAGAGGAAATAATTAATTGAGAGAGAAAGAAAGAAAGTAGAAAATTCATGAGTCTAATATCTTCTATCCCTTCCAATATTTGGAAAGAAAATAGAGAAGGAGAAGAAAATAATATACTACAAAAACAACACAAAGGCGTTAAAAAAAAAAAAAAAAACTACACTTAGTTACACTTCATTCACTCATAATTGTTTTAAGGGAACGTAAATTATGAGTTAAATTTAATCAACGGTTTCCTTCCTCTTTCGGTTTTTTTGTTTTTTGTTTTTTTCTGATTCCAAACACTATGAAAAGTCAATTACCTTAGAAACATTTTCCTCCCTAATTAGATATTTCTATCTTTTTCTTTCTTTCCTTTTTTTTTTCAATCTTTTTTTTTCCCTCAAAGCCCGTACCGTAGAGTTAATTTGTTGGATCTTGTTTCTTGCAAACAGCTGCGTATTCAGAACTCTTGTACATCTGGATGAGAATTGCTTTTACATCTTTCGTGGTTAAATTCACAGGAGAATATGACGTTGTAGCTCCCTGTAAGCAAAACATATAAAACATAACAAATCAATCAAAAATTATTGAGTTTTACCAAAAAAACAAAAACTTATCAAACTTATTTTACTCGACCATTGTGTACTATTATTTGAACTATTAAATTAACTTTTCAATAGTCTGGTTTATGATTACAAGTAATTTTGTGTCGTACATTATTAATTTTTAGCATGGATATTAAAGATAGAGGGGTTGAAAAGTGAATCCAATGATTAACAAACAATATTTATCGATAGGACAAAATCACAATTCGTAGCATAGCACTAAAAAAAAAAATATTGATGAAAAAGACAAGAAATTAGAAGATAGCAAGTGGGTGCAAACAACCGGTTGCTGTGTAGATTTAGAGCTTTGAGATCGTAAGAATGATGCTGCAATATCGTCGAAGTCCGAATTAACACATCGAAGGAAGTGATCTGAAGGATTTGTTCTTGAACCACAAGGAAATCCCGCATCAGCAAAGAACTGCATTGATTGAAAGTAGTACTTTAATAATTAAAAATATTGCATGTTATGATAAATACCACCTATATACTTTTCCGGGGAAAGATTTTCCATACGTAATTCTCGCTTTCCCGGGCAAAATATTAAAGTTGCACTTTGTTTGGTAGAAACTTTACTTAAAAAAGAGAAGATCACGATTGTTAAATAGCCATGCAATCACATAGTTAAAAAATTGTCGTGGAATCCTCCATTATGAAACGTCATGAGGATTCTACAACGATCGAATAGTGTGCTTGGTTTTTGGGAAATTGGTCCATCCTTCAAGTAGAATTTGAAGTGCCCTGATATTTCATATACATTAGATGATAATGGGAGACGGGAAGTAGGATGACACTAACGATATCACTCTTTTTTAATTAGCGAAAAAAAAAGTCATCTTACCTTAACAGCAAACTTTGCTTCTCCAAAGTAACAGCTTCTCCAGCAGAAAGGAGGCACAATTTGTCAAACAAATCAAAAAGATAACCACTAGGCTGGTGAATAGAGCAAATAACAATGTTGCCATATTCATGAGCAATATTTCTTAGAGCCCAAATCACAAAGAAAGCAGAAGCACTGTCAAGTCCAGTGGTAGGCTCATCAAGAAGCATGATTTGGGGTTGACTTAGAATCTCCAAACTTATGCTCAGCCTCTTCTTTTCTCCACCACTGATTCCTCTTAAATGCCAATTCCCTATCTTCTTGTCAGCACATTGTTCAAGTCCCATCTGAGTTATTGTTTTCTCTACCAACTTTTAATTTCTTCTTTACTCATTTCATTACTTGAAATCCTCAAATTTGCGGAATATGTAATGGTTTCTCTGACTGTGAGGGTCCCCAAGAAAACATCCTCTTGAGTGAGATATGACTGGAAAAAAAATGAAAAAAAAATTCATAAATTCAGTTTTTAATAAAAAGTTTTGGAGAAGGTAGTGACCTTAACATATACCCCTCTGAAAAAATTCAGTAGTGCTTTTAATGTCTTTGGAGCGAAAAACAAATAAAAATAAAAAATAGAAACTCTTGTAAAGTTTAAAACTTAATACACACACACACACACACACACACATATTTGGCAAGTTTGTACACACGCATCTTAGATCCTGAACTTCCAAGGTAATTTAAGCTGATATAGGGAGTTAAAATATATATCTGTTTTTCTAGGAAATTCCAAACGGATCATAATAATTATCAAAGTTATTTTGCTTAGCTATATTACATATGTCATAATGAAAATTATCTTATATATTGCACGACTGTATGGTTCACTACAACTCCCTCTATTATGAAAGCTATATTTATATTGTGAGAATCTCATCTTTCTATAACTTTATTAAAATCATTCTTACTTACCTCTGAATTATAAACATCCTACTTTATCTTATTATTTTGGATTAATTGCATATGTTTAGAATTTCCTTTATCTTCTCAATGGTAAAACCTTCCTACTTTATCTTATTATTTTTGTATTAATCGTACATAATTAGAATTTACTTTGAAAATAGACAAAAAGGAAGGATGTTTCAGTGTTGTATTAAATTTCTATTAAAAACAATGGAAAAAAAAAATCACATTCACATTCCTACATTAATCCCCCCCCCCCCCCTCCCCTCCTCTTTTCCATCTGTTTCTTAATGAAAATTCTAACCTAGGAAATTAAATGGAACTAATTCGACATTGAAGAGTTCAAATTGAGTGTACAACTTTCAAATGATAAAAAGAGAACGTTCGAGGGGTATAAATGAAAATAATCCTAAAAAGAAGATAACAAGTTTTTTATAATAGCCAAAAAAAAAAAAAAAAAAAAGGGAAAAAAATAATAAGAAGAAGATGGTGCGTAGATCAAGTGAAACAATATAAAATCAAATCAATGAAATGATGAGAAGATGATCCCTAGGCAATTCTATTCTTTAAAAAATAAAAAACTAAATTATATACTTACAATGCCTCCATAATTTCGAGTCCCAAATTTCTTTCCTCTAATAAGAACATTGCCGCTCATTCTAACATTTGCAGATAGTCGACCTGATAGAAGTGAAGAAATTAGACTCCCAACATATTATAGTCAAAATCACTATAAATCAAACATATAAGATTTTGATAATTTAGTGGGGGAACAAATAATATTTATCGTGAAATGAGGGGACAACTGAATTTTCCATGACTGGCTCATCATTGAACGTCATTATTTGATTATTTCTGAATCAAAACATTTTGACGAAATATTAATTCAGGTATTAATTTGGAGGTTAGTCTCGTAGATACCTTTTATTTTATTACAGTTTATGATCAACTAGGTGTTCTACAGGAGAAGAAACTGACAAGCTAATCTTGAGTTGATATTTAAAGATGATGACAATATAAATTCTCTGAATATCGAAACCGTAAAGCAGAAAATGAGCAAAAGAATTCAATTTATGCCATTATTTAGAAAGAGATGGAATTGTAACCTTGTATTCTTCAAATAAATTGACAAAACCTATAATGAAGGGAGAAAAAAAAATGATTGAAGATTTGGAGAAGAAAATAACTTACGACGAACTTAGAACTCGGAATGGGATATGATTGAAGTGAGAAAATTATTATCTCAGAGGACTATTCCTTATTGTATTATTTTTATTTTTATTTTAGTTTTTGATCAGTTACATTTTTTTTTTCCCTAAATTATTTTGAGCTTTCACCTTTTCTTAATTATTTTTTGGTTATGCCAAAATTAATTAGTAAATAAAAAGAATACCTCTAAGGAAACGATAGCCAAGAACAAAAAAAAAAAAAGAAGGTTATTTCAAAAATTTACATAAAAAGAATGCATGGTTTTATATTTATTTAGTACCTCGCAGTATTCCCAAAAGAACATCAAGTTGTAAACAAGTGAGGGACGAGCTGCATGGGTTATCACTTTAAAGTTTTCATTGTCCATATTTTATCTATATTCAAAATAGTATTTCATGCAAGACCCCTCTCAAAATTAGCTACCCTCATACATGTCCCCACTAATTAAAACTTTAGCTGTAGTATTTTACTCGATTTATCTTTTTTATGTTATTTATATTTGTCAAAAACCAAAACAAAACAAAACAAAAACAGGGTGCACTGCAATTAAAGTAGAAGATTGACTCCGCCGCTACGAACAAGATATATCATCTATCAGTCACATTTAGAATTTTTGTTTTTCTAGTTGCACATAATTGCACGGGCCATGCTTCTTCACAACAGCGGGATCTGTTAAAGAAACGAATGGGAGCTGTCAGTCCCCTTTTTCTTTTAATTTTTAACCTAGAAATTGTATTATTTTTCTTTTTTGTTGTCCTCATTGAATACTAAAAAATCTCTACATATATAGTCCACATTAAAATTTTACCCTTCAATATATATATTTTGATGGTATTTATTTTCTTATAAGAGAATTAGTATACGCGTGCACACTGAAAATTATATATGGCCTCATAGTTGCTTCTTTCTATATTTCGATATTTAGTTTGTATTATTTGTTTTGCATGGATTCATCCCCGTCCTCAAAATCATCCCCGTGGGACCCGGGATAGGGATTTCATGTAGCAGGGGCTTTTCTTATACCCACCCCGTCCTCATCTATTATAAATGTACATATGAAAATATAATAAAGTAAAAACAGACAATAAAATTTACATACACCATAAATTTAGTTCAAAATAAAAAATTTCATAAACAAATATCTAAACATATGCAAATGAAATCTTAACCATAAAGTCATTAATGACTCTCATCAAAACATTATGATATCTGAAAACTAACCCTTTATAATAAAATGCTAAGGCTAAAATGCTTGTAACCACAAAAAATAAGCATAAATTCTCATCGCTTGTCTATTACTCATAGTTTCAATCTTCATTTTTAAATACACACACTTTAAAAACAATTTTTTTAGTATATTATATATATTTATAAGGATATGAAATCACACGCATATATCTATATACACATTGGTACGATGGTGGCGCGGGGAGTGCTTTCCCTGTCTCCGCTCCGTTATTTTTCGGGGATAAAAATAATCCCCATCCAGTCCTTATGCAAGGTGGATTCCCATGGCCCCGTCCCTCCTGGAATATTGTCATCCTTACTCTCGGTGTATTTGGGTTCAAACTTTAAATTTTTAGCAATTCTAGGGCCATTAATTTCATTCGCTTGAATTAATAATCAAACAACAGTTTTTTTTATTTATTTTTTATTTTTTAAGAAAGGATTCATTCATTCAATAATCAAACCAAACGGTCTAGGAGTCTCATACCTAGGGTATAGATATTGAAATGGACTTTCCATTAATTAGGTTGTTCACAAATTTAAAGCTAATAACTATTCATATGTTTTGTGGGACCTATGATTACAAAAGGAAGACAATAATAGTCGGCATCCTAATGAAAGCTCTAGCTCCGCACCAACTCCGGATGACCATGTGAATCATATTTTTTGTTTTGTTTTTTTCTTTTCGGTTTTTTCTATGTTTTAAAAAAAAAAAAAAAAAAAAAACATTTGCCATTGCTTTTAGTATAGATGGGAAACACTATTTACATCAGTTGAGAAAAACTCTCCACTCTCCATCCACAAGCAATGTTATTGAAAGTGACAATGAAATTAATTTGTTTTCTTTATTATTCTTCGCATAGGCCTCTTAACAATGTCCTTTCTGAATTTTATTTAAAACACCTAATTTTCATTCATTTATTTGAAGAGTTTAAACACAGTTAGAACTTTAGAATTTTAAGATACATCAGAAACATGACCCTTTTTTTCTTTCTTCTTCTTCTTCTTTTTTTTTTTTTTTTTTTTTTTTTTTTTTTTTTTTTAAGTCTCATCTTTCATTAAAATTATAAAAATAAACTCTTCTAGAAAATAGTCAATTAATAATTGACTTATTGATGATTAATTTATGATGGACTATTAATCAGTGATTTAATCAATTTCAACAAATAATTGACCGATCATTTATAGTATTTTTAATTTTCTCATTTTCCTTGGGATCTGACGAGATTAAGGAGATTCAGCTCATAGACAGCCCGATCTAAACCTTTGAATGCTGAGATCTAGCCACAGCGGCCTTCAAGTGGTGAGCTTGTTCAATTATTAATTGACTGGTAAATTAACGGGGTTTTTTTTATAAGTAAAAATTATCAGTTTATATGGTAAATCAGTGTGGTTAAAAACTTATAAACTTATGACATTTCTAAAAGGGGCAGCGGACCGAATTGTCTACAATTTTTAATGCTCTAATTTTTTCGACCAAAACTTTGTTGTCAGATAAGTTTGGCATTTCATATTATTCTCATTACTTCCTCACCTTTTCACACATTGACGACCAGTTACGTCCACCCAAACTAAGAAAGGAACAAAGTTGTTTTTTGTCTTTTTTTTTTTTTTTTTTGGGTTAGGAACAAAGTTGTTTTAGTTCCAAATTAAGTTATAGAGAAATAAAGCTATGTTTTAACATGGTTACAAAATTAATAATATTGGAGAGAAAATCTAAAATAAATAAATAAAAATTATACCCACTTCTTCGAGATCTACGAAATCACATCAATAAAAGAAAATATATAAAACTTACAGAAGTTGACAAAGATTTTATTTATATTCTACTAAAAAGATACTATTACATATTGTCAGAATAAAGTATGAACTGCGATCACTTATGTTCAACATATTAATACTTACTCATGTTGAAAAGAGCCTACTTTTTCTTAGAACTTATAACGTACTTTGCTTATGAAAACATCAGAGGAAGGAAAGTTTTTCTTTTTTTATTCTCAAGATAGTTGTCTCTATACGAAAAGATCTGTTTAGAGGGAATATCTTCTTGTTATGGATTTAGCTGCCATATATATGTATTTTTTTAGCCTCTTTTTTTTTTTTTTTAATAAGAAATTTAGCTCATACATAAAATGTGTATTGTGTATTTAGCGTAAGTAATATATATTCGCAAAATGATGAATAAAAGCACAGAATCCAAATCGCGATCTTAAAGAATACAGAAAAATAACGGGAAAAAATATATATATATATATATATATCGTAAGACATTAACAGAGAGAAATACCAGCAAGTGCATCGAGGAGGGTGGATTTTCCAGAGCCAGACGGACCCATGAGAGCCATAATCTGATTGGGTTGAGCATAACCACTTAGGTCATTTAGGAGCTTCCTTGATGAGGATTCACCATTTTTATTATTATTGTTTTTATTCCTCTTCTTTTGTGTCGCCACCACACCGTTATGTTTTCCCATATCAAATACGGCCCTCCATTATTAGTATTCTCTTTTATATCCATTAGAGCATCACAGACTCAGCTACTCACTCACACACACTCTCTCTCTCTCTCTCTCTATATGTATACACACACACATAATATATATACATATTGAACTAGTATTGTACTACTCTGATCCAATACCGGACCCGGGGTTTTTTTTTTTTTTTTTGGTGAAAGGACATGAGTTAAACTAAATTTTAACTAAAAATTTGTTCGACTTTATATTCTTTTTTTTTTTTTCTTATGTAAACTTTATAATCTAAAATGATCAGCTTAAAAAAGCCTAAAACACGAATTTAAATATAGTGTAATTGATTTTTTGTTTATTTGGAATTTTAAGTGTGAAATGAAGTGTAATTATAAATAAAATGTTGGGGCATAAGTGAATTTTCTTTTAGAAAAATCTTCGCAAATTTTTGTAATTTCAAAACATCATGTGGAGCAAATTAGGTGACTTAATAGTGTGATAGGCTATGGAAGAAATAAACAGCATATCACTGGTGGCATAAATTTGTCCACTAAGGCTGTCTCATTCATGTGGCTATAAATGAGTGGTGCTTCTATTGGTCAGAAATTCTCGGAGAACTGAGTTGCGATGTATTAGATCCCTTACCATTTCACATGTTATTCGATTAGATTCTCATTCATATTGGGAACCACCTGCTATTCCACCTATGGTATTGATAGATTCTCAACGTGACATTGAGTTAGAAGACATAAATTAAGATACCACTTATCCTTTTTTTCATTGAAAAAATTAATTTGATTAAACTTGAATCCTTAACTTGATTCTTGTTAATTCCATGTAAGTAATAAACTCGTCGTAAAATTAAGTATTAATTAATAAATCAACGTGGAAGGTAACTTCAAGTAATGACTGAAGTTACAATAATTATTGACTCATAAGACATGAAGTTCACTTCTCATATATTTTAATTTCGAGTTAATTTCTTAATAACTACTGAATTATACACATTGTCTTATGTTGGTATTTGATTTTTAATTTTATGCATCACGTACCTTTGAACTTTTATAGTTTACACTAATGGTATCTCTGTCAATATTCAATAAAAAATTATACAAAAATTGAACAAGTTTTCATTGTTGGTTTCGAAATGGATATTTTCAAATTTTAATAGAAGCATGAGACCGTGAACAATAAAAATTTCTTAATTTCTATGTTTGTTCTATAGCTATATTAATTGAATATACAAAGAGGCAGAGAATCAGAATTTTACAATCGTCTGATTGGATTGATAACTCTTAAACTTCTTGGAAAACCCCACTGAATCTAGAACCAACTCAACTACTCTATTCCACGTTCTTCCACATCTAATATACATTGCTTGATTGAATGAAGGAGTGGGTATTTCTATTGATGGAAGGATTCTCACACTCATAGTTTTAGTGTCTTTGTTTTGGTTTTCAACACATGAGGAAAAACAAGAATGTAATAGATAAATTCTCACTTTGGCTTTCTTCTAACTATCAGAATAAAAATCCTCTTCTAACGTGATATAAAGTCATATTTATAAAACATGATTGATTACCCCAGAATTCTATATGCGTGTATATATCACATATATAACTGCAAGAAGGAAACCACCTTTCAAGTTTCCATGTTCCATGTTGTTTTTAACTGTATATTTATATATATAATATATATATATATATATATATATAACGTGCGCAAGCACGTTTCGTGAAGGAAAGGACTTTTTTCTTTCCTCCTTTTCATTTTAATAAGTATAAATATTTAATTTAAATATAATACAAATTCTTATAATTTTAAAAATACAAAACTAGCTAACAGATCGCAATCTGCACACCAATAGGTCCCATCTACGGATTGGCAGTAGGAATAGACACAGTGGGTCTTACTTATTACATCATCAATTTAATATTTTTAATAATCTTTATTATTTAAAATAAAATAATTGATTCATAATTAATTGAAAGGGTAATAAATAAACATTTGTAATTATAAAATAATAAAGTAGACATTTTTTTATATTTTATATCACCAACTTATGAGCATAAATTATGTCTACTTTTAATATTTTATATCACACAACTTATGAGCATAAATTGAATCCATCTAATACAATTGTTTAATTACATAACTAAGACGGTGTGATGAACTATGAACCTATAATTTCAAGCTCTAATAAAATTGATAATTAATCAAACTTTTTAATTAATTTCTCAAATTTATTAATTACGAAGTTACTCCACTAAAAACTTGGAATTGTACTCGTGAAATTACATATATGAAATTACTCAAAGAATAAAGTCGGCTATTTGATATAGTTATTGCATATAAATTGATCTTTCATAAATAATTATAATTAGAGCTAGGTAAAATCCGTTGACCTAGCTAATTACATATTTATATCATTGAGTATCATTGATTCTCTAATGAATGATACATTCACGAAATTGATCACGAATTGAGCACTCATATCATTCAAGGCCCAAATCAACATGCAAGGGAATTATTTATTTGCTTCTTAAAAAAAAAAAAAAGGGAATGTATTACATCTTTTAATATTAATATTCCCGTCTGTTTACTTCATCATATCTCCAAAATACAAACGAATAAGATAGATACTTCAATCTGTAATGACTAAATCAAAAGATATGATTTCATAAATAGAAAGTCTCCTAATAACTCAGGATAAGATCATTCTATATATGACCATCGGTTGATATGATTAGAATTACTATATGTAATAACATTATCTAGCAATTCATATCATGTTACTATCCTACATAATCACATTATTTACAGTGCACATATTAAATGTCTAGCTACATTAACGGTTCAGATAAGATCATTCTATTCTTAATGATAATGACATGCACTAGTAATATTTAATTAAAGATTTCATATTTTAATTGGTTAATCAATTAAATAATTGATTATGTATTACGGAACGTTTCAATTATCATTATTAAATATTATCCTCTTCTATATAACTCTTATATATAATATTTAAGGTGACATAGATAATTAAAGCAATTTTACTGATATTCATAAATATCCAAAACAAATGCACATAAATTATAATGAAAAATTCAGTTTTATTTTTCTCCAAAACATCACATGCTTTTGGGCATAATTCCCAACACTTGTCACATATGCTTTGTTTATATGTAAAGTCATAATCAAATATATTTACAAGTAAATTATACCTAAATCGAAAAGATTTGGAAGCAAACTATACCTTAATCAAAAATATATAGTGCGAACTTTACATCATAGTGCTAATTTGGTTGTATGTACAATTACCTACAAAAAATATTTAGTTACGATTTTAACCTTAATTAAAGTTCACGTGATCTGAAAGTGTTTTAATTTTTATTCATTTTTTGACGAAATATTAATATTGAAGCCATTATTTAATAATACAAAATTTCGAGGTAATGTGACATATAAAACTAAAAATTAGGAACCAACTTTAGACTAAAAGTATAATTGAGGGGTCATTGGTGGAAATAGCCCTTAATTTTTTATTTGTTGTTGCTGAATGAAAAAAAAAGGAACGAAAATGATGTGTTCACTCCCCAAATCAACATCATTATTGAAATCTACCGGTACAGTAAATGGAACGAAATTAGAATGACATGGCTATATGATATATTTAATTGACAAACAGAGAGTTGGTGAGCTATTTAATATATATATATATATATATATATTTTTTTTTTTTTTTTCCTTTTTCTGCGCAAAGCATTTATACGAGTTTCTCGAGTTATTACATCACTGGCCCAGGAGGGACCTAATCTTTCATCTAATTTCCTGTCCAATGTCTGATTTAAGATGAATGGATAAGCTAACAAGATATCATAATACGAGGCTTTAACTTCAAACTCGTTTAATTATTGTTCATCCCCTGTAATATTTTTATAGTTAATACTTATTCACATATTTCTCCATTCACCGATCCACGTGAGTGGAAGGGTTATAACATAATTGATCCACCACTCAAGAGCTAACGCTTTTAAGATAAATTGATAAAACAACATTCACAACCACTAAATGCATAAAAGCTAGTGAGCTTTTGCATGCAAATTAGGGTGAAATGCTTCACGGATTGTATGTAATAACTAATAAACACTTATAAGAACGTAATTGCAAACAAAATCTAACAGTAATTTCGCACATGACTCCACCGACAAAGTGAAGAGTTCGAATATGCTCATCCTCAAATTAGAAAAAAAACAAAAAACAAAAACAAAAAAAGAAACAAAAAAAAAAAAAAAAAAACTAAGAGATTGCATGCTTTATAAAAATTGGAAGTTGGAGGGATAGAGGTGAGGAGATTATAGTGCAAGAATTTTGGGCCTATGATTGTCCGGCAGGAGCGAAAAGAGAAGTAAATAAATTAGGTGACGGATTTTAATTTCTTCCCAGAATCTTAGGCACTGTTTAGATCACATCTCCATTTTTGAAAAGGAAATTTTGTTTTTTCAAATGAGAAAAATCTTTTCATTTGAAAAATAAGATAGAATTTGGATCTGTAAAAAAAATTTCTTTTGACAACAAAAAATTATTTGAAATGAGAAGAAATAACATTCGGAATTATGCATTGTGAGAAGATTTGAAAAAAGTTTTTTATTGTTTTTCCAAAAGGGTATTGTACAAAGTAAGTTTGAAAATAAAACGGTTTTCCTTTTTTCAAAATGAGATAATGATAGAAAAAGTTGGAGAAAAACACTATTTTGTAAAAAAAATTTCAATTTATAAAATTGGATATGTCATCCAAAAAAAGTTAATCCCTCGCAATATAAAAAGGATTAGATAAAGATCCTCTAATTTCCTCCCCCCCCCCCCCCCCCCCTCCCTTTTATCACCTAATTATTTTTTTTCTTTTTCTTTTCGCTGGTTTATCATCTAATTAGTCAGAGACCAATCTTTTTTTCTCTTACCAAACACAGCCAAAAGCTCTTTCTCTTAAATATCTAAAACCCAACAGCAAGAAAGTAGTTCAGAGTTAATTAGAGGTTTCTGTTTGCTGGTGACATGTATGAGATTCCAGAATTTTTGGACAGCGCTATTATTGATCTGTCAATTTTGTAACCGTATGCTTGACTACTTGATGCTAGCTATAAATTTCTGATCAGTGATCACTATAAATGATTCTTTTTTGTTTATAATAAAAACTTTATTTATTTATCTTAAAAAAGGAAAAAAGAAAATACAAACCTAAAACAAGCAAAAAGGAAGATAAGACTAGAAAAAACGACCGAAATCAAACAGAACATGAAATCAACAAGAAATTGTTAAGATTTCTTTAATTTTAAACCCTTTCCCCCTTATGAGCTCTCAACTTTTAAGAGGTCTTATTCTTTTCAGGCTCATTGCTCAATTTTCGTCTCATATATCCACCTTGGCTATTTTTTTCTTCTTCCAAGAACCAGAAACAACAATTTTCATCTTCTTGTAAGCAAGCAAACGACCTGTTGAATTGAGCGTCAGCTTGAAAAGTTCGATCCTCAGAAAAAGCCTTTTAACTGTTAAATCTTCCCTATAGGGACTCTCTGTCTGATGTCATTTGTCATTGAAATGTAAATAGCTATTCATGTCGTCAAATATATAATAGTACTTCCAATAGGACGATGATTTTGTAATTTCAGTAGGGAACTTTATTATTTGTCATTTGACATCCTTTTCTTTGTAGAGTAAAACTTAATCAGTACCATAAAAAAATTTTATTTTGGTTGAAACAGTAATATCAATGTTGCACGATAATCAGTAGTACTTGTACACTTAAAAAAAAAAATTTGGTAGAAAAAACAAAGATTTAATAGAAAGGGTATTATCCGAAGACTTCCTAAGTGATCACCGATCCTAGTACTATGCTCGTCCAATTATGCTCAACTATAAAGTTCTGATAAGATGCGATGCATTAGTGCTGGTATGATCGCATTCATTATATCCCGTACACTTCATTGACTTCTTTTCAGATATCTTTGCGCGTGTATTCAATTCTCATAAGGAACATCTCATGACTGATTGTAATGATAAAATATGTTGCCGTGGGGGGTAAGATTGAGAACCATAAATATTGAGCCGTTTCTTTTTTTTTTTTTTTTAATAACTTTTGGGTAACGTAATGAGTGGTAACTTGATGAAAAATGTTTACAAAGCTAGTGAGATAGTGGTGGAGAAAATGACATTGCACCTTTTTGCTTGTAAAATGGTTATTTTATTTTATTTTAGTTCAATGGTTACACAATAAATGTTAGTTCTCTCAATGCTAATTGTCCGATCTTTTATTTATTTATTTATTTACTATATGTATACCTCATCGGTACAAAAAAAAAAAGTAAGAAGAAAAAACAAACTAGCTAGCAAAATTATTGTACTCTGTTTGAGAGAGATACCTCGTAAAAACTCAGAGTAAAGCTAGGGGATACTTCTGATGTCTTATGCCGTTTAAAATAAACCCCTTATATGACTTGGTATTTAATAAGAGGTGTGACTCATCTTATTAAATAACAAAAAATAAAACAACTTTATCATTTTTCATCTACATAATGTGGTGAGGGACACCAGAAGTGATCCTTAGCTTTATTCAAAAACTCATGACATGGTGAAATCCTGAAAGAAAGAAAGAAAGAAAAAAACATAATAGATCAAATAAACAAAAGAGAATGTGCAAAAACTAAAAAAAGGAAAAAAAATTTTGGCTCTTCCTTTCGACTAAATGCGTAAAAGCTAGTGCGCTTTTTCATGCAAATTAGGGTTAATGCTTTACGTACTGTGTGTAATAACTAAATATATGAGCTTGCATATTTAATAAAAGAAGTACTTACACAAAATGGTAATTTTCAAACATCCCTTCTAAAAAATTTCTAAAAAACAAACTTATTTAAAAATTTGAAGAAATTTTAAATTCCATCCCTTTTTTATTCCAGATCTAACCTTCAACATTTTTTTGACACGTTTTTTCATATATAAGGATTGTCTTTTTATGGAAAAAAAATTTCCATGAAAATGTTTGACATTTTTTTGTTACATACCCAGATTCCTTCAACATTTTTTTGACACGTTTTTCATATATAAGGATGGTCTTTTTATGGAAAAAAAATGTTTTTGTTACATATCCAGATTCCTCGTTTATATAGACATATATTTACCAAGATTCAATTTTTATATATCCGGATTTTTGGTATCACTAATGATCATAATATTAAAGATTTAAATTTCTATATGCAGGAAATAATATATGTTCAATACGGTAATGCCTTTCTCACTTTTGTGATTATGTTTGTCATATGATATTTATACTATAAGGATTTTATCGTTATATTGCATATCTCTAATTAGTAATAATATGATCATGATATATATGATAATAACTGTATTAATTTATGAAAAAACTTCATATAGTATAGTGCAGGTTTATCACGATCACTATCATATTGACCTTGTCATTGAGAAAAAATAAAAAATAAAAAAATAAAATACACCAATTATATAATTTCCTAACATATTGACCTCATCATTATGATAATGACAGCAAATACAAATACAAATACAAATACAAATACAAATACAAAAAAAAAAAAACCAACGAAAAAAATAAGAAATATATTATCAGTTTTTTGGAATGAAATTTTAGGTGAATGAGATTTTTTTGAAGAAAAAAAAAAACTATTTGGGTAACTGATATAATTGAGATCTATTTTTAGGATGAAATCTTTTTTTTTTTCCTTAAATTGGAATTAAGAGTATTTACGTCAAATACAATATGATCAGTTGTCTTTTTTGTTCAATTTTGTAATTAAGTTTGTTTTTGGATATTTTTTTAAAACCACAATTCAAATTTGGCCATATAAGTAGATGATCCTTAATAAAAATTGGAAGTCGGCGGTATAGGGGTGAGGAGATTATTGTTCAAGGATTTTGGGGCGCATAGTTGTCTGACGGGAGAAAAAAGAGAAGTAAATAGATTGGACCAGAGATTTTAAATTCTACTTAAATTCTCCCAATATAAAAAAGAGTAGAACAAAAAGTCAAAATTTTCTTAATAAGAGAGACATTCTTTCTCTTTTTATCACCTAAGTGTTAAAGGGTAAAAGAAACCAAGTACCCGCATTTTAATAGAGTGACTTAACAACACCTTGTATGTCTGTAATTATTGTCATAATTCTATGATGGGGGACTTAGGTTTCTTTTTACCCTTTAACACACCCCCACAAGATAGGAATTTGGGTTTTTTTTTAGTTTTTTTTATTTTTTATTTTTTTTTACAATTTTAACACGCCCCTACAAGATATGGTACTCTTTTTGGAGTTACCAATCTTGTACTAGATGATCAGACCGCTCGTTTGAGTTTTCTTAGGCTCTGATACAATTTGAAGATAGAGAGAAGAAGAAAAATTTAGGACTATTAAAGGATTAAGCTTCCATGTGACAATCCTAAGTCCCTAGAAGGAAAATGATAAGCTTTATAACCTCACATCTCTTGGGAGGTGTATACTGTTTGTGATAATTCATAAGTAAAAAGATCACATCCTAATAGTACGAGGCCTATTGGGATAAAGCCCAAGAGAACATTCATGCGAGCCGAGATCCAAAGTGGACAATATCATATAATGGGAGGCATAAATGTTACAAATGGCATCAGAGGCTACACCAAATTGAAAGTGTGGCTAACGAGGACATTGAGCCACAAAAGGAAGGGTGACTGTGACAGTTATCAGCCTGCTAGAAGAAAAATGGTAAGTTGTGTTATACCACATCCTTTTGAAATGGATACATATATAATGACTCATAAATAAAGAGACCACCTCCTACTAGTATGAGAACTTTTAAAGTTAAGCTCAGAAGCAAAACCATACGGGCTGAGGCCCGAAGCGGACAATATATATCATATCAAAGTAAGACATGATTGTTACATTCCTTCTTAAAATGTCAACCTTGAGAGCCCAACACCCTAATATGTTTGTAATTGTTATTATAATTTAACAACGTACGACTTGAGTTTTTTCACCTTAAAACTAAGTTAGATACCTTTCTTCTTCTCTTACCAAACACAACCTAAAGCTCTTTTCCTCAAATATCTAACCCAACAGCAAGAAAGTACTTCAGAATTAATTAGAGGTTTCTGTTAGCTGGTGACAAGTTATTATAAGATTTAGAACTTTTGGACGTACTAAGAATTGAATTGTCGATTTTGGGACGTAAGTTTATCTACTTTGATGCTAGCTATTATGATCTTTGATTACGGGACTGGATTTTTTAATGGTTCTTATAAACAGAAATTTATTTTTTCTTTTTCATTTCTTAATTCAAAGCCCTTCCTTAGAGGTGCTCTCAATTTGTAAGAGGTCTTAAGTTCAAGCTTCAATATTTTTTTGTCCCAAAAACTAAAAAATGACAATTTTCATTTATTTCTATACAGGACTATTGAGTTCGAAACATCCGATTTGAAAGTTCCATCTTTGACTATTAAATCTTTGGACCTAGTGGAACAGGACTCTGTCAATTGTCATTTGCCGTAGAGTCGTGTTGTCTCACTGGATTCATAGATTTTAAGTAGCTGTTCACTAGATGATGATTTTGTAATTTCAGTATAAAGATTTTTTTTAAAAAAATTAAAGCACTCGCCAGTTGATAATTTTTGTATCTAAAAAATTCATCCCTTTCTCTATACAGTGAACTAGATCAGTAACAACCAATAACATTTTTTTTTTGCTGGAACTGTACCACCATATTGCGTGTATAATTATATATTTGTAATACACATAAAATACTTGTCATGAATGATTGAATGGTAAAATATATTGGGGTGGGGGTAAACAAGAGAACCAAAATTTTAAGCTGATTTTTTTTTTTTTTTTACTTTTTATTTTTCGGTTAGGTAGTGACTCAATGAATGGTAACTTTGATCAAAAAGTTCATTAAGTTATAATGTGTTGGAGAGACTGACAATTTTGCACCTATTCTCTAATAAAAATGGCTAATTTCTCTTTTAGTTCAATTGTTATACATCAATAAATAGCCAATTTGTGTTAGTTCTCTTGATGTCCATTTGCCGATCTCTTTTTATTTACCCTTAAACCTCATAAAAAATATGTAAAAAAAAAAAAAAACTAGCGAAATTAATACTCTTTCCAAGAGAAAGGCCCTGTTAAAATCATACGAGGTGAACCCTGAAAAAAAAAAAAAAACTACTAAAAAAAATTACATGATCAATCTCATAATTAATAAAACCATCTAATTAGTTCTTGATATGATAGTGAGGGAGCTGCAGTATATCTCGAGCAGCATAGTTTGGATTTGATTGAAATCCAAAAGCAAAAGAGCATGTTCAAAAAAAAAAAAAAGAACCCTTATTTTCTTTTCATCTTTAATTGCCTTCCATGAGAAACTCTAACTTTCAACTTGTCACCAACGTCAACACATTAATATCCATTGATTAAGTTATGAAGTCTAATTAAGATAGTGTTTTATTAAGGGTATTTTTGTGATTTCATATTTATAATTTCAATTGCCATTACTTTCTTTTAATAAATAGGTGACGCCGTTTTAGGGTTTATTGTTATGAGATAACTTAGAGAGTTCAAAAAAAAAAAAAAAAAAAAACAGAGTTTAGAGGTAGACGAACTTCTCTTGGAAAATTCTGAACATCATTGTTAATTATTACAGTAGCAGAAATAAGATAGGATGCTTTCTTACATTTAAACTAACCTTTATAAAGTTTGCATGTTCGTGTTTGTTAATTTTCTTCTGCTATTTTAGTTCTCTCGACAATATAAATTAAAGCGTTCAATTCCTTAAATTTAGTATCAGAGCTTTTGGTATTAATAGCGATAGCTAAACGTCACTTGGAATCAGCTAGTTTTGATTCCTTACAAAAGTGACATTTAATAGGCACCTTTTCTGATGAACCAATCGACGTTTGAGGGCTTAGACGCAGTTCTTAGGTGATGCCAAGACAATTATTGTGCTAGTGGTTCCATCTCATTGTAATTCAATCTGCAATGTTAGAGCAAAATTTCATCCAACATTAAATGAATATTCCTGAACTAGAAAAGAAGATTAAATGAAGAAAATAATCAAGAAAGTTAAGTAAGAATACAAGAAAACACAGAATCTTAAGAACAATATAAAAAAGACCGGAATTCGATATAATTACCCCTCAAGATTTCTTATTGACAAATTGTATTGAATCTTTTGTCTTTCAAATTAATAGGAGAATTGAACTCTTTCAACACAACAATTACCAAAAGGATTGCAAACAAAGTAAAAAAAAAAAAAAAAAAGTCACTGTCGTCGACATGCGAAACTATTGAAGACTGGGGGGATGATATTGAATGATATTTTCATCATTATATGAGTATTTGGAAGAAGCCTACCTAATTATAAAGTAGAAGATAATCTACGTAGATGTCTACCTAATAATGAGGAAGAAGTCTACTTAAGTAGGGAGTCTTCCTAAAACCAAATCAAACGTTAGAGGAGGAAGCTTAAGCATCTACAAGGAATACGGTTGACAATCTATAGGAGTTTACAGAGAGAGCTCAAATGTCTACATTTAACATTAAAATATTAAATGTTTGAAATTATTATGTATTAAAATTATCGAATGATGAAGGAATCATTATAGTTAAAAACAAAAATAATAAACTCTAAAATTAATGATGACCCGCGAGAAGTGTATTGAACTAAGAGAGTTGTTAATGGAGGGGTCCAGAGGAAGTGAATTATTGTGACCACATGCACGTAACGACTCTGTTGCTAAGTCTTTCGAAAATAATAGTTTGTCATTACTCATGAAATGTACATTGAAGGAGGACGGGAAAAACAGCACGAGAATCTCGTAGACTCAGTAACACAGATTGTACAGAAGTGCGTAAAGGGTTCACTGGCTGTGAGAACTTTGGGGAGCCAAACTATCCGGAGAGTTTAAGGAATCAGATTAGAAACTTGTGAGAGACAGGGAGATATAGGAGTTAGGAGAGAAAGGGGTTCGTATTTTAAAGCATCCGTTTCTTTATTGTTCAATATTTCCAAAAGATTATAAATCTACGCGTTTGATTTGTTCGCACTTTGGATAGTTCAAGGAGTCCTCCATTCAGCTGATGGAAGCGGCCTAAAAGCTTCGAACATATCGAGGAGTTTTATTCGGAGATGTTAATAAGGTCGAAAGTTTTCTTGAAGTTGGATTTCACTGCGTGATCTTATTCATGATCTCGGCAATCTCTGTGGGACAAGATGAATTCGCACTGATCAACCCGCGATACTCGGACCCGTTTTGGAAAGTGTTTCCGCATTGTGCCGTTATGTATGAAGTAGATGGTGTGAAGTTCCACTTGTTAAGACAAGTTAACTGACCGTCTAAGAACCGTCCCTTTTCCCCGGTCCATGGGAGTAGGACCTTCCATCAATTCCTTCATAATCGTATCTCGGGTCTTTTGTGTAATCGAAGGATCAAAAAACTCTCTAACCTCCAGTTGCAAACCAGACTTTTTAGGTTTATTTTTGTCTTTTCTGAAAAGTCAAATAAAAACTATAACTAGTTTTTGAAAAGTCAACTAACTAACTTCAACATAAAAATTTCATTTTAAACCTCTGATCCAATTGCAAGCTGCTTGAATATGGATGTGAAAGTCATGCAGGACTTCCAAGAGATGTGTAAGAGATGGAGCTTCCCATTTGCTCTGATTGAATCCCTCATAAGAAACAGAGCAATTCTGACTAACAAAAAGTCCAAGAACTTGACCAAATTCCATTTTCAGTACCCAAGGAAAACTCGATACATTTCACCAAATTGATACAACTCAATTCAACGGAACTACAGAAGTTAATGTAAGTTGCACATAGTTTAATAGTCAACATTGTTGAAATTTGACAGATAAGAGAGCTCATCGGAGATCAAAGACATGGAGGTCCGACTCGCGCAGCGGCGGTGGGCTCCTGGGTAGTGTGAATGGCTATCAGAGCAGGAGCAACCTTTGTATCTTACAATTGGTTTTGTTTACTTTTTTTTTTTTTGCCCTTTCAAATTAATAGCTTTAGTCACTGTAGACTTGCTGTCGTTTTCAGGGCGATGCTTTTTCATATTTGTGTCGTTTTTCGTCCTTTTTTTTACAAGTTTTTTGTACTCTCTCCTTTTTGTCGTTCTTAGGTTGTCGTTTCGAAAAGATGTAAATTTTTTGGGGCTGAGGTTTCTGTCGTTTTTATTTATTTTTTTAACTTTTTTTTTTTTGTCGTTTCTCCTGTTACTAGAGGAAAGCATGTGCGATGTGCGACCCACATATGTATTCATCTTTATGAATTGGACATGTTGGAGAAAATTTTTCTGAATAAGGAAAATATCTAAAAGAATAAGTGATTTAATGAGGTACGTTTAAGTATTACGAAAAAGTTAACGGAACCAATAGAAGGATTGACATGAAAAAGAAAAAGGATAAAAAAGATTAAAAAAGGATTAAAACAAAAGCAAAGACCAATACGGGGAAGAAGGAACAAAATGAAAAAAAAAAAAAAATAGACAAAAAAAAAAACAAAAAACAAAGGACCTGAAAATAAAAAATAAAAAAAGGGTGGCAAGAAAAAAGACAAAAAGATTAAAGAACTTAAATGAAAACAAAAAAAAAAGACCAATACAAAAACGGGGGATTAAAATAAAATAAAATAAAATAAGTGGCTGAAAAAAAATCAAGGGACCAAAAAAAAAAAAATTGGGTCCAAGACGAAGGTAGGAAGTTCACGGTAAAGCACTTTCTCCTTTATAAATAATAAATAGATTCATTGTTCTGTGTATTATTTATTTTTTTTAACTACTGCCATTTTCTTTTAGTTTATTGTTGTTTTTAATCTTTCTTCAAAAACCAAAACAAAAAAAAACAAAAACAAAAAACACATCCCAACCATCTGATGGTGTCCTTGTCGTTTTCTACATTGTTGTCGTTATTTACTCGTGCCTTTAATTTAATTTAAATTTTTTTTTTTTGGTTACTACTATCAATGCATCGTTTTTAGTCGTTCTCAATTCTGAAAATTTACATAATTATTCTTTCTATTCCATTGAAATTCCACTATTGTACTAGACGGCCGGGGAAGTTTATGCACGGGGGATCTCTCTAAGTATTTTCACACTAACTTAACGAGCTAGTGTTGATATGTGTTTTGAATTCTTCGCCTTGTATCGAATATTACAAGTAATTTTCTGATCCCTCAGCCAAGGGAAAAAAATTTAAGGAAAAAAAAAAAAAGAAATGATTTGTACCTTTCTTGCAATTAGGAAGGTAACGCATCCTCACTAGCTTGAAAAAAAAGAATATATATATATATATATATATATATAGATTATATCGCTTTTCAATTTTGCTTTGAGACATAGAGACAACTGGAGAGAGTTCAGACTTCTGTCATAACTAAGGCAAATTGGAGAAAAAAGAACAATGCTTTCCTTTCAACAGACTCCAAAACTTTTCTTCTTCATCATTCTAAAGAAGAAAGTCTATACTTGTCTTCAATGTTGTGCAAACATGTAAACGAAAATGAAGCTTACATATGTCTAATATGCCTTATTGAAGTTTTGTTAGTCCTGATTGATTCGAACCATTCAGCCCATAGCCCCTCTAACCACTATTCCCATAACCATTCCGAATTCTCAAAAGCTCTCCAACAATTTCCCTAACCTTGCCCCCAAAAATAACCATGGAAGTCGTTTACGGAACAGCCGTAGAAGTCTTGAAGAAGTTGGCCACTATTGCCGACAAAGAGATTTGCCTGGCATGGGGCATGAAAGACGACCTAAAGAAGCTAGAGCGGATCATGTTCACTGTAAAAGCTGTGCTCTTAGATGCCGAGAAGAAGCATGATTACGAACCGTTGAGAGTCTGGCTGAGGGACCTTAAAGATGTCTTCCTCGATGCTCAGGACGTGCTGGGTGAATTCGACTGCGAACTACTCAGGCGAGAAGTGGTGAAGATGCACGGAAGCCTCGGTCGAAAGGTACGCCGCTTCTTCTCGCGATCCAATCCACTTGCATTCCGCTTTAGCATCGCTCATCAAATTAAGGCGATTAGACAAGAACTAGATGAGGTTGCTAAGGATAGGTCTAATTTCCATCTAGAAGAGCATCATGATGAGAGGCATGTCTTGGAAGGGAGGAGGGAGGTAACAGATTCCTTTGTTAGGCCTTCGGAAGTCATTGGAAGAGAGAGTGTTAAAGAAGAGATTATAAATACGTTGATGGAAAAGCAGAATGATGCTGATGCGATCTCTGTTATTCCGATAGTTGGGATTGGGGGCCTAGGAAAGACTACACTTGCCAAGTTAGTCTACAATGATGACAGAGTTACTCGAGAGTTTGACTTAAAAATGTGGGTTTGTGTGCCACTAGATTTCAATGTTGCTGAATTGAGAAAAGAGATTCTCAAATCTGCAATTACTACAACTAACGGTGTGACTAATGCAAATTTCTCTGTAGATCAAGCCCTGAAAAGAGCACAGAATATTAGTAACTTGTCCACGGATCAGATCCAGATGTTCTTACGAAGCACTCTAAAGGATAAAAAGTTTTGCTGGTCTTGGATGATGTATGGAATGAAGATCGTGGGAAATGGAATGAGGTGAGAGATTTGTTGTCGACAGCATGTGGCAAGGGAAGCAAGATCATCGTGACGACACGTAATTCTTCGGTTTCCTCAGTCATGGGCACAACACCACCACACAATATAGAATGCCTATCTGAAGAGGAGTCTCGGTCTTTATTTTTCAAATACGTATTTGGAGATGAACAGTTGGTTGAAAATTTTCCAAAACTTGAAAGTATTGGCTGGCAAATTGTGGAAAAGTGCAGAGGGATTCCTTTGGCATTGAAGAGTTTGGGGAGTTTGCTTCACTCAGAAACTGATGAAAGGGTTTGGATATTTGTAAAGAATAATGAGATTGGAATTTAAAAAAACAAGACAATCCTATTTTATCTGCATTGAGATTAAGCTATAGCACAATGCCGTCGTACTTGAAACAATGTTTTGCTTATTGTTCTCTTATACCAAAGAACTTTCGAGAGGCTAACTTGCAGATGATCTGGATTGGATGGCACTCGACATCATTCAGTCACCAAATGACAAAATAGACATGGAAGATATTGGGAAAATGCATTTCAATGAGCTATGCAACAGATCTTTCTTTCAATATCTTCAGGATGCCTGGGAAACATTTAATGTTGGTCAGGAATTTGAAATGCATGATGTGATTCATGATCTTGCAAGTTCAATCATCCAATACGAGCACTCCACAATAAATTTGCACACTAAAAATGCCCCTGATGAGAGAGTGAGACATTTGAGGATACTTATGAAGGATGGTCGTGGTCAAAGCATTTAACAATTTTGGAGAAGTTAAAAAGTGTCGGAGTATTTTTCTCGATTCTGAAGCAGAGAAAGAGCTTAACATTGAGGATCCTTCCTTTCTACATGCATCTCAAGGTTTAGATACTTGCGATTGTTTGATTTAAGTGGTTTCTCTTTTGCGGTGCTGCCAAGTTCAATTGGTATCCTCAAGCATTTGAGATTCTCAACTTAAATGAAAACAAGAAGATCAGGGAACTGCCAGATTCAATTTGCAAGTTGCAAATCGCAAACTCTGTTACTTGATGGATGTTCAGAGCTTGAGGAGTTACCTAGAGATATAAGTAACTTGCTCAGTCTTAAACTCTCTCTATAACCACTAAACAAACCTGCTTCCCTGAGAATGGAGTTGGACGGTTGAGATCTCTTTCGGTTTTTGTTTTTTATGGATGTAGAAATTTGAGGTCCTTGCCACATGATTAGATCTTGTACACTTTACGTACACTGGTCATATCTGAATGTGAGCAACTTAACTTGGCGAGCAGACCCGATCAATTATGCAATTGAGTCTTCAAACCTTGATGATTGGTGAATTACCGCGGACGACTGCCTTGCCACAGTGGCTTGAAGGAGCAGCTCCTACTCTACAACTTTTGCTTATTGGACGTTGTCCCGAATTAGTAGCGTTGCCGGAGTGGCTGCCAAATCTCACCTCACTTGAAAAGCTTATGATTGGAGGCTGTCCAAAATTGTCCTCTCTACCAGAGGGGATGCAGCGGCTCACGTTCCTAACGCATTTGGGAATTAACGATTGCAAGACATTGGAGGAAAGATGCAAACGTGAAGTCGGTGAGGACTGGCAAAGATTGCTAATATTCCCAACCTTGCTATTGGCCTTGAATCTGATGATGATGACTAGGTACGCGTTATATATATATGTATATATATAGTATTATGTCTATGTATATATATGTCCAATTTCAATTGTTTCTAATTTGATAAAATCTCTGCTTACATTACACATATACATATTTCGAAAGAGAGATATATATGATGTGCAGTTCCATACGCGTGTGTGTATATATATATATATATATATATAAATGTATATGTACATGTGTGTTAATTTTTTTAAATTTACAACTGAATTTCTCTAGTCGACTGTTTATGAATGTTGTCTTCAGAAGAGGGAAAACATTATTTGTACAGAATTTACCATATATCCTATTCTTGCTTCTTCTTTTTCCTTTTGTTTCTAAGATTAACTTAATTAATGTAAAATTATCGATACTTAATTTGACATTTTAGCCCCCAATACCACATCTTAACGCATACATATAAAAAATATAAATGTACACATATGTATGTGCTGTGCCTGGTAAGCATATTCATATATCTGTGAGGAATGATAGCTTTCATATTAAAAAATTTAGAAGTATTTACATAAAAAGTCAAATTTAAACACCAATTTTGACAAGTAAACACAATCATTTTAACAAATTTGAATAAAAATTAATTCTCTTATATTTTATTGCTAGTTTTACCCTTCCACCTTTTTTTTTAGGGAGAATCTGGTAGAGACCTTAGAAAGGTCTCTACCGGTAGAGCCTTTTTTAGACCGTTGAGATTCAATCGAACGGTTAAAACGTTGATGGTGTACGATATTTATCGTACACCTTACCTCATAATCCTTCTCACCCAAACTCTTCTCCGTCGCCGGCAATCTTCTCGCCGCCGCGATGGACGCCGGCGACTCACTCCCGACGCCGGCGAACCACCTCCGCCTCCCCACCCCGGCCGCCGCAACCCATTTCTCTCTCTTCCCCTTTCTCTCTCTTTTCTTCTCTCTTCCCCCTCTCTCTTCCCTTTCTCTCTCTTCTCCTCTCCCCCGACGCCGGCGACCCCCCGGCCCCTCCACCACCGGTCCTAGCCTCGGCCGGCCGGCCGCCGGCGACCTCCTCTCTCTCTTCCCTTTCTCTCTCTTCTCTCTCTCCCTCTTCCCCTCTCTCTTCCCTTTCTCTCTCTTCCCCTCTCTCCCGCCCCCGCCCCCCCCCCCCCCCCACCCCCCCCCCACCCCCCCTCTTTTCTCTTCCTTTCTCTCTCCCCTTTCTCTCTCTCTCCTCTCTTCTCTCTCTCTCTCTTCCTTCTCTCTTCTCTCTCTTCTCTTCGCGACGGGAGGGGGTGCCGGGGGGGGAGGGGGGTGGGGGGTGCACGGGGAGGGGGGCTGCACAGGGGGCCGGGGGGCTGGGGGTGGGGCCGGGTGTGGGGCGGCGGGAGTGAGGGAAGAGAGAGAAAGGGGAAGAGAGAAGGGAGGTCGCCGGCGGGCGGCCGGCCGGCCGGGACCGGGACTGGGGACCGGGGTGTGGAGGGCCGGAGGTGGGTCCCGGCGTCGGGGGAGAGGAGAAGAGAGAGAGGGAAGAGAGAGAAGAAAAGAGAGGAAAAATGGTCGCCGGTCGCCGGCTCCGGCGGCCGGGGCTGGGGGCCGGGGGGGTCACCGGCGTCGGTTGCCGGCGGCGAGAAGATCGCCAGCGACGGAGAAGAGTTTGGGTGGGAAGGATTGTGTGAGGTAAGGTGTATGATAAACATAGTAAAATCAATAATATTTTAACCGTCCGATTGAATCGGACGGTCCAAAAAAAAAAAGGATATATGGTAATACCCTTTTTTAATCCGCATTTGGGTATATCGTTTTTTTTTGGTAAAATCTTGGGATTATTTTTATGGAAAAAATATAGGTTAAAGTCAACTTTTTATTACAGTTGTTGCTCACATTTTGTGCCATTACGTTTTGAAATTTGTTTGTTCATTGATAAGAGATATTTTATTTTGTTATTTTCGGCAGCTAATATGGATTTTGAAGGAAGGTGATTTATTTTTTAACTCTCTGAATTTTTTTTTTTTTAATTTCATTCCCTGAACATTACAAATAGTGGATAGGAGTTATTTTTCTGACTCACATTTTCTTTGCAATTTTATATCTTAAAAAAGAAAGTTTCCTATTCTAATGGGATTATCAAATCTATATGGTCTTTCTTTCTTTCTTTCTTTTTAGAATTTGCAGGAAGTTTTTTTTTTTTTTTTCCCCTCATGTTAGTTTGTGAGTTGTTTTTCAATGAATTTTTTAAATTAATCTGAAATGTGTTGATACGCAGTTCTCTTCTATGCTCTGGGATAAGAGGCCAACAACTGGCCGAGTGAAGCTTCAACTGCCCTCCCAGTACTCCTTCGAAGTTGGAGTTGTGTGGTGTTCAGTTTGAACTATAAACAATATTAATGCATATGTGTGCGTGTGTCTACAAACATGTATACTCATATATATCCTAGCACGTTGTAAGATATTTGAATAATGCGTGTCTGCTTTGTGATTGGAGTTATTAATAATTTGAATTGTGTGTGTACAGTTATCAATATTGGATGCATACATAAAACCTTATATCTTGATAAAGGAAATGCTCACATATAATTAAGTTATCCTTTAGAAGACACCAAAACTAAGACTAACTTAGCAAATGGATAGGAAGTAGTTTGAGTCGGAACTCCATTTTCAAAATTTTAGAGTGTGTCAATTTCACTGTAACAATTGATAGTCATGTAAGAAGCATATTGAACTTGAAAGGTGGTCTATATGACTTGGATCTCAAATAAATGTACGAGTAACGTCTATTAGATATGCCTATGGATTCTTAAGGTTTTCCTCAGAATAATGACCCAAACATATAATATTCAGAGTGGATTCTCGAGTTCAATAATAGATGATGTTTAAATGAGTTGAGTGCATCTCTCTCATCAATGATATTTTTGAGGTAAATGATTATATCACTTCTATATCATATATCTCATATATATATATATATATATATATGTACTTTGGAAGTAAATGGTAGAGGAAGTTCAGAACGAGCACTCTTCCTGTAGAAGAAAAGTCCACCACCTTTCACAAGGCTGCCACCCAATTTTGCTTGTTTTTTGTCATGCTCTTAGCTACTTGGGCTGAATGTGTCTTGTTTGTTTGTTTTTTTTTTTTTTTTTTTTCCTTCTTTCTTCCTTCATAAAATTACCTAAATAATCACATTTTTTTCATCTACTTATTATAACGTGCACAACTTTCCTCATTCTTGACCAACTTGAATACAGATTTTTAATTAATTTTAGTTCAATTGTGTCTACGATAGTCTCATGTTTATTTTATGTTTCATGCTTGTGCAATGGTCTATAAATTTGTATCATTCACGTGCTTTTTCCTTTTTTTTTTTAAAGGGAAGAGGGAAATAAGCTAAAAAAATTTTTGGGTGATGATAAATAACAGAAAACTTTTTGATGCTAATTAATAACATATTCACAATAATTGATGTATTTACAAAGCATTGCTTGCAACAAAATTATCTTAAAAACATTTTTTTTAAATAAATTTTTAACGATCAATATTATATGTTAAAAAATAATTTATTTATAAAGCATATTTATAATAAATTACCCTTAAAAATTCTCATAAATAAACAATTTATCATAATAGGTTACTTAACTTAAACATTTTTCAAAATATGCAATTTGCTTTAAATATATTATTTTTAAAAAATAATTTATTTGTTGTAATTTCTCTGTTTCTTATTGGAATACTTTATCATGTACGATTAAAGAAAGTTTCAAAGAAGACCACATATATGTTTATGCTAATTATATTTACAATTTGCAATCAAATTGATTCAATAGAATACCACCAATACATTACAGCTTATATATTGTCTTCACAATGTCACATCAGAAAAGATGATATAGAGGACCACATCTCAGACAGCAAAAAGAAGACCAGATCATTTCCAAGCAACCCAAAATCTCCACCATTCCGAATTAGTAAAAGAAGACCAACCATGGAAGTCATTTTATGACGTGAATGGTGTATGTATAACTCTGGGAGAAATTGGGATCCCTTGCTTGGACAGAGCTTTCATTGGTAAGAGGCGCAAAATGTGATTTGAAGCAGCTCGAGCATGCCATCTCAACCATTAAAGCTGTGCTCTCGCATGCCGGTGAGAAGCAGATCAAACTTAACCACCAGATAAGTGTTTGGTAGAAAAAATATGTAACAAGAGCTATTGAGATACGGACAGACAGTGCAACGGAAAGGTTACCACATTCTACCATCACGGCAATTTCACTCGAAACGATGTTTTAACTTTGTTCCTATTTTCTAGTGATTGACGAATCTACAATCCAGAACTAATTACTACTCTTCCAAGTGTAGAGAAAGGAAACAAATAAATAAATAAACAGCAGGCCAGTCAACATAAGTCTCGATCAATTGAAGTTGACAATAAGAACATCTTTTTGGTTTGAACAATTGAATTCTAAACACCCTTAGCTGACTTAAACTTCATTTGTAATTTTAATCCATATCCATCTGGTTAAGAACCAAGGTTATCTAATATATCTTTCATTTTAGGTTGTTTTTATTTATGAACATTGAATTTGAATTCTAAATATCCACGTGTCTTGATATTCAATTGCTTATTTTGGTTTGCATTTACGTTTCCCGTTTTATTTGTGCAGACGGACCATGTCTGATGTAGTAGCGTATAATTGAACAATAGAGTTTTGTCACAGCTCCTCACATTCTTATAAATACTAATTATTTATGATTACGCAAGATGTATTTTGCATCCCAAAATAAATAAATAAACTGAAAGATAAAACGAAAAAAAAATAGGGATCTCATGGAACCCATATGATATTCCATTAAGAAGATGGAGTGTCAGGGACATCGTCAAGGATGAAAGGACCAAGTTTACCTGTTCTGAACAGTGTTAGAAACTTTTTTGATACCATTAAATGAGCTTCAGACGCTTTGTGAGGTATCTTTAGCGCCTTCTGTAGTGCTTCAAATTGTTGTTCTATAAGTCCCTCCAAGTCGCTTTCCTCTTCTACGTTCCCATCAAAGTTTGAAAGAGTCAGGTACAATGCGTGTTGGACTTCAGCTACAAGATCCTGAAAGAACAGCATTAAAAGCAATGTGTGATGATCTCCGGGTATAAACATGAGCATGTATTAACAACGAGAGTTTTCACTAGTAGTAGAAGCCTCCTACCAGCTATCTTATAGTTGCGGTAAATTTACTTGGAAGGTTGTGTTAAAAAAAATAAAATAAAATAAAATAAAATTGCACAGAAGTTATCAGAGCACACAAAGGTTGTGTGCCCTCTCTTCGATCAAATACCAACGAAGAAATAGGAACTAGATTCGTTTTTCTTTCTCTGTTGATGCACACATGCATGCATGCACATGCAAACAGAGAGGAGTATACTTGCGTTTGAGTTGTGTTTTGTCGTTACATCCTGTTTTAAGGGTTCCACTGAGGAAACCCTGCCACGGAAAGCGGAAGAAACCCCGTGGAAAAGCATTCATAACCCGTGCATTTTCTCAACTTAAGTCAATAAGTCTAATCACCACCAAGCATATTTAAGGAGCAGATTAAAACTGATATCAAGCCCAAGATAACACATCTCCCTGTATCTAATTGAACTCTATGCCATTAAAGATTAAACTTGTTTTACCTCTATGTACGCCACACTAGACGTATTTGGTGGTTTCCTCCTCTTTGGTCGAAGATCTTTAAGACTGTGTTCCACTTTTTCAACAGCATCATATCGAATCCCCCTCTGCTCTCCTATTGTTCCAGTGCCTCCAGTGAAGGGGAGTGCCTCGGGAATTTAAAACTGCAAGTAAGTATTGAGCAATACGCTCTTCTCCAACCACAGAATCTTTGACAGACCCTGCAGGGAAAATGAAAAAACTTTTATTCATAGAACAGCATTGAACATAACATTTTCACTTAAGAGTTAAATAAACTAATTTTAGAACGGCTTCCAATTCCCGCGCATAATTACAGCATGTAATACAGTATCAAAGTAAACACAAGAACAGAGATAACAACAGCTTATCCTAGAGGATTGACCTGCGAGAGCAAGCCTTAACCCTGTCTCTATATCTGGGATACTTGGAACAAGTACGCCTGGAGTGTCCAATACATATACGCTAGGCTGATGAGCAATCTGTACTATAAGAATAAAATTTGTTCAATCTCAACCAAACTATAAAAAACATGCATCTCAAATTAGCCATTAGCAGAACAAAAAAATTTCCAAAATAGTTCCTTTACAAAAAACACCACATATTGTTATCAAAAGAAAAGGGAAACAACAACAAAAAATTTACCTTGAAGCAGCAATGTCTTGAGTCACACCAGGCAACGGACCCACTGTAGCTCGCTTCTTCTTCCCCTGCACTAGTAAACACACACAATACTATCATTGCCAAAATCCATCATGACGTATTACACTACCGACCAATAATTCGCGTTTTCATAATCATAACGACAAAAACTTTAATAGGTTGTCTTATTTGCAAAATAACTATACAAAAATCAAAAAATTTTAATTCGCAGAGTGACTTAGGCGCAACTTACTTTTACACTAGGCCTAGCAAGGAGTTCATTATAAAAATTAAAAGGAGATCACTTTGCTAATTTCACTAGGTAAGGTCTTCATTGCATCAAATTCTTCTATCAAAATCAAGCAGTTATGTTTGCAAATTCGTCCGAAAATCGAACAAAATATTACCAGGAAACCGAGACGTCGCAATTTGATGGATCGAATTGATCAAAGCTGACTTGCCAACATTAGGAACGCCAACAACCATCACAAGCAGAGTAGGCTCCCTCGAAATCACCTCCTTCAACTTGAACTCCACAAGCTCCAGAAGCTTTGCACACACACAAAATCAACAACAAATTATCAAATGTCAGCAACAAAATCGAACAAACCCCGCGAAACGTTTCGTATCAAATCGGAACAACCTTCTGAACAGAACTCCTGCTGTGCGCATTTATCGGAACGCAATCTTGCTCGCACGAATTGAAGTACCGAATCCATTTCTGCAAAAATCAGACCAAAAATCAAAAAATTAAAAAAAAACACCAAAAAAAAAAAGAAAATTAGAGAGAGAGAGAGAGAGAGAGAGAGAGAGTACGGGAATGATGTTAGGGTTGGCGAGGTCCTTCTTGTTGAGAGCGATGAGGCGGCGTTTGGAGGAGAGGAGGGGCTGGAGGTCCTGATTAGCGGAGGAGAGAGGGATGCGGGAGTCGCGGACTTCGAGGACGAGATCGGCAACCTTGAGGCGGTCGCGGATGGCGCGGGTGGCGGCGGCCATGTGGCCGGGGAACCAGTTGATGGCTCCGCCGCCGACGTTGAACGCCATCTCTCCCACCGGCTTTAACCCTCTTCCCATCTTCTTACTTCTTCGCCGTTTTCTGCTTCTCCGGTGGTTGATGATGAATTTTCGGAGGTGAAAATTTGAGCTCTTTGTGTGCGGGGGTTTGGGTTTAAGCGGGTCTGTCCTCCGAGTGCAAATGTTTCTCAGTTTGCTTACTTGTCAGCCTAGTTTTCGCCTTTCCGAGCAAAGTAAGACAGTTGGAATATGTATCCATTTCCAAAAAGAAAAATTTTCTTACCCAAATGAGAAAGTTTTTTATTTTGAGAATAAAATTATGTTTAAATAAATAAATAATTTTCTTTTTAAAAATAATAAGGGGTGCTTCAGGTTAAGATTTGAATCTTAAAATATAACTTAATTTTTATCTTTTTTTTTAAAAGTCAATCTCAATTTTACTATTTATTTAGTTATATGACTCGAACTTTAAAATTTCATAATTTTATATATACAAATTCATATAAGATGATTTTTTAAAAAAATTATATAGAATTTTAAGACGAACGAAACAAGCTTCATTTTTTTTTTTGAACACATTTCAAGTTTTTTAAATTTTTAAACTCCAGTGATTCAAACGCCTCATCAAACGTATAATTCAATTCAAACTCAGACTTTGCAATCAAAACCTTAGCATTAAATGCATGCTAAGATAGTTTTTCTTTTTTAAAATGAGAGAATGATGAAAATAGTTGAGAAAAATATTTTTTTGTTAAAACTTTTCAATTTTCAAAATTAGATAGGTCTTCTAAACATAGGGTAAATCTGCATATGGAATGAACTAACCTCCATGTATTCTTATTATTTACCCATTTATGTTTTCATATTTCGTTGTGTTTAAGCTTAGATATACATTAAGTAGACTGGGGTGATGCTCTTCTCGTTGAAAGATAACAATCACTCTATGGTCTTTAGGTAAGCCTCTTTGTTAATATCGAGATGGGTGTCAAGAACGTCCTTAATGGAGTATTTAATTGATGTATCAATGATGAATTTTGACATTTAGATTAAAAAAAGTAGTCTCTAATATAATAGTATTGTTGATGTCAAACTTGTTATCACACTTGTTAAATGAAAAAATTGAGGATAAATTTCTCACCAAAGTATACAACAAAATATTAAATATAACATTTGATTACTATAGGTTAATGTCTCAATTTTTTTCATCTAATTATCATAGTTTAGTCATTTTTAAATTATTTGCTTAATACAATTTTATTTTATGAATTATAAAACTTAATATTAATGATGAAAGCAGATATACATTTAGAGCAAAAATCACAATTACGTTTTTTTCACTCTTTTTCTTACATAAAAATAGCTTTTTTTTTCTTATATAGTAATAGCATTGAGATTAACAAATACATCAGTGATAATCTAGCGTCTGTTTTTCACTTTTAGGACTTTTCTTTCAACAAATATACACACACACACACACCCACTACAAAAGTGGGTTCCATATGTAAATTTCATGTTCGTAAATCTAGCTTTTATTAGTGTATGATATGATGTTTAACATCAATTTGTGTCTTTTACAATTGTTTGGGGGTGTGAACAAGAAATTTAAAAATTCAGTTTTTATGTCCCCTCTTTCGTATCCTTTAATAATATTATATTACATTGATCAAAATAGTTATGTTTAAGAACCCATTAAAATAGTTATATTTAAAAGAGAGACGTAAATAATTGAAGTAAATAGTATGTTTTAAAATATTTAAAATAAATAGCAGTAAATAAAAAAATTAATAGGTAATGATTTATTTACTTGGTGTAAATTTGTTATTTATCTAATGATTTTATTTTTTACTTAATAAATTTTTATTTACTTGATAAATTTATTATTTACATCAAAGATTTTATAATTTTGTTTTAAACGAAAAAAAATTGAAGGATTGGGGATTCAAATGATGAAGTTAAATGTAAAAATTCCATTAACTATGTCTACAACCGTTAAAACTTTTGGTATTTACTTTAATTATTCTTATAAAAATATGATTTAATATAATTTTCTCTATATTCATGCGACATGAATATATTTTATTTGACATGATGACTCGCAAGAAAAGCAACAGAATAAATAAATATATCATATATATTATGAGAATGGGTTATGGCAATGGAGTTTGTTACCAATTGGGCTGCTATGGCCTTTTCGCCAATGAGACCTAACCTAACAAGTTCTTTCCAAAACGAGGTGTCACTACTACAAAATGTGGATTTCACGACGGAGCTTTCACGACCGTTTTTTAAAAAACCGTCGTGGAAAATGTGGCAAAAACACGGAGCGGAACAGAGTTTCCGAAAAACCGTCGTGGAAGATCATGCTTCCACGACGGTTATAAAAAAACCGTCGTGGAAAAGCATGATTCCACGACGGTTTCTAATAACCGTCGTGGAAGATTGCAAAAGCAAAAAAAAAAAAAAAAAAAAAAAAATTAGCTTCCACGACCGTTTTTCAAAAAACTGTCGTGGAAAATGCGGCAAAAACACGGAGCGGAGTAGAGTTTCCGAAAACCGTCGTGGAAGCAAAAAAAAAAAAAAATTTTTTTTTTTTTAACCTTCCACGACGGTTCAAAAACCGTCGTGGAAGCTAAAAAAAAAAAATTTTTTTTTTTTTTTTTTTTGCAATCTTCCACGACGGTTATTAGAAACCGTCGTGGAAGCATGCTCTTCCACGACGGTTTTAAAAAACCGTCGTGGAAGCTTCGACTTCCACGACGGTTTTCGGAAACTCTGTTCCGCTCCGTGTTTTTGCCGCATTTTCCACGACAGTTTTTTGAAAAACGGTCGTGGAAGGGTATTTTTTCACAAATTTTTTTTTAAAAATTTTTGGACTCTACCACGACGGTCCGTCGTGGTATGTAAACATACCACGACGGTTTTCCCAAAAAACCGTCGTGGTAGGTACTAAGGCGGGAATTTTGAATTAAATTCAATTTTTTGGAGCATGTATTAAAACCCAAAAAAATACCTTCTTTCGCACCTCATTACATTCTGAGCCTTTTTCACTCTCTAATACACTCTAACTCCATACCCAAAGCCACCCAATTTCGTCCCTCGATCTATTTCTTTTTCTCCGCTCCCTTCCTACTTAAAATCTCCAAAAACTCGCTCTATCTCACCACGCCTCCTCTCTCTATCTCACCTCTCAAATTTTTCTCTTGGCTCCATTCTATGATGGCCTCCTCTACTACTCACGTGGCCTCCTCCATTCTCCTACGGGTCCACCAAGGAACTCACGCGGCTTTCCCTCTCTCTCTCGCAGCACTCCGCCCGTACCCACGCTTGACAAGCCGGTAAGTTGTAATGTATATTGCTTGGGTAATGCACGGATTTGGGAATTTTTCGTCCAAAATGTTGATTTTGTTGATTGTGGTTGTTGATAAAAGTTTCCATCCAAAATGTTGATTTTGTAGATTGTTGAGTTGGGAATATTCCGTCCGAAATGGCCAAAATTCGTCCCCTACATTTTCGGTGATTGTTTATTGTGGTTGTGTTTTAGATTGAATTAAATTGGTTGGATAAGGCACGGATTTGAGAATTTTTCGAAAAAAAAAAAGTGTTGATTTTGTGATTTAAATATTTTTGGGAAAATGAAACGAATTCGTAAATTTTTTTTTTTTTTTTTTTACCTACCACGATGGTTTTTAGAAAACCGTCGTGGTAGGTTCGCAAATTTTTTTTTCGTTTTTACCTACCACGACGGTTTTTTGAAAAAACCGTCGTGGTAGGTGGACCTACCACGACGGTTTCCCAAGGAAACCGTCGTGGTATGCCAACTAACCACGACGGTTTCTCAAGTAAACCGTCGTGGAAGATTACCTTACCACGACGGTTTTTTACGTAGAACCGTCGTGATATGTTCTTAAATGTTCGTATTTAGGCCCTATTTTTGTCCATTCCACGACGGTTAAAAAACCGTCGTGGAATCTGAAAAGATTCCACGACCCTGGATTCCACGACGGTTAGAAAACCGTCGTGAAAATATTACTACGACGGTTTTTAACCGTCGTGGTATCCACATTTTGTAGTAGTGTGTAAATAGAAGATATTCTACCCGGATACGGGTGGTAACACACCTCCTACCAGAGTGGTGGACAAAAAGTCCATTTTTTTGTTTTTGTTTTTTTTAACCTTTTTCTAATCAATACTATCTCCACTAATCTCTTTCTTTAGTCATCTGATTGTGCACTCGATCGCCATCTCTTTTCAACTGGTGTTGATACAGGTTTGCACAAATGAGGAGAGCTCAGCTCTCTCATTTCGGCTTCAAACGCAATTTATGATCATCAATGAGGGGGGAAATTGGATGGCAAGAAACCTCGCTTTGATACCATCTCTATCATGACCCCAACCTACGCTACGTAGGGCCGTGACGTCCGTAGTTATTTACTTAACTTAGAGGGTGTTTGGTGTAGTAGTTTAAGTTGGGATTTTTAAGTTTGAATAGTGATTTTTGTTGACTTTTTTAGAAAAGACAAAAAAACTTTTTCAGAAAAAGATAAAAAAAGTACAGTTTAGTTTAAAATGAAAGGGTGTGCCAAACACCCCCTTACTTCTTGATTCAAATACTTTAAACTTATTGAAAATTCCAGAGTAAATTTTTTTTTCTTTTAAACTTTATTTTAAACTCAAACTTAAACTTGACTTAATCTCATACTTATACTCATACTTATTTATAGGTACTTACTCGAGTACTGAGCTTTCACTCCTTATTTGAAAGCTATCATATTCAAACCGTGGACCAAACCCAAACTAGTGCGGGTCGGTACAACACGAGGCAACTGGTTGCCATCATACTTGAAACTTTTCCTTACCCATACCATTACTTCATTATAACGTAACATAAACACATTTTACAAAACATATTTTCTAAAATCCGTGGCGGTGTCCATCCCACATTTCACAGTCCGCAACGCCATCTCTCCACAGTCTTGCATTAAGTATTGCCGGTAGGTTGCTTACCTACAGCATGAACGTAAGTAATGAGCTTATGCCCAGTAAGTACAATATTCAATCCGCAAAACATTTTTAGTGCAAGAATGCATGAACCGATTATGCTTTCTTATGAATCAATTATGCTTTCTTATATCAACTTGGTTCTGGGCCCTTTTACAGTTTACATAGCATGTGTGCACGTACCGTGGCGCATAACCATGGAGTGGTTGAGGCGGCCAGTCCAATCCAACTCAAACCATGAACCAAACCGTTTAACATAGAGTGATTGAGACAGCCAATCCAATTCAACTCAAACCATAGACTAAACCGTTTAAATCCGTCCTCGTGGCAAGTCGGTACGACATAATAACATTAGCTTGTCTTATCTTATCTTATAACTTAAAAACATGTTCTTACCATGTGATTTAATAATAGTGAACATGCCTCATGATGTCAACATATCAAAGCATATAACATAAAATAATATCAACCATAACATAAAACATCATGACATAAGACCTCGTAACATAAAATATCATAACATAATACATCGTAACATAAAATATCATAACATACTACATTATAACATAAAACATCATACAACATCTATAAATCATGTAAATTAATTCATGATTCCTTAAAAAACATGTCATGCAACAAAAACATTTTGTCCATGCGGTAGGTGAAGTTGTACTTACCTGTTGTTCTATACTCTTAGTTTATCGTCCAAACATGGCACGACAACAGTTCATACTTTTTTTTTTTTTTAATTTTTACGATATCGGTAATTGGTTTATCATTTTCCCACATAAAATGTACTTAAGCTTAATGTAATGCTTGGTAAATAATACATATGTAATGTATGGTAAGTATCTTTATAAATCTTCAAGCTAAGGGTAGCATATATTCATATATTCATTATAAGCATTTTGTACGTATTTTTTTATATTGTCTTTAGAAAAGGAAAAATGCTATTAACATTGAATTCTACTGTTTGGAAGGAAATAATGAACTTGGTAGCTAGCTGAATGACATGATGGCGTAATCACAAGCTTTATTTACACCCAAATCCATAAAATTGGTTTTTTTTTTTTTTTTTAAGTCTCGGCCAATAAAATGTATCGTAAGCTTAATTTGATAATGTCGCTACTTACGCTAATTTGTATAGAAAAAACAAAACAAAGAATGAAAAAAATGTATACATATTGAAAAAAAAAAAAAATACATGTGTATGCAATGTGTGGTAAGCATATTTATATATCTGTAGGGAAAGGTAACATTCAGATTAATGTCATATAACACCAATATAACTAGTACTAAAGAAAGATTTGATAGAAATAAATCATTACTTTCATGGTTTCTTCATTTTTATTTTTTATTTTTTTTATTTTATCAAGAAGCTAGGCTGTGCTTATTTAGACAAAGGGCACATACATATTTTTCTTCGAAATGTTGTCAATGTACCCTTTTCTCATGTTTGTCTAAAAGTTAAATGAATAAGGTTTTTCTTTTTTTTAATGGATACCCATTAAACTTTTTAAATTTGACAATTTAGTCTTTAAACAAACAATTGTGGCAAATCAAACCTTTAAATTTGGAATTCTTGGCACAAAACAGTCCCCACGATAACGTTGTTAAAAAATCAAACAAATTAATGGTCGTGTGCTGGTCACACGCACCATTTTATGGGGGCAAAATTTAAAAATAACAAAATACTAACGATGAACAAAGAGACCAAAATATGATCTCATATTAGGATAAATTGCTCATTTAATTCTTAAACTTTTAAATTTTGTATAGCTTTGGTATCTGACCTTTTTTTTCATAACTGGAATGCCCCTTAATTATTAAAATATTACCATAATAGTCCTTTTTGTTAATTTTGAACGGAATCAGTTGATCTAAAAATGATGTTAACTAATGGCTTCAGTCCAAAAATTAACTCAAAATACCATTAAAGTAACATTTTATAAAAGAATTTGTGAATAATATTTGTACCCAAATCTTAAAATGAAAAGAAGTATATTCAGTTTCAAAATTAAAACAGAATTCGTTGGGGGCTGGGCTGCACTAACAGCTACTTAGCATCCGTCACTACACATCTCTTAGAATACATATTTTTTTTAGTGAATATGTAATGCCAATGTTATATGATTAACACATAAGCTAACTGCTATACATAATTTCTGAATAATATTTCCACTCAAAGTTATTATTCTTCTTAAAACAAACTTAGCTTGCGTTTGGTTCGTCGGTTGGAGATGAATTAAGTTAGAGTTTGATTGACTTTTCAAAAACTAGTTATAAATTTTGTTAACTTTTCATAAAAAGACAAACCTAAGATGAAAAGTACAGTTTAATTGGAGTTAAACTTAAACGCCAAACAAAGTATCAGAGATTATATGAATATCTCAAAAAAATAAAAAATAAAAAAAATGCAGAACTTGTATGAATATCTTTAAAATAAATAAAGGCTCTTTCTACAATGAGACCCCTCATTTTACCCCATCAATGGGGTAAAATTTTTTGATCTTTGGTTCTCATTTGAACGGTTTGGATTAAATGAATACACCTAAGTTATTGTAAGATCAAGTGTAACGACCCGACCTCTCAGGCTATCACTTAAAACTTACTCACTTGGTTTTTCATCTTATATAAATCATTACTAGTTCATTTCTAGGTCTTCAAAATTTTAGGGAAATTTTTTTTTTTTGAAAACGTTATTTATGGAAGAAGTGATTCTTTAAAAATCATAATAATTAAAATTAATTTTAAACAAATCCACATTTAACAAATCCTCAAAACCATGTGCGGAATATAAGAATGCGGGTGGTAAATAAACACGTCATCATAACATACTTTTGTAAAGTGTGTAAATAAACAAGTCATCATGGCATCATATCATATCATCAAAAATAAACATCGAGTTCAAATCGTGCATATTATATAAATAACCACACTGTAGTGGGGTCTATATTTATAGAAAATTGCATAATTGTGTATCCACGTAGATTGTTTCTGGCTCTACCCTCAAGTCGATGCGTTGTCCTAATTTTAAATTAATATCCGACAGTTAGAGTAAGGTTTTTGAATCATTTTCAATTATGAACATGTGTTCTCTTAATTAATAATATTAATTATTAATTTATCTCTAAGTTTTTTTTATACCTTAAAAAATAGCATCCTTAATTATTAATTAGATGATTATCATAAATTTATATTAATTAATTTAATTTTAAATTTTAAATTTTAAATTTTAAATTAATTAATTATTAACCCATTAATGAGTTAATTATTTCATACTTAATTCCTTATCAATTATTTTACGTAATCCCACTTTATTCATATTTGGGTCTATTAGGTGACTATGGATAACCATGGTCTTCCAATATCATATTGAGCCATCTTAGTGGGTTGTGTGCTTATTGGGTTTGTTGCGTCCCATTTATTTGTAATTGACTTAAACCATTCTCAAATAATGTTTTGGCCTTATAATTGTTTTGGACATATTAAGGCCCATTACACTTTGTTGTCTTTATCAAGTTTTGGTCAACAATTACATGGCATCTCTGCAAACCTAGTGGTGGGTTCATTTCTCGTCACCGAGCCCTCAGGTACTAATTTACCAATTTGTCCCTATTTCGGTGATTCAAACATTTTAAAGCTTAAACTTGTTAAATTTTTTGACCTTAGCTTTTAGTAATATCTCTTGCAGTTTTATAGGTCCACAAAACATCTACCTACAACCCAAATTGTTCTCCCCATCAAATTACCATTTTACCCATTAGTTTGACAAAATTACAATTTTGTTACTAGACATACCATTTTTAATCTAGACTTATTGGATGGCTTTTAAAAATTTATCCTAGAGCCTTATATAATGTTTACAGTGCCCCTAATATCTCAAAATGGCTTTCATAACTTATTATATTTCTAAACACAATCAAATAAAAGTATTATATTTATGCGCCCTTTATGTCTTTTAAGGTCGTACATTTGATTATAACATATATCATATTATTTCTTGTATTTATTTAGCTTAATATATTGTTTTAAAGGTGACAAAGATGCTGTCTAATTATAGTCCAAGCAGATTTTATAATTTGACCAGTTATTTATTTATTTTTTTGCATTTTAGTCTTATTTAGCCCCAATTAGTTCCCAATAACCCTTGGGTTTACATTTTTATACTTAATGTCCTTATAAAGTATTCTCACAGGATCATAAATAATTTTTAATAGTTTTTTTTTAATTTATGTTTTTGACTCTAAATTTTTCTATACTTACGTTTTGACCCTAAAATGGTGTTTTGGTCATTTATTATCCATTTATCACCAAAATTTGACAAAAGGTCTATTTTAAGTCTGTAATCAAGACTGAAAAGTTTCGGATTTAAATAAAGTCTTTAGGCTGGTGAAATTACGATTTTACCCCTTGATGGCAAAATCGTCATTTTTGACATTTTTATTTCTAACCAAACTTGAGCTCTTCTTATTGCTTATGTCAAGAGTAATATCCTGTCCTTCTACATGAATATGAAAATCCCACTCAAAATATAATTTTCCAATTTATTAACATTTATGTCAATTTTTTTTTTTTGGTACTTAATGGTCATTTATTCTTATTCTAGCCTATTTGTGGTGTCAAAAATATTTTTCTCATCATTCATGCTTCCATTAAATAGAGTACATAACATATCAATATGCCATAATCTCCTATTCTCATACATTAATACACATTTCATGTCATATACCCATAAAAATCACATAAACATACTTTTCATCATATTCCATACACAAATCATATTTTCTAGCTGTTTTAAATCATGACAAGCACATATATTATCTCACTAGGTAACAAGACAACATTTTAACCATTTACCATGCCAAGATTTTCATATTTGTAAGAACATATTTTGAAAGGAAAGTTATTAATAACTTGGTAAACCACTAGTTTACAAGTCATTTACCTCTTAGAAAAGTAGTGGATTCTTAGCTCCTCTTGAAGGTTTTGAACCACTCTTAGATCCTTGAGGTAGGGGGTTAGAATGGAGATAAAACATCACTTTAAAAACATTTTTAAAATATCATTTTTCTTTCTAGGGAACAAGTGGAAAAATATAGGTTTTTACCTTAAAAAGCACTTGGAATGACTCTTCATCCTTGCTAAAAAAATGATCTTGGGAGTGGATGGAAGGAGATGAAGAATATTGTTGGCTTTCCTTAGCTACAAATTTCGTCCACAATGAAGGGAGGAAGAAAGGAAACTTTTCTTGCTTGTACGGTTTTTATGAAAGAGAAAAGAATGGTTTTTGGTTTACATTAAAATCATTTTATAACCAAGCCTTATTGTGAGTTAAAAACTTAGAATTTTTGGATTTTAATCTCTCCAAAAATGTGCTTAGCTGAATAGGATAAGTTGGGAGGTTGTTTTAGTGGGTTTTCATGCATTTTTAAGTGGTTTTAGTGAGTAGTAATTCAAGTAGTCTATTTTCTGAAGAAAAAAAAAATTCCCCTTCCCTTACATTTTTTTTTCTTAAGCCCACTGCCTTGCCTAGTGGGTAATTCCCCTTCCCTAGTGGGTGCATGGTCACTGGCCTAGACCCTCTTTTCTTTTTTTTTCTTTTTTTTTTTGAGATTGTAGTTGGATTGTTAAATTTAATTTAGTAGGTAAATCTTAGCATGATATAAAATTCACTTTTTTTAATTCACAAAACTATGATCATTCATTCATTATAACACATAATATTTTTACAAAATCTCAATTAAAATAGAAAATAAGAATAAAATCATATTTATATTTACTCGTCATCAATTTAAAAATATTATTAATGATAAAATTTGCAATTTAATTCTCTATTTAGGAGAAGAATTAATATTATAAAATTTGAAGTTATTACATACACTTGATCACATTTTAAAAAAATAAAAAAAACTAAATAAATAAATAAAAACCCATCTTCTACCTCTACCGAGAATGGGAGTCCTTTAGCAAAATGACGTTTTCACTTTGTTTATTTTGCAAAATAACCTTTAAAAAATTTTAATTGGCAAAATAACTTTTGCTTTTAAAAAATAATGTAAAAAGAAAAGATATTAATATAAGGTTAAAAAAAAAAAAAAAAAAAACTAAAAAAGAAAAAAGAAAAACCGCTGACTTCCTTCCTTCCAGCTCTCCTCTTCTTCTTCTGATTCTTCTTCTTCGCACGCTTCTTCTTCCTCTAATCTCTCTGTCGATCATCTTCTCGTCCTCCCCACTTTTTTCATTTTATTTTATTTTTCTTTGTTTGGGTTTCCTATTCTTACATTGCTTGCTGATCATTCTCAAGTTTTTCGCACGCCTAGCCGCCCTTTCCAAGGACGATTCCCCCTCTTCCTTTTCTTCTCCGGTATGATCTTATTATTGTTGTCAAAAGTTGCTCTGAGTCTTGCATTTGGCCTAAATCCTAAATTTCATTCTGTATTCGTGATTTGTTGCCTTACGTTAGCTTTCAACTTCTTAACAATTTCTTTTCTTTTGTTTGCTTTTTTTTTTTTATTCCCTAATTTCTGCTTAGACCAAGTTGTCGAGATTAATTATTTCATTTTGCTGCTACTAAATTATCTAAGATTTTTGAGGCAATTGGTAAAATGATTAGATGATTTCTCGCTTAGATTTTCAGTAAAATACCTTAGATTATTTCTCTTTTATATGAATTCCTTTCTATTAACTGCTGCTCTTTTTTGTATATTTTTATTTTTGGTTGCTTTCAAAAACTGCAGATGAATGTTAGGTTCGCTGTGCATTAATATAGTGGATATAATTTTTTTTCTCGCTTGCTTTAAAAAATTTTAGGATATATGATGTTGAATATTAAATTCTAATTTTTTTTTCTTGTTGATTTGGAAGCATATTGAATGTGAGTAACTTGACTCTCTGTACTGTTTTATGTTAGGAAATCTTAAGTAGTTAATTTTGTGTTGGTTTTTGGTTTACAGAGATATGCTTTTCAGTTTTAAAGGCATGCAATAAGTGGTTAATTCCTGTGTTGGGTAGTTTGAAATTTTAACGTTTTACTACTGGGTACTTGATATTTATGTTTTGCTTCTTTGTTTTATCCTTACATGTGCATCTACGCTATAGCAGCAGCAGGTCTTTATCAGCCGCAACATACTGGAGCTTACGTATACTCCCTTTGTTTTGAGTACTACAGGTCAGATTATTGGATGTTGGCATATGCAGAAACTATTTATCATGTTCCTCAAGAATCGTAGTGGCACAATATCCCTGAAGAGGTAAGAGCGATTAAGGTAGTAGCGCCAGACGTGGAAATGTTTAGAGGGAGGCCAAGATTAACTCGCTTCCCTTCACAAAGAGAATGTATAGTCAAGAAGTATAAATGCGCGACATGTGGTCAGAAAGGACATAATTCAAAAATATGTCCCAACTTAGCAAATCCATCCGATGTTAGAAGCAACACGTAATAATGACAATTATGAGCTTGACAGTTTATTTTTTCATTAATTTCGTGTTACGAATGCTAGTAATTTGTGAAATTCATTAAGTATATTCGAGGAATTCATTAATTTTGTATTTTGTTTTTAATTTTTGTATTTGTTTTTGTTTTTGTTTTTGTTTTTGTTTTTGTTTTTTGTATTTTTTTATTGTTGTGAATGTTAAATGTTTGATATATCATTTATTAGTTAATTTAAAGAGCCAAAAAACTAACTATTCGAAAGCAACGACAAGTTGTTGTTCTTCAATGTTTAGTAGTCGTTCATTATCTTTTGTGGTCGTTCCGTAGGTTTTGAGGTAAAACATACATGACAAAAGTCAAAACTTTGGTTATTTTTGCTTTTCGCTTAAGTGAAAAAATAAAAAAAAAAAAAAAGTCTATGTTTGGACGGAACGACCACACGGTCGTTCAGTAAAATTTGGTGGTCGTTCCGGATATTTTGTGGTCGTTCCGTGGGATTGGAGGCCAATAATTTATGACATGAGGTGATGGTATGGTTTTTTTTTTTTCATTTTCGCTTAAGTGAAAAAAAAAAAAAAAAAGTCTATGTTTCGAAGGAATGACCACACGGTCGTTTCGTAAAAAAACTTGGTCGTTCCTGATATTTTGTGGTCGTTCCGTGGGATTGGAGGCCAATAATTCATGACATGAGGTGATGGTATGGTTTTTTTTTCATTTTCGGAAAAAAAAAAAATGAACTCTATGTTTGGACGGAACGACCACACGGTTGTTCCGTAAAATTCCGTAATCGTGCCGGAACTTTTGTGGTCGTTCCGTAGGTTTTAAGTCCCATAATACATTTAGTGAGGTGATGGTATGATTTTTTTTCATTTTCGGAAAAAAAAAAAATTAACTCTATGTTTGGACGGAACGACCACACGGTCGTTCCGTAAAATTCCATGGTCATTCCGTGGGTTTTAAGTCCCATAATACATTTAGTGAGGTGATGGTATGGTTTTTTTTTCATTTTCAGAATTAAAAAAAAAAAAATTTAACTCTATGTTTCGACGGAAGCACCACACGGTCGTTACGTAAAATTTGGTGGTCGTTCCGGATATTTTGTGGTCGTTCTGTGGGTTTTAAGTCCCATAATACATTTAGTGAGGTGATGGTATGGTTTTTTTTTTTCATTTTCGGAAAAAAAAAAAATTTCCAATTCGCTTGAGAAAAAAAATTAAAAAAAAAGTCTAAGTTTGGACGGAACGACCACACGGTCGTTCCGTCAAAAAACGTGATCGTTCCTGAAATTTTGTGGTCGTTCCTTGGCATTTAAGTCTAATAATAAATGTATTCAGGTGATGGTATGATTTTTTTTTTTTTTTCATTTCAGAAAAAAAAAAATTCAACTCTACACGGTCGTTCCGCCAAAAAACGTGGTCGTTCCTGAAATTTTGTGGTCCTTCCTTGGCATTTAAGTCTAATAATAAATGTATTCAGGTGATGGTATGATTTTTTTTTTTTTTTTTCATTTCAGAAAAAAAAAAATTTAACTCTATGTTTGGACGGAACGACCACACGGTCGTTCCGTAAAAAAACGTGGTCGTTCCTGATATTTTGTGGTCGTTCCTTGGCATTTAAGTCTAATAATAAATGTATTCAGGTGATGGTATGATTTTTTTTTTTCATTTCAGAAAGAAAAAAAAAATTTAACTCTATGTTTGGACGGTCGTTCCGTAAAAAAACGTGGTCGTTCCAGATATTTTGTGGTCGTTCCTTGGCATTTAAGTCTAATAATAAATGTATTCAGCTGATGATATGATTTTTTTTTCATTTCAGAAAAAAAAAAATTTAACTCTATGTTTGGACGGAACGACCACGGTCGTTCCGTAAAAAAACGTGGTCGTTCCTGATATTTTGTGGTCGTTCCTTGACATTTAAGTCTAATAATAAATGTATTCAGGTGATGATATGATATTTTTTTCATTTCAGAAAAAAAAATTTAACACTATGTTTGGACGGAACAACCACACGGTCGTTCTGTAAAAAAACGTGGTCGTTCCTTGGCATTTAAGTCTAATAATAAATGTATTCAGGTGATTAAATGATTTTTTTTTCATTTCAGATAAAAAAAAATTTTAACTCTATGTTTGGACGGAACAACCACACGGTCGTTCTGTAAAAAAACGTGGTCGTTCCTAATATTTTGTGGTCGTTCCTTGGCATTTAAGTCTAATAATAAATTTATTCAGGTGATGGTATGATTTTTTTTCATTTCAGAAAAAAAAAATTTAACTCTATGTTTTGACGGAACGACCACGGTCGTTCCGTAAAAAAACGTGGTCGTTCCTGATATTTTGTGGTCGTTCCGTGGCATTTAAGTCTAATAATACATCTTTTCAGATGATGGTATAGTTAATTTTTTTTTAATTTTTTTTCTCAAGCGAATTGGAAAGATAACCACACCATCCCCTTAATATATATATTATTAGACTTAAATACTACGGAACGACCATAAAATTTCAGGAACGACCACGTTTTTTGGCGGAAACCCCGTGTGGTCGTTCCGTCCAAACTAAGACTTTTTTTTAATTTTTTTTTCTCAAGCGAATTGGAAAGATAACCACACCATCCCCTCAATATATATATTATTAGACTTAAATACCACGGAACGACCACAAAATTTCAGGAACGACCACATTTTTTGACGGAACGACCGTGTGGTCGTTCCGTCCAAACTTAGACTTTTTTTTAATTTTTTTCTCAAGCGAATTGGAAAGATAACCACACAATCCCCTCAATATATATATTATTAGACTTTAATTCCACGGAACGACCACAAAATATCAGGAAGGACCACGTTTTTTGGCGGAACGACCGTGTGGTCGTTCCGTCCAAACATAGAGTAAAATTTTTTTTTTTTTTTCTGAAATGAAAACAAATCATACAATCACCTGAATACATTTATTATTAGACTTAAATGCCAAGAAACAACAACAAAATATCAGGAACGACCACGTTTTTTTACGGAACGACCGTGTGGTCGTTCCGTCCAAACATAGAGTTAATTTTTTTTTTTCTGAAATGGAAAAAAAAAAATCATACCATCACCTGAATACATTTATTATTAGACTTAAATGCCAAGGAACGATCACAAAATTTCAAGAACGACCACGTTTTTTTACGGAACGACCGTGTGGTCGTTCCATCTAAACATAGAGTTAAAAAACAAATTTTTTCCGAAATGGAAAAAAAACCATACCATCACCTGAATACATGTCTTAGTAGACTTAAATGTCACGGAACGACCACAAAATTTCAGGAACGACCGTATGGTCGTTCCGTCCAAACTAATACTTTTTTTTAATTTTTTTTCTCAAGCGAATTGGAAAGATAACCACACCATCCCCTTAATATATATATTATTAGACTTAAATACCACGGAACGACCACAAAATTTCAGGAACGACCACGTTTTTTGACGGAACGACCGTGTGGTCGTTCCGTCCAAACTAAGACTTTTTTTTAATTTTTTTTTCTCAAGCGAATTGGAAAGATAACCACACCATCCCCTCAATATATATATTATTAGAGTTAAATACCACAGAACGACCACAAAATTTCAGGAACGACCACGTTTTTTGACGGAACGACCGTGTGGTCGTTCCGTCCAAACTAAGACTTTTTTTTAATTTTTTTTTCTCAAGCGAATTGGAAAGATAACCACACCATCCCCTCAATATATATATTATTAGACTTAAATACCACGGAACGACCACAAAATTTCAGAAACGACCACATTTTTTGGCGGAACGACCGTGTGGTCGTTCCGTCCAAACTTAGACTTTTTTTTAAATTTTTTTCTCAAGCGAATTGGAAAGATAACCACACCATCCCCTCAATATATATATTATTAGACTTTAATTCCACGGAACGACCACAAAATATCAGGAATGACCACGTTTTTTGGCGGAACGACCGTGTGGTCGTTCCGTCCAAACATAGAGCAAAAATTTTTTTTTTTTTTTCTGAAATGAAAAACAAATCATACCATCACCTGAATACATTTATGATTAGACTTAAATGCCAAGAAACAACCACAAAATATCAGGAACGACCACGTTTTTTTACGGAACGACCGTGTGGTCGTTCCGTCCAAACATAGAGTTAAAATTTTTTTTTTTCTGAAATGGAAAAAAAAACCATACCATCACCTGAATACATTTATTATTAGACTTAAATGCCAAGGAACGACCACAAAATTCCATGAACGACCACGTTTTTTGGCGGAACGACCGTGTGGTCGTTCCGTCCAAACTTAGACTTTTTTTTTAATTTTTTTCTTAAGCGAATTGGAAAGATAACCACACCATCCCCTCAATATATATATTATTAGACTTAAATACCACGGAACGACTACAAAATTTCAGGAACGACCACGTTTTTTGGCGGAACGACCGTGTGGTCGTTCCGTCCAAACTAAGACTTTTTTTTAATTTTTTTTCTCAAGCGAATTGGAAAGATAACCACACCATCCCCTCAGTATATATATTATTAGACTTAAATACCACGGAACGACCACAAAATTTCAGGAACGACCACGTTTTTTGGCAGAACGACGGTGTGCTCGTTCTGTCCAAACTTAGTCTTTTTTTTTAATTTTTTTTCTCAAGCAAATTGGAAAGATAACCACACCATCCTCTCAGTATATATATTATTAGACTTAAATACCACAGAACGACCACAAAATTTCAGGAACGACCACGTTTTTTGGCGGAACGATCGTGTGGTTGTTCCGTCCAAACTTAGACTTTTTTTTTAATTTTTTTTTCTCAAGCGAATTGGAAAGATAACCATACCATCCCCTTAATATATATATTATTAGACTTAAATACCACGGAACGACCACAAAATTTCAGGAACGACCACGTTTTTTGGCGGAACGACCGTGTGGTCGTTCCGTCCAAACTTAGATTTTTTTTAATTTTTTCCCTTAAGCGAATTGCAAAGATAATCACACCATCACTTCACTACATGTATTATTGGACTTAAATGCCATGGAACGACCACAAAAGTTTAGGAACGACCCCGTTACGGAACGACCACACGGTCGTTCCGTCCAAACAGTACGTGAATTTTTTTTAATTATTGTGGTCGTTCCAAGTGTTTTTAGGCCAATAACACATGACATATCATCACTGTACATGTTTTTTTCCTTTTCGCTTAATGGGAAAAAAAATTTAAAAAAGTCACTGCTTCGATGAAACGGCTGTATGGCCGTTCATGCAATTTTGTATGGGCGTTTCCTATGATTTTTTTTCGTTCCAATGTTTTTCAGTCAAATCATACATGGCCAAAGACTCTCATAAGGTGATTAGCGTTTATCCTTTACGGGAAGAAACCACAACGTCAATGTTTACAACGAACGACTAAAGATATACTTTGGTATGGTGCATCAAGATTTAATAAGAACAATCAGATGTTTGTTCCAAAAAATTCAGTGATTGTTCTTATTTTCATTGTGATAGATCCTGATTATACACATGTAATTTTCGAAAACAAAATAATGACAGTTAACATTAACACGTTAAAAACCAAAATAATATCAAAATATTGTCTTTACATATTCATATATAACCATATTGTTACTCAAAGTACTGATAAACTAAATTTCTTCATTACTCAAAGTGTTTTTGTGGGCTTACAATCAGGTGGCAAATTTTTTTGAGCATCGGAACTCGAGGGCTTAGACTTTTTTTTGCAACTTTACCACATAAGGTGATAGTAAGACTGCCGCTCTTTTCCGCTGCCTCTCCGGCCGGCCCTCGTTATGTTTTACATTTTCGATATTGGCATCGGCTTGCATAGCAACTACCCTGTCATGGGTATAATCGCCACCATCTCTTATTTGATCGTCTTGTAAGGGATGTTGTTGGCATTCAAAATTATCACCCCCACTATATCTAGTATCAACACCTCGTGAGAACTCCCGTTCGAACTCAACATTCACCCCTCCACTACATGCCTCCTTGTGCATGGCCATAGCAGCCTCGATTTTTTCCATAATCGCCTTATTATTTGAGAGCCAAGCTGATTTTTTGCTTTTCTCTTGCGGGACGGCGAGGGAAGATGAAGGAAGAATGAACAATTTCTAGTATCAACACCTCGTGAGAACTCCCGTTCGAACTCAACATTCACCCCTCCACTACATGCCTCCTTGTGCATGGCCATAGCAGCCTCGATTTTTTCCATAATCGCCTTATTATTTGAGAGCCAAGCTGATTTTTTGCTTTTCTCTTGCGGGAGGTCGACGGCGAGGGAAGATGAAGGAAGAATGAACAATTTCTGGTGGTGGGGTTTCGGGTTTGGCAGAGAACAATGGGGGCGCAGAACAGGGGTGATTTTTGGCTTTTCTCTTGCGGGAGGTCGACGGCGAGGGAAGATGAAGGAAGAATGAATAATTTCTGGTGGTGGGGTTTCGGGTTTGGCAGAGAACAATGGGAGTGAAGAACAAGGGTGATTTTTTGCTTTTCTCTTGCGGCAGGGAAGACTTAGATGAAGGAAGAAGGACAAGCGCAGGAAGGAGGAACAGGTGAAGTTGAAGTCGAAGTTGAAGTTGAAGACTGAGAGCAGAAGTTGAAGTTGAAGGTTGAAGTTCGAGGAAGACAGAGAAGAAGAAGGAGAACAGGAGTTCGATGGAAGGCCAATCCCATTTCTCTTCTTTTATTCTTTGATTTTAATTAAATTTTTTATTTTAAAAATTTTTTATTTATACAATCAGCATTTTTTGAAATAAAAAAATAAAAAAAAAATAGGAAAGTCATTTTCCTAATTTCAGTTTGTTGTTAAGTCATTTTGGCAAATTCTTCGAACTGGGTTCTGGGTTGAGCAGTTGGGGGACTCAACGACACGTGTGGCGGTGAAGGACCGACGGCTCAGGTGGCGGATCGCGACAGTGTGATAGCTGGAGAAGTGGTGAGCATTTGTTGCTGGCGCCGAGAGAGATCTCTAAAGGCGAGAGGCGGCGGCGGCGGCGTCGTTCTCAGATGTCGAAGGTGTCGTGGGCCTACAGCAACATCAACAGCACGAGGCGCTCCGAGTTCAACTCAGACTCCAGGGACCTCTCCGACTCGATCGCCATCTATGAGTTCCTCAGCCATCGCCGAGCCAACAATTCGACAGTCCCCATCTTCTCCGACCTCAAATCTGCGTTCTCGCCGTCGTCGAATAGCTCCAAGCGCCTCCACCCCGAGATCGCAATCGAGATTGAGACCGAGATCTTCCACCATTTGCAACTTGGGATGGACGGCCGACAATCTAGAACGCCGGCATTGTCATCGTCGCCACTATGGCCTCGTGCCGGTGGGGGATGGGCTTCCATTTTTTTTTTTTTTTTAATATTTTGAAATGTTTTTATAAAATGATAATATGGTGTGCTTAGGTTTATGATTTTTTTGTGCATTTTTTTAATCTCAACCATTTAAAATTGATCTGACGGTTAAAAATTATATATTTCATTGATAAGGTAAAATGGGGAGGTTTTATTATAAAACTCCCCGTATATAAATAAATAAAAGTGGAGATAATATGAATCATTGTGCCAACCGTAATAATTTTTCTTACATCCTCCGCTTCTAATAATTTCATATTAATCTTTATATTTTTTATTTTTAAATTCCTGTTGATTCATTTGAATTTTGAGAGAATATAAGGTTATAGTTTTTTTTTAAAGCCCAAAAAAAGAGGTTAGATGGAGAAAGGTAAAAAAGAGGTAAAACAATAAAAATTTTAAAAAAATGGATAGTCTGTTATAGAAAGTATAATATAAAATGTTTTTATATAAAATATAAGTATATGGATTGAATTGGATTTATTGATTTTTTAAAATTCAAATATCCGATATCTAATCCAATTCAATTGGATGATTCAAATTATCATCTAAGTTAACCAATTGTGTTTGGATATCCAAAATTTTTTGGATGGATTGGATCGCTTCGATTGAATAAATTGGATGATTGGATTTTATGTTCATCCCTATTAAAGGGCATTTGAAGTCTTTCATGAAAGTGCAATCGGTTGAATCAGACAATACTATTATAATAGGTGGGTCAGAGTTTGATATAATTTAAGTTTTGATTGTTGGCTGTCCAAAATTGTCGTCTCTACCAGAGGGGATGCAGCGGCTCACGTCCCTAACACATTTGGGTCTTGATGATTGCAAAACATTGGAGGAAAGATGCAAACGTGAAGTCGGTGAGGATTGGCCAATGATCGCTCATGTTCCCAACCTTGAGATTGGTAGTTCTTCTGTGGATGACTAGGTACGCGTTATATATGTCCAATTTCAATTGTTTCTATTCTAGCAAATAAATAAATAAATTTCAATTGTTTCTAATTTGGTAAAAATCTCTGCTTACATTATATATATACATATATATATATATATATATATTACAACAGAGAGATATATATATCTACTTTTCCCACCCATTATATTACACTAGGGATATATATATATATATATATATACACATATGACATTACATTATATAAATATCTATTAACACCCTTTTGTCTACTTTTTCCATTCATTTTTTAAATTATCTACTAAATTTTAAGGGTCAAATTATTACTTGTTGCACCCATTTTATTATTCCAAAAAAGTCTCTACAATAAAATTCTAAAATTTGTCATTTTTTTTCACCCACTAACTAATAACTAACCCTCTTTTTTTAAAACAAATATATATATATATATATATATATTATCATATTGATTGCTTTTTTTTTTTTTTTAATACAAATCCAACTATTCTTAGTTTTTTTTTTTTTTTTTTTTTTCAGATAACCCAATTTACTTGAAATCCAGTAAAATCATAGTTTTATTTGTATCCATTTCAGGAAGTAAATGTCTACATATGCACATATATATTGGAATTCATAATTCATACCGTATGTAGGGATATATAAATGTATATGTATATGTATATTGATTTTTTTTTTTAAATTTACAACTGAATTTCTCTAGTCGATGTGTTCACGAATATTGTCTTAAGAGGAAAACATTACTTATATAGAATTAACTATATCATATTCTAAGATTAACTTAATATGAAATTATGGGCACTTAATTTGACTCTCTTTTTTTGGATAAAAAAGCATTCATTAATTTGACAATTTACCTCATCTTAATGTAGACATATAAATATTATAGATGTACATAGGGATGACAATGGGTGGGGCAGGTGTGGGTTTGCCTCCCCCACCACCATATCCACCTCCCTTTTTATCCCCATCCCTCCTATTTTAATACGGTGGCGGGTAATACCCGCTAAGGGTGCTATACTCATACCCTACCTATTTACCCATCAATAATTATTAAAAAAAAATATTAAAATAACTTCTATTAAAGTTTTCATAAATTTTAATAACATAGTCATAATTGAAAATGAAATTGAAATATTAAAAACAAATTCAAAGTTCATAACTCTATAAAACTATATTTATAAAGCAAACTAAAACATTAAAACACTTACTTTATTCTTCTTCTATTATAAGAGAATATATGCGGGGTGGATGCGGGTATGGGAGAGCTTCCCCCATCCCCGTCCCGCACCTGTGCAGGTGGTTAATCTTAACCCCTATACTCACCCCCGTACCCATATACTATCCCCATACCCGCCCCTTATCTGCACCCGTAGGTAAAAATGTCATTCCTAGATATATATATACACGTATGTGCTATGTTTGGTAAGCATATTCAAATATCTGCAAGGAATGTAGCTTTCAGATAAAAAAAAAATTAGAATTAGTATTTACACAAAATAGTCAAATTTGAACACCGATTTTAAAAATAAACACTAATCAATTTATTTACAAATTTGAATAAAATGTAAATTGTATCATATTTTTATTCCTAATTTACCCTTCCACTTTTTTTCCTGATTTGTATATTTGGTTTTTTTTTTTTTTTTGTGTCTTCATATGCAGATCTCTTGTATGCTATGAGATAAGAAGCCTACAGCTGGCCGAGAGTAAGCTTCAAGTGCCCCCTTTACTTTCTACTGTTGGTGTTGTGTGGTGTTCAATTTGTTTTCTAAACAATTTTATGCATATGTGTGTATCTATAAACATATATATTCATATATCTCTCTTTCACTTTGTAAAATACTTGAATAATTGGTGTGTGCTTTTGTGATTGGAGTTATTAATAAATTTGAACCATGTGTGCACGCCTAGTTATCAATATTGGATGCTTATATAAAATCTTATATCTTGATAAAAGAAAATGCTTACAAATAAGTTAGCCTTTAGAAGACACCCCACCCCGCTAAGGCTAACTTGGCAAATGAATGGGAAGGAGTTTGAGTCGAAACTCCAATGTTTGAAATTTGAGAGTGTTATAATTTCTCTTTAACAAGTGATAGTGATGCAAGAACATATTGAACTTGAGAGGTGATCTATATGGCTTGGGTCTCGAAAAAGTGCATGAATCTGTCTGTTGGGTATACCTACGGATTCGTAAGGAACTACTCGAAATAAGGACGTAAATATATAGTACTGCTACAACAAAAAGTGCTTTTAACGACATAAAATTTATGACATTTTTGATAAAATGTCATTAAAAGATCCATTCAATGACATTGAAAAGTAAAATGTCGTTAAAAGATCCATACAACGACATTAAATTTTAAAATGTCGTTAAATCCATGATACAACGACATTAAATTTTAAAATGTCATTAAATCCATAATACAATGACATTGTTTTAAAAACATCACAGAATGTTATTTTATTGATAAAAATAGTATCAATTAAAATTGTAATATTTTGACATATCACATCTTCAGTCTCATATTTTTGATACTTTTGTGACACCAAAAAGATTATAGAGTTTCTCATAGGTCTTAATTAATCCAGAATAAAAATATAAATAGAAATTTAATAACAAATGCATATATATTCAAAAAAAAAATCTAAAAATAAAATGTTCTCAACATTCTCTACGAAAAAAATTTCAAATGATTATTGAACAATAATACCCTCAATTTTCTTTCTCACAAAAGTTGCGTATGACCACTTCCTTGATCCTTAAATTTTTGTAGGCAACACAACAAGGAGGCAAATTTTTTTTTTTTCTCTCGTTTTCTTTGGCCGTTTGGCTTATGGTACTCAGTTGGAGATAATAAAAGAATGTGCGTGATTGTGAGGAAGAGGAAGGGACGGTTGATAAATAAGAGAGTGTTTTGGTGGGGATGGAGGGTAATTGTGTTTTTTAGCGGTTAATGTTTTTACTTTATTTGTTTTTATATTTATTTCCTAAGAAGAGGTCGCGTGGTAAATCGGTTGAGAAGTTTTTGGCCAATAAAAGTAAATGGAATAATAATTAAAAAAAAAAACCCTATAAACTGTATTAAAAATATATATATATATATATATATATGTGTGTGTGTGTGTGTGTGTGTCTGCAACGTGGGAGATCAACTGCAACTTACGTGTAGCGTGTTGATTTACACAAAGGTTTTGGCGGGTACCTTGAAGTGCTGCTTTTGGCGGTTATACTAAAGAAGGTAAAACACGTTGTTTAGAGCAAACATGGTTGATATAATAGAATCTGCAAAGATTTTTTTTTTTTTTTTAATTTAACAACAAGAAGGTTTTAAAAAACATGGTTGATAGAAGTGAAAAGATGATAAGATAGAGGTTTCCATTCTTTTTTTTTTTTTTTTAATTTGTTTGTATTCTTTTCTAAATACATTATATGAATTAGGATTATATCTTTTAAGACTTACTTACGTTTCATCACAAAGTGATGAACAAAAAATCGTTTACAAATCCTGTTAAAATTTGATATGAACGTTAAAGTTTTATAACATTTGTTAGAATTATTTTTAATGTTGATCAAAATTTTTACTTTTTAAAAATTTATATCACTTATTTTTGTACCTTTATAATATTCAAATGTCATCTCTAACAAAAATTATCAAAACATTTTTCTTAAAATTATCCAAACATATTTAATTTGAATACATAATTTAAATTATACATTCAAATGTAAATATTCGGTTTTAATGAATATATAATAAATGGGGACTTATATTTTTCTTTATTTTTTTCTAAATATTTTCTTCATTTAACTCAAATTGAACTCTAATTTTGACGGAATACTCAAATAAGATATCTAAAAGGTATGCTAAATAAGAAATTATAAACAAAATTTTGTGATGAAACGTAACTTGAAAACAGTTCCGGTATTTTTTAATTTTAAATTAGAATAAGTAAAGATAAAAAGGGATCTTACTTCTGCATTTACTTAAAATTAAAAAGAAGAAGAAAAAAATGGTGATCACATATTTATTTATTTATTTACTGTTTAAATTCGGTGATCACATATGTGTGTGTATATATATATATATCTATGTATAGGATAACTACTTCGGGAGTAAAAATCTCCTAAACAAAAGGCGGATAGATAACTACATAATAGAAAAGCTCGCAAGCTGCTTATACAAAAATAAAAAAAAGGCGCAAAATAAAAATTTGGAGTTGGCGCTAGAATTTGGCGCTTTGTTTTTAAATTTAAACTTTGCATTATCAGTTAAATAGTAATGTTGTATTCATGTATAAACTACTCCATTCCACCAACACAAAAACAACTTTCTTCTTTTTACTCCCCATCTCTCTTTTCTCTGTGTTTCACACAAGAATCTCAACACAACTTGTTGCCAAGAGGTAAATTGATTTTTCTTCTTATTTGTTTGCTTTGAATTCATTGTAATTGGTTTTGCAATTACTTGATGCAGTCATCCGCCGAATCGAAATTTGAACATTTGTATTTGTCATCCGATGGCCTGAATTAGAGCCTACGCTACGGTTTCGTCCCACATACACATCAAATTATTGCAGTGCGATGGAGGGCGATTTCACCTTTCCCCTTGAAGGTCATTTTACTGGGCACTTTTTTCTTTTTTCTTTTTCCTCATGAATCCTTTTGTTGGGCAGTTGAACAGAAGCTTAATTGCTTTCTATGGGCTCTTGATTTCCGCAGGCAGAGTAAGGTATAGAAGATAAAATAAAAGCAAAACCAATGGCTTGACTGTGTCGGCTTGGAAGGCTAGAGAGGGAATGGTTGGAAGAACGTTTGGGATAAAAAGGAGATCATGATCTTGATGATTCCGGTGATGCTTTGTCCTCTTCATTCTGCCCAAGATGCTCTGTTTCAGATCAAATTGGAGAAGAAGATAAAAAAACATTGCAACTCTTTTTTCTCTTGAGGGGGTGGTTTTCTTTGTTTTTTCTTCTTTTCTAAATCTTTATTACGGGAGAAGGCTAAAGGGGAAGCCAAAAGTAAAGATAATGGTTTTGTATAATTACATGTAAATGATATTAGAACTATGACAATTGTTTTAGTCTTGTGAATTTTCTTTGACGTAATTCTTCTTGTGAGTTTGATATTAAAATATTAGATTTAATTAATGAAAATAATTATATATTTATTTATATTTTATCCAAATTTTATTATGGAAATTAGAATTTATGAAAAAAAAAAATGACAATTTTACGTCCTACAAAAAAAAAAATTAAATACAAATTCACGACATTAAAAAAAGGTGGTGACAAAATTTACTCACGACATTTTCTGGCTGTTGTGGAAAATGTGTCTACTAATTAAAAAATATTTGATGACGGTATTTTAGTGTCATAGAAAAGGAATTAACAACATCCTTCACGACATTTCAAAAAATGTCATTAAAATTTTTAGACTTTCCACGGCACCCCCATTTAACGACCTTTGTAAAAATGTCGTCGATTCCCATCGACGACATTTTTTAAATGTCATTGAAGACCTTTTTTGTTGTAGTAGAATGGATTTTTGAATCTTGTAGTGAGTGGTGTTTAAATATATTGATTGTGCCCCTCTCATCAATTATATCTTTTAAGATAAATGATTCCATCACTTTTACATCGCGTGCGTGTGTGTGTATGTGTTTATATATATATACTTTGGAAGGTAAATGCCAGAGGAAGTTCAGACGATGGCATCTTCCTGTAAGATGAAAAGTCCACCACCTTTCACAAGGACAAGGCTGCCACCCAATTTTGCCTGTTTTAAGTCCCACCTTGATTAATTGGGCCAAATGTTCTTGTTTCTTGCTTCTTTTTCTTTTTTGGTTAAAGCGGAGGGAAAATTAGTCAACAATTTGTTGGGTGATGGTAAAAAGTCTAAAACTTTTTGGATATTGATAAATAGCATTTTCACGATAAATGATGTATTTACAAAGTATTGATCACAACATAATTAAATTAACAACATTTTTCAAAATAAAATATTTGCACTAAAAATCATATTTGTGAAAAATAATTTACTTATGAAATATATATATATATATATATATATTTACAACAAATTTACCTTAGAAATTTCTCGTTAATAAACAATATATGATAAATAAGTTATTTACCTCAAATATTTTCAAAAAATGCTATTTACTTTAAGAATTTTTATAAAACGGTCTATTTACTGTAATTTTTCTTTTTGTTATTGGAATACTTATAATGTTAGATTAAAGAAAGTTCCAAAGAAGACCACATATATGTTTCTGATTATTTTATTTACAATGTTGCAATCAAATTGATTCAATAGAATACCACGAATATGTCTCAGCCTATAATATTGTATTTTGCAAAAAAAAAAAAAAAAAAAAGACCAGAATATTTCCAAGCGACCGGACCCCCCAAAATCTTCACCATTCTGAATTAACAAAAGAGGACCAACCATGGAAGTCGTTTTATGACATGAATAGTGTATGTATAACTCTGGGAGAAATTGGGATCCCTTGCTTGGACAGAGCTTTCATTGGTAAGAGGCGCAAAGCGTGATTTGAAGCAGCTCGAGCGCAACATCTCAACCATTAAAGCCGTGCTCTCGCATGCCGGCGAGAAGCAGATCAAAATTAACCACCAGATAAGTGTTTGGCAGAAAAATAAGTAACAAGAGATTGAGAAACGGACAGACAGTGCAACGGAAAGGTTACCACATTCTACTATCACTGCAATTTCAATCGAAACGATGTTTTAACTTTGTTCCCTATTTCCTAGTGATTGACGAATCTACAGTCCAGAACTAAACAATATATACACACACATAAATATTACTACTCTTCCTAGTTTATAGAAAGAAAAATCAAAAATCAAAAATCAACAACCTTCATAAATATATCCTACTTTTCTTTTTCTTTCGTTTTCCAATCTCAATTTTCTCTGTTTACACATATTCGAGTTCTAAACTCAGCAGAAGGCCAGTCAACGGAAGTCTCGATCAATTGAAGTCGACAATAAGAACATCTTTTTGGATTGAATAATTGAATTCTAAACACCCTTAGCTAACTTAATCTTCATTTGTAATTTTAATCCATATCCATCTGATTAAGAACCAAGGTTATCTTATAATCTTTCATTTTAGGTTGTTTTATTGATGAACATTGAATTTGAATTCTAAATATCCATGTGTCTTGATCTTCAATTGCTTATTCTGGTTTGGATTTACGTTTCCCGTTTTATTTGTGCAGACGGACCATGTCCGATGAAGTAGCGTATTATTTGAACAACAGAATTTTGTCATAGCTCCTCACATTCTTATAAATACTAATTATTTATAATTACGCAAGATGTATTTTGCATCCCAAAATAAATAAATAAACTGAAAGATAAAAGGAAAAAAAAAAAAATAGGGATCTCATGGAACCCATATGATATTCCATTAAGAAGATGGAGTGTCAGGGACATCGTCAAGGATGAAAGGACCAAGTTTACCTGTCCTAAACAGTGTTAGAAACTTTTTTGATACCATTAAACGAGCTTCAGACGCTTTGTGAGGTATCTTTAGCGCCTTCTGTAGTGCTTCAAATTGTTGTTCTATAAGTCTCAAATTGTTGTTCTATAAGTCCCTCCAAGTTGCTCTCCTCTTCTACGTTCCCATCAAAGTTTGAAAGAGACAAGTACAATGCGTGTTGGACTTCAGCTACAAGATCCTGAAAAAATAGCATTAAAAGTAATGTGTGATGATCTCCGGGTATAAACATGAGCATGTATTAACAACGAGAGTTTTCACTGGTAGTAGAAGCCTCCTACCAGCTATCTTATAGTTGTTGCGGTAAATTTACATGGAAGGTTGTGCAAAAAAAAAAAAAAAAAGTTGCACAGAAGTTAACAGAGCACACAAAGGTTGTGTGCCCTCTCTTCGATCAAATACCACGAAGAAATAGGAACTAGATCCTTTTTTCTCTCTCTGTTGATGCACACATGCATGCACTTGCATTTGAGTTGTGTTTTGTCGTTACATCCTGTTTTAAGGGTTCCACTGAGGATCATTTGGGTCTCGTCAGCCACCCACCCATGTCGTCCGGCCACCCTTCTGCCGCCGCCGTCGTCCTAACCCAGCACGAGTCGAGCGGCCCACAGGTCAAATCGCAACCCTAGTCACTGTTGCAGACATCGCGAGCTCGCCTACCGTTTCTCAGATCCGCCCTTCCTGACGTCGCAATCCGAGCTGGAGTCCAGATTCCGTCTCCACCCTTCGCGCCATTGGCAGCGGAGGCCACATGGACAATGCCGGAGCAACCCCAGACGGCTGCGGAGAAGACGATTTTGGTAGGAATCTTTTTTTTTTTTTTTTTTGTTGGTAATTATTCACACAGTCAGATGCAATAGGATGTAAAAGAAATTTCGTGTCCACATGTCATCTAAACTGTTGAAATTAGATCTAACAGTTTAAAATTCTTGCCCCATCTTTGAGGAAAAGTAAGGGAGTCTCCTTGTAGTACTCCCCATAATAAAAAAATAAAAATATCACTAAGATCCCATTCTAACGCCCAGCTTCAACATCTCTGATTCGTCTTCTACCTTTTTTTTTTTTTTTAAAAAAAAAAAATCTCCCCTTTCCTACCTTCTTTAATTCTATTCCTTCTAAAAGAAAAAAAGAAAAGAAAAGAAAAGAAATAAAACAAAAGCAAAACCTCTCTCCCAAATACATAATTAAACAAATAAATAAATACGATAAGTCGTTTTGAACCATATTTTAATTTTTTATTTATTTTTGGAAAGTCATTTCTCTCAACTAGTCAACGGAACTATGAGTTGGAGAGTCATCGCAAAAAGGATAAATACACAAGTGTGCTGCACCACTCATCAGACCTTGACCTTGACCTCTCAAACAAAACAATAGGAGAGTAGAAGTCTTGAAGAGTTCAAACAAAACAAAACATTCATAGTTCAAAAACTCGTCCGGCGCAGAACAACGATTCCCCGCTGGCGCTACCATGGAGGTCCTTTATGGAACAGCCGTAGAAGTCTTGAAGAGGGTGGCCACTGCCGCCGACAGAGATATCAGCTTGGCATGGGGCATGAAAGACGACCTCAAGAAGCTTGACCGGACAATGTCTACTATAAAAGCTGTGCTCTTAGACGCCGAGAAGAAGCAGCGAGATAACGAACAGCTGAGAGTCTGGCTGAGGCGGCTTAAAGATGTCTTCCTCGATGCTGAGGACGTGCTGGGTGAATTCGACTGCGAACTACACAGGCGAGAAGTGGTGAAGATGCATGGAAGCATCGGTCGAAAGGTACGCCGCTTCTTCTCGAGATCCAATCCACTTGCGTTCCGCTTTAGCATCACTCATCAAATTAAGGAGATTAGACAAGAACTAGATGAGGTTGCTAAGGATAGGTTTAATTTCCATCTAGAAGAGCATCATGATGAGAGGCATGTCTTGGAAGGGAGGAGGGAGGTAACAGATTCCTTTGTTAGGCCTTCGGAAGTCCTTGGAAGAGAGAGTGTTAAAGAAGAGATCATAAATACGTTGATGGAAAGGAGAATGATGCTGATCCTATCTCTGTTATTCCGATAGTTGGGATTGGGGGCGTAGGAAAGACTACACTTGCCAAGTTAGTCTACAATGATGACAGAGTTACTCTAGAGTTTGACTTAAAAATGTGGGTTTGTGTGCCACTAGATTTCAATGTTGCTGAATTGAGAAAAGAGATTCTCAAATCTGCAATTACTGCAACTAGTGGTGCTACCAATGAGAATCTCTCTATAGATCAAGTCGTGAAAAGAACAATGGATATAAGTAACTTGTCCATGGATCAGCTGCAGATGTTCTTACGAAGCACTTTAAAGGATAAAAAGTTTTTGCTTGTCTTAGATGATGTATGGAATGAAGATCGTGGCAAGTGGAACGAGGTGAGAGATTTGTTGTCGACGGCATGTGGCAAGGGAAGCAAGATCATAATGACGACACGTAATTATTCGGTTTCCTCAGTCATGGGCACAACACCACCACACAATTTAGAATGTCTATCTGAAGATGATTCAGTGTCTTTGTTTTTCAAATATGCATTTGGAGACGAACAGTTGGTTGAACAATTTCCAAAACTTAAAGATATTGGCTGGCAAATAATGCAGAAGTGTAAAGGGGTTCCTTTGGCATTGAAGACTTTGGGGAGTTTACTTTGCTCAAAAACTGATGAAAGTGAATGGATATATATCAGGGATCACGAGATATGGGAGTTAAAAGAACAACAAAATGATCCTATTTTGTCTGCACTGAGATTAAGTTATAGCACAATGTCGTCGTACTTGATGCAATGTTTCGCTTATTGTTCTCTTGTACCAAAGAATGTTCGAGAGACAAGCTTGGAGATGATCAACTTCTGGATGGCACTCGGCATCATTCACTCACCTGATGACAAAATGGAGTTGGAAGATATAGGAAAATTGTGTTTTAATGAACTATGCAATAGATCTTTTTTTCAATATCTTGGAGATACCCCAATCAGTTCCCATTTGGGTAAGGATTTTGAAATGCATGATTTAATTCATGATCTTGCAACTTCAATCATCAAATATGAGCACTCCACAATGAATTCTCACACTAAAACTGTCCCTAATGAGAGAATGAGGCATTTGAGGATATTTATGAAGGATGGTCATGGACAAAGCATTGTATCAAATTTGGAGAAGTTAAAGAAAATACGAAGTATTTTTCTCAATTATGAGACAGATGAAAAGCCTAACATTGAGGAGTCTTTCCTTTCAACATGCATCTCAAGAGTCAAATACCTGCGACTGTTTGATTTAACTGCTTTGTCTTTTGAGGTGTTGCCAAGTTCAATTGGTATCCTCAAGCATTTGAGATATCTCAGCTTATGGGGAAACAAGAAGATAAAGAAATTGCCTGATTCAATTTGCAAGTTGCAAAGTTTGCAAACTTTGTATCTTGGGGGATGTTCAGAACTTGAGGAGCTACCAAAAGATATAAGTAACTTGGTCAGCCTTAGAACTCTTCTAATAACCTCGAAACAAACCTGCTTCCCTGAGAATGGAGTTGGACGCTTGAGATCTCTTAGGGCTTTGTATATTTATGAATGTAAAAATTTGAGATCCTTGCCACATGATATGAGATTTTGTACCACTTTACGTACTCTCATGATAGGAGAATGTGAGCAACTTGACTTGGCGAGCGGACTTGATCAAGTGATGCCGTTGAGTCTTCAAACCTTGCTGATTGATGAATTACCACAGACGACTGCTTTGCCACAATGGCTAGAAGGAGCTGCTCACACTTTACAGTTTTTGGTTATTAATGATTGTCCCAATTTAGTAGCGTTGCCGGAGTGGCTGCCAAATCTCATCTCCCTTCAAACACTTGGGATTGGAGGCTGCCCAAAATTGTCGTCTCTACCAGAGGGGATGCAACCGCTCACGTCCCTAACGCATTTGGTAATTCGTGATTGCAAGACATTGGAGGAAAGATGCAAACGTGAAGTCGGTGAGGATTGGCCAACGATCGCTCATGTTCCCAACCTTGAGATTGGTAGTTCTTCTGTGGATGACTAGGTACGCGTTATATATGTCTAATTTAAATTGTTTCTAATTTGGTAAAAATCTCCGCTTGCATTCAATATATCTATATATATATATATATATATTACAGATGTGCAGTTCATACCATATGCAGGGATATATAAATGTATATGTATATGTATATTGATTTTTTTTTTAATTTACAACTGAATTTCTCGTGTTCACGAATATTGTCTTCATAAGAAGGGAAAACATTACTTATATAGAGTTAACCATATCCTATTCTTGCTTCTTCTCTATTCTTTTGTTTTCTAAGATTAACTTAATGTGAAATTATCTTTACTTAATTTGACAATCTACCCCCAATGAAATGTATCTCGTCGTAATGTATACATATAAATAGTAAATATATGTATGTGCTATGTCTGGAAGGCATATTCAAATATCTACAAGACATGTAGCTTTTAGATTAAAAAAAATTTAGAACTAGTATTTACACAAAATAGTCAAATTTGAACACCGATTTTAAAAATAAACACTAATAAATTTATTTACGAATTTGAATAAAATGTAAATTGTCTCATAATTTTTTCCTAATTTACCCTTCCACTTTTTTTTTTCCCTGATTCGTATATTTGGTTTTTTTGTTTCATTAATCCGAAAATTTTTCATGTGCAGATCTCTTGTATGCCATGCGATAAGAAGCCTACAACTGGCTGAGTGTAAGCTTCAAGTGCCCCCTTTACTTTCTAATGTTGGTGTTGTGTGGTGTTCAATTTGTATTCTCAACAATATTATGCATATGTATCTATAAACATATATATTCATATATCTCCCTTTCACTTTATAAAATACTTGAATAATGGGTGTGTGCTTTTGTGATTGGAGTTATTAATAAATTTGAAACATGTGTGTGTAGTTATGAATATTGGATACATATATAAAACCTTCTATCTTGATAAAAGAAAATGCTTACAAATAAGAACCAAGGTTATCTTACAAATCTTTCATTTTAGGTTGTTTTATTGGTCAACATTAAATTTGAATTCTAATATTTGTGCAGAGAGACTATGTCCAATGACGAGCATATTATTTGAACAATGGAATTTTTGTCCAGCTCCTCACATTCTTATAAATACTTTTTATTACATGTTATTTGTATCCCGAAATAAATATATAAACCAAAAGATAAAAAGAAAAAATAAAGGGTCCTCACAAAACCGATATGATATTCCATTACGAAGATAGTGTTAGGAACAGCTTCAAGGATGAAAGGACCAAGTTTACTTGTCTTAAACAGTGTTAGAAACTTTTTTGATGTCATTAAACGAGCTTCAGACACTTTGTGAGGTATTTTTAGTGCCTTCTGTAGTGCTTCAAATTGTTGTTCTATAAGTCCCTCTAAGTCACTGTCCTCTTCTACATTCCCATCAAAGTTTGAAAGAGTCGAATACAATGCGTGTTAGACTTCAGCTACAAGATCCTGAAAGAATATCATTAAAAGCAATGTGTGATGATCTCCGGGTTTAAAGATGAGCATGTGTTAACAACGAGAATTTTCACTAGTAGTAGAAGCCTCCTACCGGCTATCTCATAGTTGTTGCGGTAAATTTACATGGAAGGTTGTGTAAAAAAAAAAAAAATTGCACAGAAGTTAACAGAGCACTCAAAGGTTGTGTGCCCTCTCCTCGATCAAATACCACGAAGAAATAGGAACTAGATTCGTTTTGCTTTCTTTGTTGATGCAAACATGCATGCATGCACATACAAACAGAGAGGAGTATACTTGCGTTTGAGTTGTGTTTTGTCGTTACATCCTGTTTTAAGGGTTCCACTGAGAAAATCCTGCCACGGAAAGCGGAACCATGGAAAAGCATTCATAAGCCATTAAAGAGTAATCACCACCAAGCATATTTAAGGAGCAGATTAAAACTGATATCAAGCCCAAGATAACACATCTCCCTGTATCTAATTGAACTCTATGCCATTAAAGATTAAACTTGGTTTACCTCTATGTACGCTAGACTAGACGTATTTGGTGGTTTCCTCCTCTTTGGTCGAAGATCTTTGAGACTGTGTTCCACTTTTTCAACAGCATAATATCGAATCCCTTCTGCTCTCCTATTGTTCCAGTGCCTCCAGTGAAGGGGAGTACCTCGGGAATTTAAAACTGCATGTAATTATTGAGCAATACTCTCTTCTCCAAACATAGAATCTTTAACAGATCCTGCGGGGATAGTGAACATACTTTTACTCAACGAACAGCATTGACCATAAAATATTCACTTAAGAGTCAAATTACATGATTTTAGAACTGCTTTCATTACCTAGGCATAATTACAGCATATAAGTATGGTATCAAAGTAAACACCAGATTAACAGAGATGGTAACAGCTTATCCTAGAGGATTGACTAGCAAGAGCAAGCTTCAACCCCGAAATAGGTAACTTTTTGTAAATATTTTCGGAAAATTTTTCTTTTTTCTTTTTATTTTGAAAAAAATTCCTAATACCATTTGTTCTCATTACAAACCACTTTTTGTTTTCAATAAGGAAAATTTTTTACACATTCAAAGACCATATTATTCTCAAAATTTTCATTCAAAACAAGAAAATTTACCTTTTCGAAAATGGATACGTCATTTAAACAGAGCATAAATCTCAGACAAAATATGAAAACATGCATCTAAACTTAGTCGCGAAACCAAAAGAAAAAGTAAATAAAAAGATAATTTCTTTTCAAGAAAGCAAACATATTATTACTAAAACAAAAGGGCAAATAGCAGTGGATTCGCTTTCAAAGACCCGAAATTCACCGCATTGGATGGTTACTGATGTTTTTGTTAAAATGTTAGAGCTATTGGTAACTGGTGTCCTGATTTTATCTTTTGATTTAAAACCTAGGGACGCCAATAGCGTGGCTCCTGGTGACCATGGTCCAACCGGATTTTCTTTAAATAAAGAGTTTGTTATTCCAAAAAAAAAAAAAAAAGACCTGAACTGGCTTGAAGAACATGCTTGGAGAGCAAGAGTGTTAAAAGCTGTGGTAGAGTGTCAAGAGCAGAGTGTTCAACCAATAAAGAGTTTGTTGTACTGCCCCCAGCCCAATAAGCTCCTTTGTTTTCCTACGTCCTCGTATTAATTTTTTCAATGAAGTCCCTAGTTTGCCCCCCGAAATTTTAAAATTACAAAATTTAATTAGATTTTTAAAAAAAACTTAAATTATGTATAAATATTTGACTTACAAATGTATATTATTTCAAATTTAACACCCCTAATAAACAAAAAGTCAATAATATTATTATTTAAATTTATATTTTGGACTTTGTAAAGTTGGTTAAATTAGATTACAAAGTTTATAAAAGAAGAAAAAAAAGAATATAATCACTTTTAAAATTTAATTTGATTAACATCACCCCTAAAAATAATTTATGACTCCGCCACTAGTTGAAAAGACCACTACTTGGAGGAAATAATAAATGGAAAATCTCAGTACCAATCAATTATTTTCTTCTTTAATAACCTTCAAACCTACATTATGCAAAAGTATATCAGGCTAATTCATTCTCAAATATTTAAATAAAAAATTAAAAAGGAAAATTAACTCGTTAATTAATTAACTTTCAACATTCGAATCTAGTTGAACTAAACTCAGTACTCAAACAATGATTATAATGTCATCCAAAAAAAGAAAAAGAAATATAAAACATGAATGAATGGAGAGAAATGACAAATGAGCAATAAAATGATAACTAATCTCGAAACAAAATGGGTGTTGGAAGCTTGCCAGTCACAAAAAAACAAAGCCTCGAAATAAACCAACCCCAAAGATTGGGCATCTGTCACTGCTAGAACTTCGAAATACGGCTTCCCACTTTTCTTTATCAGCCCCACACTACCAAAAATATATCTAAACACACACACACACACACACAAATATATTAAAAGACCAATTCTATAACGAGGTAAAGTCTTTTTATCGCATTAATACAGTTAAATTTATCGACCATCAAATAGTATTTTAATGATTGTGATTAAAAAGACATACCAAACAATAATGAAAAAAAAAAAAAAAAACCCCTGATAATTAATTTACAAAACATTTCCACAAAATTTCAAAACAACCGTCCTCTCCGTTGATAATCGCGCCGCCGCCCTCCCGAACTGCTCGCTGGAGAAGAAGCTCCTGAGACTCATCTCCAATGGGTCACGCATCACGTCTTGACGGATCATTTGTGTCACGCAAAGGATCATCTGGGTCTCGTCGGCCACCCACCCATGTCGTCCGGCCGCCCTCCTGCCGCCGCCGTCGTCTTAACCCAGCACCAGTTGAGCCGACCACTAGTCAAATCGCAGCCCTAGCCACTGTTGCAGACATCGCGAGCTCGCCTGCCGTTTTCTCAGATTCACCCTTCCTAACGTCGCAATCCGAGCCGGAATTCAGATTCCGTCTCCACCCTTCGCGCCATTGATGGCCCATCCTTTCCTCACAAACCATCAATTATTTGGCAGCGGTGGCCACATGGACAATGCCGGAGCAACCCCAGACGGCTGCGGAGAAGACGATTTAGGAAGGAATCTTTTTTTTTTTTTTTTTTTTGTAATTATTCATATAATAAGATGTAATAGGATATAAATAAAAAATAAATAAATAGGATAAGTCGTTTTGAACCATATTGCAATTTTTATTTATTTATTTCCGAAAAATCATTTCCCTCAGCCAGTCAACGGAATTATGAGTTGGAAAGTCATGGCAAAAAGGATAAATAAAGAACTGTGCTACACCTCTCATCAGACCTTGACCTTGACCTCTCAAACAAAACAATAGGAGAGTAGAAGTCATTAAGAGTTCACACAAAACAAAACATTGACAGGTCAAAAAACTCGTCCGGAGCAGAATAACGATTCCCCGCTGCTACCATTTACGGAACAGCCGTAGAAGTCTTGAAGAGGGTGGCCACTGCCGACGACGGAGATATCAGCTTGGCATGGGGCATGAAAGACGACCTAAAGAAGCTTGAGCGGACCATGTCCACTGTAAAAGCTGTGCTCTTGGATGCCGAGAAGAAGCAGCAAGATAACGAACAGCTGAGAGTCTGGCTGAGGCGGCTTAAAGATGTCTTCCTCGATGCTGAGGACGTGCTGGGTGAATTCGACTGCGAACTACTCAGGCGAGAAGTGGTGAAGATGCACGGAAGCCTCGGTCGAAAGGTATACGCAGCTTCTTCTCGCGATCCAATCCACTTGCGTTCCGCTTTAGCATCGCTCATCAAATTAAGGCGATTAGACAAGAGCTAGATGAGGTTGCTGAGGATAGGTCTAATTTCCATCTAAAAGAGCATCATGATGAGAGGCATGTCTTGGAAGGGAGGAGGGAGGTAACAGATTCCTTTGTTAGGCCTTCGGAAGTCATTGAAAGAGAGAGTGTTAAAGAAGAGATCATAAATACGTTGATGGAAAAGGAGAATGATGCTGATCCGATCTCTGTTATTCCGATTGTTGGGATTGGGGGCCTAGGAAAGACTACACTTGCCAAGTTGGTCTACAAAAATGACAGAGTTACTCAGATCAGGTGTAGCAATAGAGGGGTTTAGTTTACGATTCTATTCAAACAGGCTATTGCGCCTAAGTCAATCCCTCGTATCGGCCGGATGTCTTATGACGGGAGATTAAAAAAGTGCGTGGGAAGCCTTTAAAACCCAAACTAGCTTTCTTCGTACGCAACTTTTTTTTTTTTTTTAGCCTCTGATAGTTTTGACTTAAAAATGTGCGTTTGTGTGCCAGAGTTAGTCTACAATGATCAGCAAGTGAATCTCACTCACGCCAACGCGCACGTCTCAGCACCAGCGTCTGCGAATCCAGAGACGTGCTGGATCTGGTGTGGTGCGTCCCAGCAACTCCGCGTGCGTCTGGGAGCTCCAGCCAATGTCATCCCGCCACATGTCCCAGCTCCAGTTCATCTCCAACTGTTTCGCGCCACTTGTCCGCGTGGGGCCAAGGGCTGCTGCCTGCATCAGCTGCAGCAGCAAAAGAAGAAAAGGAAAAATAAAAAATAAAAAATAAAAAGGGAAAAACGTAGGGCTAAAGGCGACAGCTTTGGGGCTTATAAAAAGGGGTCTTGGCTCCATGGTAGGGTCTTTGTTTGTTTGGAGCCGAAAATCAAAGAAGAAAAAAGAGAATATATATATATATATATTTTTAGGTTTAGTTTTCTGTCAAATTAGGGAGATATTATCTTGAACAAAGAGGAGAGGGAGAAGAAAATTTAGGAGAAGGTTTTAGAAACCTGTGACACATCTAAATTGGGTTTTCTTGCTTTATTTTCTTATCTTTTTATTTTTGTAATTTGAGAATGATTAAACCGTTATTTTGTAGATTTCTATTTTTTTATGAGGTAATTTCTTTTCTAGGAATATAATCTATCCAGATTATGATTATTTGAGTTTTTATATTTTTAATTAATTGATGTTTTATTCCAGTTCTATGTCGAGTATTTTAATCTATTCTTAATGCCTGTGAATTTTGACCAACTTTTACATAATTTGGTATTTGATTTGAGACTGATCAGTGATTATTGAATAAGCCCTTGTTTAATCTACCATGAGATTGTCATAAGCTAGAGATAGTTATGAAACTTGTGCAGCATCATTAATTTCTAGTTTTTAATGAATTATGATAAGTTGTTTGAGATCGAAAGGTGATAAGCCTTATTATAATAAATTGTTAATGCTTGAGAAAGATTAATTAATATATTAGAGAGACTCGCTGGCAACATAGGGAATAGTCGTTGATTAATTGGATTAGAGGATTTGATTATCATTAATCTCGTGAAATCGGAAATCTTAGATTTTTAGTATTTTGAGTTATTTGTCTTTTTACTTATTTTGTTATTTATATTTAAAAATCTCTTTTCGGTATTCAAATAAAGTTGGAGTTAATATAATTTTGGTAATTGGTAGCGACAGTCCTCATGGGAATGGTACTTTACTTATCAATTTATTACTTGTTTGTGATTTTGTACACTTGCAATTTTCCGCAACAAGTTTTTGGTGCTGTTGTCGGAGACTGTTTTGTTTTACTAATATCCATATCAAATAACCCTAGTTTTAATTTGAATTTTTTTAATTTATTTTCCTTTGTTTAATTTGTTTGTTTTTATCTTATTTGAGGGACTTCAAGATGTCTCATCGACAGGTCCTCATGTATTTTGCCCAACAAGACATGGAACTGATGTATAGTGCTTGATGGAGATATAAAAACTTGCTTAACAGGTTTCTAGATCATGGTTTCTCTAACAAATATATTCTTTAAAATTTCATCAATGGCTTATGTGGCACAACAAGATATTGGATTGAAAGTGGACATAGCAGCTTCCCGTTATTCCAACGACCCGTAGACGAAGCCTATTACATGTTGGAAGACATGGCCGACCATGATTATTGGGAAAAGAATATTTTTCGGAATGACCAAGGTTGTCAACATGAAGAATTGGTAGCATCCACTCCTATCATTGATGCACCAATTGAAACCATTGAAGCTTATTGCCACCTTGAGGAGCCAACGCAAAGAGAGGAGCACTTCAAGTTGTTTCATAACAACGACTCTTTAAGTGAAGTAGGGATACAAGACTTAGCCATAGAAGAAGAAGTCTCTAGTGCCTTACCGATTGTGACCACATTAATCATTCAAGATCATATATATGAAGATCCGATGTTGCCAATACCTCCTCCACCTACATTAGCATCATTCGTTCATGTGAAATCCAAATCCTGCATCTGAATCATACCAACTATGGTTACACATAAGTAAACACATCAACCAAATAAACTTGAATTAAAATAAGTAAAAAAAAAGTATGTTAAAAAAATATGAATATCACTTTATTATAATAAAAATATTTTTTTACCTGTTATAAAAAGTTAATAATTATTAGGTAATTATACAATATTAGATAATTAAATAATATAAATGGAGTAGTTTGATATAAATATTAAATGTCATGGGATATTTTGACACAAATATTAAAAATCATGGGGTATTTTAATATTAAAAATAACGGAAAAACTAACGGCAACTAACTGAGGGGGCAACTTGACACACATGTGAAAATTCAGGGGACATAATAGGTATATTTTATAATTCATGAGACATATTGGCACAAAGTTCAGAGGAAATTTATAACATTTTTCAAAAAAGAAATGTAAATTGATATACACAGCAAATACACACAGACAAATTTCCACTAAGCAGATGGACCATGAAAAAAATGTAAATTGGTCGAACTCCAACAAGGCAAAAAAAAGAAGAAGAAGAAGAAGAAGAAAGCCTTCTATTTACTTTGAAACTAACAGAACAGAATTAAACTTCTCTCTCTTAAAAAAAGGAGGGGGGGGGGGGGGGGGGGGGGAGGAATAAAACAAAATAGAAGAGTAGTTTTCTAACCATTTATTTATTCATTTATATTTTAAATTTTTTAGAAAGTCGTCTTTTGAATAGGCAATGGAATAGAAGTGCGATCCATGATCAAATTTTTTAGAAAGTCGTCTTTTAAGAAGTCAATGGAAAGTTAAGATAAAGATCAAAGAATCCAGAGCAGAACAACGCCGTCGCCGCTTCCGCAGCCACTGACGTTATCATGGAGGTCCTTTACCGAACAACCATAGAAGTCTTGAAGAGGCTGGCCATTGTTGCTGACAAAGAGATTAGCCTGGCATGGGGAATTAAAGACGGCTTCAAGAAGCTTGAGCAGACCTTGTCGACTGTAAAAGCCGTTCTCTTAGATTCGGAGAAGAAGCAACAACAAAACGAACAGCTGAGAGTCTGGCTGGCGTGGCTTAAAGATGTCTTCCTTGATGCTCAAGACTTGCTCGATGAATTCGAGTGCGAACTACTCAGACGAGATGTGGTCAAGATGCATGGAAGCATTGGTCGAAAGGTACGCCGCTTCTTCTAGCGCTCCAATCCACTTGCGTTTCGCTTTAGCATTGGTCATCAAATTAAGGCGATAAGGCAAGAGTTAGATGAGGTTGCTAAAGATAGGTTGAATTTCCATCTAGAAGTACATCTTGATGAGAGGCATGTCATGGAAGGGAAGAGGGAGATTACACACTCCTTTGTTCGGCCTTTGGAAGTTATTGGAAGAGATAGAGTTAAAGAGGAGATCATGAACATGTTGATTAAAAAAGGGAACAATGTTGATCCCATCTCTGTTATTCCGATAGTTGGGATTGGGGGCCTAGGCAAGACCACGCTTGTCAAGTTAGTCTACGATGTTGACAGAGTTACTCAAGAATTTGACTTAAAAATGTGGGTTTGTGAGCCACCAGATTTTAATGTTGCCAATTTGAGTAGAGAAATTCTCAAATCTGCACTTAGTGCAACTAACGTTACGACTAATGAGAATTTCTCTATAGATCAAGCACTGAAAAGAACAAAAGATATTAGTAGCTTGTCCACAGATCAATTGCACATGTTCGTACAAAGCACTTTGAAAGATAAAAAGTTTTTGCTGGTCTTGGATGATGTATGGAATGAAGATCGTGGCAAGTGGAATGAGGTTAGAGATTTATTGTTTACTGTTTGTCATGAGGGAAGCAAAATCATAGTGACAACATGTAATTCTTCGGTTGCCTCTGTCATGGGTGCAACACCGCCGCACAATTTAGAATGTCTATCTGAGGAGGATTCTCTGTCTCTGTTTTTCAAATATGCATTTGGAGATGAAGAATTGGCTGAAAAATTTCCAAAACTAAAAGGTATTGGCCGGAACATTGTGCAGAAGTGCAGCGGCGTTCCTTTGGCATTGAAGACTTTGGGGAGCTTACTTTGCTCAAAGGCCGATGAAGGTGAATGGATGTATATATGGGATCATGAGATATGAGAGTTACAAGAACACAATGATCCCATTTTATCGGCGTTGAGATTAAGTTATAGCACAATGTCATCGTACTTGAAACAATGTTTTGCTTATTGTGCTCTACTTCGGAAGAAATATCGAGAGGTAAATTGGGAGATGATCAACATCTGGATGGCACTTGGCATCATTCAGTCACCTAATGAAAGAATGGATTTGGAAGACATTGGAAAATTATATTTCAATGAGCTATGTAGTAGATCTTTCTTCCAATATCTTGAGGATTATTTTGAAAGTTTCAATTTTTCTCAGAGATTTGAAATGCATGATTTAATTCATGATCTTGCAACTTCAATAATGCAATATGAGTACTCGAAAATAAACTCTCACACTAAAACTGTTCCCATATGTGAGACATCTGAAGATATTTTTGAGGACGGACATGGTCGAATTATTGTAACAATCTTGGAGAAGTTAAAAAAAGTACGGAGTATTTTTCTCAATTTCGAGACAGATGAAGAACTTAAAATTGAGGAGTCCTTCCTTTCCACATGCATATCAAGATTCAGATACTTGCAATTGTTTGATCTTGGTGATTTATCTTTTGAGGTGTTGCCAAGTTCAATTGGTACCCTCAAACATTTGAGATATCTCAGCTTAGATGGAAACAAAAAGATCAAGAAACTGCCTGATTCAAATTGCAAGTTGCAAAGTCTGCAAACTCTGTATCGTGGCGGATGTTCAGATCTTGAGGAGTTACCTAGAGATATAAGTAACTTGGTCAGCCTTAGAACTCTTTTCATAACTGTTAAACAAGCCTGCTTTCCTGAGAATGGAGTTGGACGCTTGAGATCTCTTCGAGTTCTTGGTATTTCTCAATGTAGAAATCTGAGGTCCTTGTCAGATGACATTAGATTTTGTACCACATTACGTACCCTCCTCATGATAGGTGATTGTGAACAACTTGACTTAGCAAGCAGATCCGATGAAGTTATGCAGCTGTGTCTCCAAACATTAATGATTTATGGATTACCACAGACGACTGCTTTGACACAGTGGCTACAAGGAGCTGCTCACACCCTGAAATTTTTGGCTATTGGAGGTTGTCCCGAATTGGTTGCATTGCCGGAGTGGCTTCCAAATCTCACCTCACTTGAAACGATCATTATTAGGAGCTGTCCAAAATTGTTGTCACTACCAAAGGAGATGCAGCGTCTCTCGTCCCTAACACATCTGGTTATTGAAGATTGCAGTGCACTGGAGGAAAGATGCAAATGTGAAACCGGTGAGGATTTGCCAATGATTGCTCATGTTCCCAACCTTGAGATCGGTCTTGAATCTGAGGATGAGTAATAGGTAAGCTCTCTACTTATGTCAAATTTATAAAGTTTCTAATTAGGTAAATCTTTGCTTCAATATATGATGTGCAATTGATACTTTATATTTTTATTATTTATTTTTTTGGTTTTTACTTCCCACTGAATTTCTATATTCTACTTGTGTTTCTATTGGACCTGTTCTTCAATATATAGTTATTAGAAGAGGGCAAACACTACTAATATAATTCATTGCTTCAGAAGGAAATAAATGGACATGATGGAGTGATCTTGCTTGTTGTTTGCACACTTAATATAATTCGTTTTTTTTGTTTTTGAACTTTTAAATGTCCCCCCATTGGATGTATCAAAGTTTTGATTTGACATTATCAGTACTTAATCTGCTCTTGTACCACCAAAAAAAAAATTTGTATACATGAAAACTATACATGTGTATGCAATGTCTGGAAAGCATATGCATGTATCTGCAAGTAAGTGTAGCTTTCAGATTTAAAAATTGTTTCTTACATCACCACTGTGTCTGTCGAGTGCTGGAGAACTGCAACGAGGGAATAAATTTTTTTTTTTCTTTTTTATGATTTCCGTTTGTTTTTAATCATGAAGCTAGCCTTTTCTTATCTAGTTAAAGAACATTTTTTTTTGTTCCTCTGTTAACGTATCAATATTCATGTTAGTCTTAAAGTTAAACGAATAATTGCAAAGTTTCATTTCTTTTCTAATTTTGTTCATCGCCACAGGAGTCTCACCTATGGTTCGAAATGTCTCCATATGCAATGCGCTGGGATAGGAAGCTTTCATCTGGAGTGGAAGTCTGAAGTACCCTTATTGCCAAAGTTGGTGCTGTGTGGTGTTTAGTTTGATTGTAAACAATTGTCTGTCATGAATTGTAGTGTATATTCGTTTATATATATATATATATATATATGTTTATATATGTTTTGAGTGCATATTTACAAATATATTCATATATGTCCCTTGGTCAACTATTTGAGTAACGTGTGTGTACTTTTTCTGCTCGAAGTTCGTAATAAATTCCAAACATATATGTGTGCACTTTTCAATTTTTGATGTAAAGTATATGAATGTCTTGTTTATGAATCTGTTAAAACCATATATCTTAACAAATGACAATTTTCCTAAATAAGAACTGTTTACCCTTAACAAGATAATGCTAGAGGCATTTCCATGTGTTTTAAACCATGATCTTGGATGCCGATGAGAAGCAGATCATACTTAACCACCATATTAGCATTTGGCTGAATCAGCTTTTAGTTAAATTTCTAGACATAAAAGACATTTTTCATAAATTTAAGTATGTAGGACTAAGGAGACAAGCTGTGCAGATAAAAGGTTGCATTTGAGACTTGTAAAGGAAATAGAATTGTAGCTAGTTACATGCAAAGACCTGTTCCGACTAACAATCTAAAAGGCATGTTGAACAGAAATAAGGAAACGTTATGCAAGAGGAATGACCAGTACATATATGCATGGCTGATGAGAAATCTGCAATTTAAAATAAATAAATAAACAAATAAATTTATAAACAAATATAAGATATCAGTCAAGCTACGAAAACTGTCATCTAAAATTAGCCATAGGCAAAATAAGAAGAAACAGCACACATGATCAAAATAAAAGGCAGAGAATTCAAAAGCAAAGAGAGTTATAGCAGGAAAAGAAAAATCTTTGAACTCTTTAACGTTTGAAACCTAAAAGCAGGGGTGGAGCTTCCTTAGGCCTGGGGTGGTTTTCGTGAGCAACCAACTCATGTTCCCCTAAATTTCTTCTTCTGATTCATCAAGTACCCACATGCACAGATTCTTCCATGACATCTAATACTCAAGGACTCAAAATCCACAAGTGTAACTACGGTGCATGCTTCAAGAGCAGAGTATTAAAAGGACCTAAACTTCGGCAAAAATAAAAAGAAAAGAAAAATCCCTATGTGCTTCTCTGATGGATCTCATTTTCTTCTCAGAGTCCAGATCTTAAGAAAATAAGTAAATAAAATGAAATAAAAACATTTGCTCTGGATACACAAAGCAATTCTGACTGTCAAAGAGTCATGACCATATAAACGTAAAATCCTTGTCCAATTTCAATTTTCACTACTCAAGAAAAACTTTACAGACGTTAAATTTGATCGCACATAGCTTGATAGTTACTGCTGTTGAAATGACGTAGACACAGAGGTTGGATCCAACGTCGACAGTGGTGGCGAGGGATTACTGAGTAGGGTAAACTGCTGGACCAACCTCTGTATCTTAGGCATGAATTGGGGAAGTAAGCTATTGATATAAGAAACGGTAAGAAAGGTAAAATAAGTTTATCAAAAAGAAAAAATAATAATAAAAAGAAACCAAACAAACACAAACAAAGAAACAAAGAAAATAAAAAATGACAAGGCTGCCTAGGAATTTACAAGCCGGTTACAAGTTCTTTATATTGGTGGACTGCAAAAACGCACTGTACGAAGAATTGGCCATGGAAAGTCCGGAGAACAATGCCAAGATTATATACTCGGGAGCAGAACAACGACGCTGTGCTACCAGTCCCAAAGAAAACAATGGAGGTCCTTTAAGGAACAGCCGTAGAAGTCTTGAGGAGGCTGGCTGCTGCTGCTGATGAAGACATTAGCTTGGCATGGGGCATGAAAGACGACCTTAAGAACCTTCAGTTGACCATGTCCACAGTCAAAGTTGTGCTCTTAGATGTCGAGAAAAAGCAGCTGGAAAACGAACAGCTAAGAATCTGGCTAAAGCGGTTTAAAGATGTCTTCCTCAATGCAAAGGACGTGCTTGGTGAATTCAATTGCGGACTACTCAGAAGAGAAGTGGTGAAGATGAATGGAAGCATTGGTTGAAAGGTACGCCGCTTCTTCTCGCGCTCCCCCTTGTGTTGCGCTTTAGTATTGGTCATCAAATTAAGAAGATAAGGGAAGAGTTAGATGCGGTTGCTACAGATGGATTGAATTTCCATCTAGAAGAACATCATGATGAGATGCATATCTTGCAAGGGAGGAGGGAGATCACAGATTCCTTTGTTAGGCCTTCGGAAGTTATTGGAAGAGATAGTGATAAGGAAGAGATCATAAACATGTTGATGGAAAAAGAGAATGTCGTTGATCCTATCTTTGTTATTCCGATAGTTGGGATTGGGGGCCTAGGAAGACCTCACTTGCCAAGTTAGTTTACAATGATGAAGTGTAACGCCCCATATGCTACCTAACAATAACGTTAGAAAATTAACATTAAAATTAACATGGATAATGTGATGAGATAGCAATTTTTTAATTCTAATATTATGTTGAGTTATTTTTCACAGGTGACGCAACGAGGACTCGATGTGCTGAACAAAGTTCATGCTAAATTGATGACTTTTTATGATGATTTGATAATTTTGTGTGATAGTTTAAGTAAAGAAATATTTTGAATATAAGTTTGTAATGTAATATATATCTATATGTGTAGTATGATGTGTATAGTTATATACAATTATGTGTGTGTATATATATATAAATCATCTATAAATAGCAATCAACAAAGGAAGAAAAAAAATTATCCGAAAGAGAAGGGAAAATATGTTATCCGAAAAAAACCTATTTAATATTATGTTAATTTCCAACTCAATTATGAACATTTAAATGTCAAAAATTATTTCTGTAATTTAGATAAAATTATAGAGCTTTTCATAAGCTTTCCAACACCTACTCATTTGTGCAAATCCGATATCAGAGTAAGAAATTATGACCAGTACACTATCCGGAAACCTGCTAGTAACCAACCAGTTTACTATGTGTGATTGTAGGTGTGAAAATTCTAAAAATTGACCTAACTGTTTCCTTTTCCTCCCACACGTTTTCACACCCTAATGACATCCATTCCCCACCTATTAAGAGACAATTAAACCAAAGAATTCAATCCCAATTAATTCCAAAATTGATTTAGGATTAAATTACTCACAATTTATTTTATCATATTCAAAATTTCTCTTTTTACATGCTCTCTCTCTCTCACTTCCCTAGTCTCCCTCTCCTACGTACTATCATTCTCATTCTCTTTCTCTTGCTCTCTCTACCCCCTCTCACATGTAGCAAAAAATAAAAATCCACCAAACCTCCAAATTCTTCCAAGCCAAAATCAAAAGGATTTCAAAGTATGTTTTGGTATTGTTTGATGATGATGATGATTTTGTTATTTGTTTTGGTTTGGGATCCTTCGAGGGGCTAGATGATTTTCTCGATGAGTTTCTTCATGTTAGTTTGAGGAAATGATGAGAAATATCCGTTAAATGATGATTGGGGGAGGCTATATAATTGATTGACGATGATTTATTGTATTTTATCAACAAGATGATTTTAGGGTTTTTGATTTCTTAATTCATGATTTTGTTTGTATGGTAATTTCATATTCTATATGTTAGAAACATATCTTAGAGCTGTTTTGGTGTGTATGAATCATGTACGTTGTGGTGATAATTTTTATATTTTTAATGAATTTTCGGATTTGATCACTGCTACTAGAAATTTTCAAATTTTATGAAAAATATTCCAAACTGTTTTTGAGGATGCAAACGGACTCCATTCTTAACAAATTTGGCATTGTTGGAAAGCTCTAGATGTCTACTTTCATTTGAAATCTGTTTCATATAATACAAGAATTATGACTTTAAGAAACCAAATTTTTTGATACCAAAATAATTTTGGTAGCAAAAAATAGATTTTTCGTTACCAAATTTTGGTAGCTGAAAAGTATAAACATTTTGTTATCAAATTTGGTAGCAAAAACAACACAATCCGCTACCAAATATAATTTGGTAACAAAAGACATGGCGGGAATTAAAATTTGGTTCCCACCGAAAACTTTTGCTACCAAAATACTATTTGGTAACAAAAGGTCAACATTCAGCCACCAAGATTTGGTAGCGAATTATAACCTTTTGCTACCAAAAACTATTTTGGTAGCAAAAACATTCATGGGAAGCCAAAATTTTTACTACTAATGTTATCTGCTACCAAACTTGTTTTGGTAGCAAAAACGTTGGCGGGAAGTCAAAATATTTCCCGCTCAACTCATTTACTACCAAATTTTGTTTGGTAGCAAAATGGTACTTTTTGCTACCAAATTTTGGAAGCAGAATATGAATTTCTACCACCAAATTTTTGTAGCGAAATATCACATTTTGCTACCAAACCTGTTTTGGTAGCAAAATCATTGGCGGGAATCCAAAATTTTTCCCGCGGATGGTATTTGCTATCAAATTAAATTTGGTGACAATGATATTTTTTGCTACCAAAATTTGGTAGCAAAATATACGTTTTTGGCTACCAAACTATAATTTGGTAGCAAAATATATGTGTTTTTTCTATCAAATTTTGATAACAGAAAGTAAAAATCTGTTATCAAACTTATACTTTGGTGGCGGAAAGTCATTTTTTGCTACTAAAAGCTACGTTTAGTAGCAAATCTCCAAGAAACTTTATAACCTCATATTTTGTAGTTGTATTTTTTTTTTTCAATAGTTTTTCATTAATATGTTCGATATGAAGTTTGTAACAATAATATGTTTTCTATAAACAAATACATTTGGTGATTTAGCTCTTTCTAGTAGGACATATAGGTTTATATGATATGTATTAAGTTTGTTATACATAAAATAAACAATGTACTTATTACTTTATTATATAGAATAAGGTGTACCATTTTTAAACTTATATTTTATGTTATAATGTGACTAAAAAATGGTTTTAACTAAACTTTTGTTATCAAATTATAATTTTTTTTTTATTTTTGAAAATTTGTTTTTTGGCTACCAAACCAAAATTTGATAGCAAAATATATGTTTTTGGGACCAAACTAAAATTTGGCAGCAAATTATATGATTTTTTGCTACCAAATTTTGGTAGCAAAAAGTAAGAATCTGCTACCAAACTTATATTTTGGTGGCGGAAAGTCATTTTTTGCTACCAAAAGCTACGATTGGTAGCAAATCTTCAAGAAATTTTATAACCTTATATTTTGTGCTTGTAATTTTTTTTTTTTTTAGTTTTTCATAAATATGTTCGATACGAAGTTTGTAATAATAATATGTTTTCTATGAACAAATATATTTTGCTATTTAGCTATTTCTTGTAAGACATATAGGTTTATATGATATGTATTAAGTTTGTTATACATAAAGTAGACAATAAATTTATAGTAGTATTTTATTACTTTATTATATAAAATAAGGTGTATCATTTTTAAACCTATATTTTATGTTATAATGTGATTAAAAAAATGGTTTTAACTAAACTTTTGTTATCAAATTATAATATTTTTCATTTTTTGAAATTTAGTTTTTCAGCTACCAAACCAATATATGGTAGCACAAAATATGTTTTTGGGTACCAAACAAAAATTTGGTAGCAAAATATATGATATTTTACTACCAAATTTCGGTAGCAGAACATAAGAATCCGCTACCAAACTTATATTATGATGGCGGAAAGTCATTTTTTACTACCAAAAGCTATGTTTAGTTACAAATCTTCAAGAAACTTTATAATCTCATATTTTGTGCTTGTAATTTTTTAATATAGTTTTTCATGAATATGTTCGATATAAAGTTTGTAACAATAATTTGTTTTCTACAACAAATATATTTGATGATTTAGCTCTTTCTTGTAGGATATATATGTTTGTATGGTATGTATATTATACATAAAGTAGACAATATACTTATAGTAGTATTTTTATTACTTTAATGTATAGAATAAAATGTATCATCTTGAAATCTATATTTTATGTCATAATGTGGCTAAAAAATGGTTTTAATTAAACTTTTGTTATCAAATTATAATTTTTTTTTCATTTTTCAAAAAATTTTCTATCGGCCACCAAATCAAAATTTGGTAGCAAAATACATGCTTTTGGCTACCAAACTAATATTTGGTAGCAAAATGTATGATTTTTTGCTACCAAATTTTGGTGGCAAAAAGTAAGAATCTGCTACGAAACTTATCATTTGGTTGTGAAAAGGCATTTTTTGCTACCAATAGTTACATTTGGTAACAAATCTTCAATAAACTTTATAACCTTATATTTTCTACTTGTAAGTTTTTTTTTTTTTCATGAATATATTCAATATGAAATTTGTAACAATAATATTTTTTATATAAACAAATATATTTAGTGATTTAGCTCTTTCTTGTATAGGACATATAAGTTTGTATGATATGTATTAAGTATGCCATACATAAAGTATTTTATTACTTTAATATATAGAATAAGATATGTCATATTGAAATCTACATTTTATGTTATAGTGTGGCTAAAAAATGATTTTAAATAAATTTTTGTTATCAAATATAATTTTTTTCTTTCATTTTATAAAAATTTGTCTTTCTACTACCAAACAAAAATTTGGTAGCAAAATACGTGTTTTTGGCTACCAAATTTTGGTGGGAAAAAGCACGAATCCACTACCAAATTTATCTTTTGGTAACGAAAAAGCATTTTTTACTATCAAAAGTTACGTTTGGTAGCAAATCTTCAAAAAACTTTACAACCTCATATTTTATACTTGTAATTTTTATAATTTTCTTTTATAGTTTTTCATAATTATGTTCGATACGAAGTTTGTAACAATTATCCTAGTATGTTTTATATAACAAATATATTTGGTGATTTAGTTCTTTCTTGTAGGTGTAACAAGAGATATAAGTTTGTATGATATTTGCTAAGTATGTTATATGTAAAGTAGACAATGTACTTATAGTAGTATTTTATTCCTTTAATATATAGAATAAGGTATACTATTTTTAAACCTATATTTTATGTTATAATGTGGCGAAAAAAATGGTTTTAAATAAACTTTTTTTCTCGAATTATAATATATATTTTTTTCATTTTTTAAAAATTAGTCTTTCAGCTACAAAACTAAAATTTGTTAGCAAAATATATGTTTTGGACCATCAAACTAAAATTTGATAGCAAAATATATGTTTTTTTGCAACCAAATTTTGGTGGCAAAAAGACTCTTCCACTACCAAACGTATATTTTGATGGCGGAAGACATTTTTTGCTACCAAAAGTTATATTTGGTAGCAAATCTTCAAGAAACTTTATAGCCTCATATTTTATGCTTGTAATTGTTTTTTTAAATATATATTTTTTATGAATATGATCGATACGAAGTTTGTAAGAATCATCCTAATCTGTTTTATATAATAAATATATTTGATAATTCACCTCTTTCTTGTAGGTGTAATAAGACATATTGGTTTGCATGATATTTGCTAAGTATGTTATGTATAAAGAAGAAAATATACTCCTAGTAATATTTTATTACTTTAATATACATAATAAGGTATATCATCTTTAAACCTATATTTTTTTTTGTTATAATGCTAATAATTGTTTTAAATAAACTTTTGTTAGTCAAATTATAATTTTTTTTCATTTTTTGAAATTTTGTCTTTTGACTACCAAATTAAAATTTGATAACAAAATATATGTTTTTTTACTATTAAATTTTGGTGGCCAAAATTAAGTAGCTGTTACCAAACATATGTTTTGGTGGCCGAAAGACATTTCAACTTGTTTTTCGGTAACAAAATTTGGTATCAAATTGTTCATTTTGACCGCCAATAGTAACTAAATATAATGTATACAAACCCTTAAAACTTAACACTCAACCATTTCAAAAAACACTTGAACACTCTCTCACATTCTCTTCCTGTACCCTCTCGCGACCTCTCTCTCTCCACTCGGACACCCTTCACCGCCGTCCCTTCGCCACGCCGTCACCAGCCCTTCGCCGTTCCGTCGCCGCGCCGTCACCAACGACGGGACCCTCTCTCAAAGGAGTAAGGGAAAAGAAGTTCATTCTCAGACATATCGAAAACCAACGAGAAATCGATAACGGCGTTGGCTTCGGAATCAGAAACTACCTCCTCCTCTCTTTCTTCCCACGATTCCTCCTCTCAGACAAGGCAAAAGTAAGTGTTTTTTTTTTTTCCCCTCTCTTCTACAAACCCCTATTCTCAACAGTTCAGAAACGCAATCGCTAATCAATTCCTGGGCTCTTTGATTTCTGGATTCTTGTTTCTGGGCTTTCGCAATGCTTTTTAGTGGATAATTGGCGATTTCTTGGATGCCCATGCCTGGGAATTTGTCTAATTTACGAGTTATGCCCAGAAAAGGAATCCTAATTTTGGGAATCGTTGAAGGAAGAGAGGAAAGGAAAATGGAAACCCTAAACTTTTTGGCAATTGTTATAGGAAGAAGAGAAAATGGGATCAGCCTGCAAAGTCCTTAGCTTCTGCTGGGCCTGCACTGCCTGGAGTTGTCTCATTAGGTGCCCTTGACTGGTTTCAGTACTTGGTGTAACTCCTGTGTCTCTTTTAATGAACCTGCTTTCGGCAAACTCAGGTAATGTGTCCCCGGTGATTCCAGCTCCTTTGTTGCAGCAACATGCTGCTGCAATAGTCTCAAAGCTAAATCAAGTGAGATCCCTTTCTGGGTTTTCGGGTTTTCCTTCATTTTTGATAGCTTCATGATACACCAATGTTGCTTGAGTTTTTCGATTTTGGAATATATATATATATATATATATATATATATATATTGGTTTTTTCTTATTGATTTGTTTTGTATAAAATCGTTTGTGCTATTTAGCCAAGATCCAAGATGAATTGATAGCTTCACGGTTGTTTGACAAGCTTTTTTATTATTTTATATATATATATATATATATATATATCGGTATATGCAAGAAATCTTATGTCTTATATGTTCTTTCTAATTTGTTTTACTATGAATCATCAGAGCAAATTGTGTTAATAGTTAATCAGTTTTATAGGTTTCTTTATTCGTATATGCATTTGTATGAGTGATTAGCTTGTGATTGTATTTTTTTTCCATGACAACTTTAATTTTGTATTTTGCAGAGTTCTTGGAATTCCAACCGGAGTGCAGGTGCTGATGGATAACAATCAAGTAGTAAACAGAGTAATAGGATATGCATGAATAGGTAGGTAGAACATGGTTGATATTTTTTCCGCTTTAATGTTGGTTAGATGTTCTTTATCTGAATGTTGATCTTAAGGGTGACAGACATATTTGTTACCAAAGAGTGTTACAGGGTTTATATGATGAAAGTATCGGCATTAAAAGATTGGACTACTATGGCTGAGAATAGTATCGGCATTAAAAGATTGGTTCATCTTTATTGGTGTCCCTAGATGTGTGATGAACCTGATTGTTTTTGCATTTTGCTTTTGCAGTCATTTTGAGAAATATGGCGAGATAACTGATTTATACATGCCAAAGGTGCTTCATCTTTTCTTGTCTCGTTGTTTTACTCTACATTTTGATTTGGAACTTATTTTCATTGATTATTGAGTTTGACTGCATGTGTTGGCTGCTTGTCGACATGCACTTATGTAAATATAACATGCATAACTAATTTAGCCAAACATGATTACACACGATTCTTTATGTGTAAGCGTTTTGGAAGTTTGGCTGCAAAGACAATAGCTATTATATAATTGTTGTAAATGTGGTTCAGGATCAAGGCTCGACTACACATCGTGGAATTGGTTTTATCACCCTTGCAAGTGCAGCTTAGGGCATTCGTATCATGTCATTGAGAATATATAGTATCTTCCGTTCCTGTCTGTAACATATGGCAATAGATTGGTTCACTTAATATTCTATTTTAGATACTATAATAAACTAACACTGACTAATTATTACCTCTCCTGATTACTATTGACAAATAGAATTTATGGGTAATTGACTTTGGAGTGATTTGATAAGTTTGATATTCGAGCACGTATCATTAAGCAACAATGTGTCATCTAGTTGCAGAGTCTGGATAGTTTGATGGCTGATACTCACAAATTGGGAGGCTCAACTGTAGTTGTTGATCGAGCAACACCCAAGGTAAATTGCAGCATATCTAGTTTTAAGCATATCTTTTACTAAGGATAAATAAAGCACGTATCATTAGTATAAAACGTTTGAAGGTATTTTTCTTTTCTCACTTACTCTTTATAACGTTTGATTTTATTCAAAAACAAATTTAGCAACTTTATTCTTGCTGGATCTATTTGATGTAGATTTTGACGAACATCCACAATTGAGAGACATTGTGCATCACTATTTCTTCGAGCACTTTAAAGGTTATCGATATCGGTGCCACCAAATATACCAGGGCCTTATCGAGGAAGGAAAAGATCCATTGCAACATTTACTGAATCAATACATTAAATCAGCAGATTAATGTGCCATCAGATCATGTCTGCCGCCACCGCCATCTCCGGCCCTAGTTTGTTAGATCTTTTTATTCATGCAAGACTAAGTGTTTACTAGTACAATATTTAGTAGACCATAAGTGTTTGGATTTGCTCAAGTATGATTATTTTAGTATTTTGTTTGGATTCTAATATGTATTTAGATATTTAGAGATATTTGGTATTTTGCTTGAGTTAATAATTGGTATTTTGCTTATAAAAGTTGATTTATATATTTATATATATATATATATATTTGGGAAAAAATACAGGTATATAAAACTGCTTCAGTTTTGGTGATCAAAAATATTTGGTAGCAGAAATTTAGTTTTCTGTCTTTTTTGCTACCAAATATTTGGTGGCTAAAACATAAGAATTCGCTACCAAATATCTTTTGCTATCAAAATTTTGGTATCTGAATCTCGTACATTTTGTTACCAAAATACAGTATGCTACCAAAATTTGGTCTCTAAATCTCAATACTTTTCGTCACCGAATATCTTTTGTTACCAAAAATTTGGTAACAGGATCTTGTATAATTTGTTATCAAATACATTTTGCTACCAAAAAATTTGGTCACTAAATCTCATATTTTTTGTTACTAAAAATTTGGTCACAGAATCTCGTACAATTCGCTACCAAATATATTTTGTTACCCAACAATTTGGTCCCTAAATCTCATATATTTTGCTACCAAATATCTTTTGGTATCGAATATTTGGTAATTGCACCTCATGCCTTTTGTTATCAAAATATATTTTGCTACCAAAATTTTGGTCCCCGAAATGTCATACTTTTGGCTACCAAAAACCTTTTGTTACCAAATTTTTTGGTCATAGAATATCATATATTTTGCTACCAAAAAGAAGTTTGGAGAAATATATGAATTTTTGTGATTTTTCAAAGAGGAAGAGGTCAGACTACCAGATTCGGTAAAATTTTAGCTATTAGTTTTCAAAACTGTTTTTGAAGATCCAAACGGTCTCCGTTTTTAAAGAATTAGGTACCGTTAGAAATATCTGGATATTTACTTTTGTTTACAATTAGTTTCGGATCATTTGGAGTCATGTCCGAATTTTTATGAATTTTTGAAGAGAAAGAGGTCTAACTGTCAGTTTTTGTAAAGTTTTGTAATTTTGTGAAATTGTTCGATTTTTGTGTTTGATGAATTATTATGAGCTTTTGTTTTTTTTATTATATTTATTATTTATGGCATGAACGGTTGTAAAGGCGAGCACCCGAGATCTCAATCGTGCGTCACCATCGGAAAATTTGAAAAGATTAAGTAAGGTGTTTACGTAAATACACTCTTACCTGCAACATAAATTAAAGATTTGAGAAGTATATGCTTTGATGTTGATGATGATGTTCTTTAAAAATACCTCTCCTATGATGTTTTGATGAAAAATATATATATTGTACGTGTATGTATTTTTATGTTTTAAAATGACATTATACACCCTTGATGATGATGATGTTGTCCGGTAAGTGGACTTTTTGTCACCGTTACTTTGGGATTTGCTACCCCACTTCTTCCGTGACTAACGCCCTATGATGGTACAATACCGGGCCCAATATATGACGCTTTTAAAAGTTAAAAAAGTTTTTAAATGATATTTATATTTATGATAATAAAAGAAAAATGTTTATTTACGTTTGTGAGATTTAAGTGTCTTACTAAGCCCTTGCTTATATAAGTTAATTCATGTTACAGATAAATGAAAGGGTAAGATATAGTATTGGAGCAGCTTGGAGTGGAAGCGGGACAATATGTGATAGGAAAACGGGATGAACGATCATGAGATGTACATTTTTAATTTCAAATAAAGTTTTGAGACCTTAGTTTATTATTATCTGATTGGGTGTTTTATATGGACTTATATTTTATTTTATGATTTGGGTTTTTAAAAATATATATATATTTATTATAAATGTTATTTTGATATAGTTTTAAAAAAATCTAGAGTTTTCTAAAATTATCTAAGTAAAGTTTTCCGTTATGTTAAGATTTTTATTTCAAACTTAATATTTTCCGCAATTTTATACCAGATGAATGATTAAATAAGAAGTCAACTATAACGGTCCGTGAGGGATTGTTACACAGAATTACTCAAGAGTGACTTAAAACTCTGGGGTTGTGTACCACTAGATTTTAATGTTGTTGAATTGAAAAGAGAAATTCTCCAATCTGCAATTACTGCAACTAATGTTACGACCAATGAAAATTTCTCAATAGATCAAGCACTGAAGAGAACAAAAGATATTAGCAACTTGCCAATAGTTCAGTAGCAAATGTTCTTAAGCAATACTTTATTGGATTAAAAATTTTTACTTGTGTTGGATGATGTATGGAATGAAGATCGTGGTAAGTGGAACGAGGTAATGAATCTGTTGTTGACTGTGGGTGGTAAGGGAAGCAAAATCATGGCGACGACGTGTTATTCTTCGGTTCCTTCAGTTAAGAAATTAGAGTATAGAAGAAGAGGAAAGAAGAAAGAAGATGAGAGAGGAAGATTTACAGAAAAGGGTTTTTGGATAATTTCTTGTATATTTGGTATTTTCAGTATGTGTTACAAAAAGGCATGAATCAGCCTATATACAAAGAAGACAAGAGCAAAGAATGACCTCCTATACACGTGGCAAAAAAAGGAAAATGGGACCACCATACACACATAATGAATTATGCAAAAAATACAGAGGACTACAAATTCTAATTTCTCTTAACATCCCCCCTCAAACTGACTGGTCTGGGAAGAACAGTGAGTTTGGATCGAAAAAGGAGAAACTCTGTGGTGCCAAGAGCTTTTGTAAGGGTGTCTGCAAGTTGATCAGATGATGGTACAAACTGAACTTCAAGTTGTCGCCGCATAACTCGTTCTCTGACAAAATGATAATCCACCTCAATATGTTTGGTACGAGCATGAAAGACTGGATTGGCGGCAAGGTATGTGGAGCTTATGTTGTCACACAAAAGGAGAGGAGTGGATGATAGTGAAACACCAAGTTCCTTTAAGAGTGATTCAACCCATATAATTTCTGCAGTAGCATTGGCAATACCTCTGTATTCAGATTCTGTACTGGAGCGAGACACCACTTTGTGTTTAGAGGAAGACCAAGAAATAAGATTGGATCCCAAGAACAAGCAATGGCCCCCTGTGCTTCGTCGATCATCAACGGATGTAGCCCAATCAGCATCTGTATAACAAGTCAATGTGAAGTCTGATTTGGTGGAAAAAGAAATACCAAAGGTAGGGGAACCCTTGAGGTATCGAAGAACCCGTTTGACTGCTTGCCAATGACTTGCAGTTGGGTGATGCATAAATTGACATAGTTTGTTAACAGAGTAGGCAATATCAGGACGTGTCAAAGTACAGTATTGCAAAGCACCAACAATACTTCGATATTGAGTAGGATCAGAGAGAGGAACACCATCATAAAGTGATAAAGGAATTGTCGGAGATAGTGGTGTTGGCAAAGGTTTGCAATCAAGCATGTCCAACCGTGCTAGTAGATCATGAATGTATTTAGACTGGCTCAAGTGTAAACTGTCATTTGTCCTGAAAGCTTCAATTCCAAGAAAATAGTGTAATGCACCCAAATCTTTGAGGGAGAAGGTGGAGTTTAGAGCACCAATGAGTTTTTGAATCAGATTTGTGTTGTTACCAGTCACTAATATATCATCAACATAAACAAGAACTATGAGAACATCAATATTAGTGTGGTAGACAAACATGGAAGTATCTGATTTGGAGCCAATAAATCCCCAGTCAACAAGCCAAGAGCTTAGTTTAGTAAACCATGCTCGGGGAGACTGTTTGAGGCCATATATAGCCTTTTAAGTTGACAGACATAGTGAGGAAATTGAGGGTGAATGAATCCAGGAGGTTGGGTCATGTAAACTTCCTCTTGGAGATCACCATGGAGGAAAGCATTGTGCACATCAAGCTGTTGAATGTTCCATGAGAGATGTGTAGCTAAGCTAAGAACAAGTCGAATTGTGGTAGGCTTAACTACAGGACTAAATGTTTCAAAGTAATCAATTCCCTCAGTTTGATGGTAGCCTTTCGCTACTAATCGGGCTTTGTAACGCTCAATATTGCCATCAGGCTTTAATTTGACTTTGTATACCCATTTGCAGCCCACTGGTTGATGAGAACAAGGAGGAGGGACCAAATTCCATGTACCATTTTTTAGTAAGGCCTCATATTCAAGTACCATAGCTTGGTTCCAATGGTTATGTTTGGCAGCTTGGGTGAAAGTAGAAGGTTCATGGAAATCTGGGATTGTGGAAGAGGCTTGTAGGATTTTAGGTTTGACAATGCCAGCTTTTAGTCTTGTTCTCATTGGATGAGTGTTTTGGGGAGGTGGTGGGGGTGGGGGAGGTGGTGAGGGAGGTGTAGAAGAGTGGATAGTGTCGTGCATGTCTCCTGCTATATCAATAATCAATGGAACAGTAGAAGACGATTGTGTGGAAAAATGACTAAGTTGAGAATCCGATGTGGAGGGAGGACAAGAATGAGAGGGTGACTCAGAGTTTTGTGGTGGTGTAGGTGTTGGAGAAGGAAATGGTATGTCATGAGACGACGGATTTGACAATGGAACTGGAATAGATTGGATAATAGGTGAGAAGGAAGGATTAGTGGATGGAGAGTCAGAGGAGAAGGGAAAGGAGAACTCATTGAACACAACATGTCTGGAAATATAGATTCTGCCAGTGAATTTGCTAAGACAAATATAGCCTTTGTGTTGAGAACTATAGCCTAGAAAAACACATTCTTGTGATCTATATTCCAGTTTATGTTTATTATATGGACGAAGACAAGGAAAGCAAGAACAACCAAAGACTTTGAGGATGGAATAAGAAGGAATTTTGTTATACAACACTTCAAAGGGAGATTTGTAGGAGTTAAGAGCAGTGGGAAGACGATTTATAAGATAAATAGCTGTATGGAAGGCATATGACCAGTATTTGAGAGGCATGGAGGCAAAAGACATCATTGATAATCCAACTTCAACTACATGCCTATGTTTCCTCTCCACACGGCCATTTTGTTGGGAAGTGATAGGACATGACAAACGATGAAGAATTCCCAAATTTGTGAGAAAAGGAGTGAAAGTGGCATATTCACCACCACCATCAGTTTGTACAGTTTTAATTTTTGCTTCAAATTGAGTTTCAATAAGAGCTTTGAATTTGATAAAGGTGGGAAAAGCATCACTTTTAGCTTTGAGAAAGTAAATCCAAGAAAAACGAGAGTAGTCGTCAACAAATAAAATAAAATATTTCATTCCAGTAACTGAAACCACAGGGGAAGCACCCCACAAATCTGTATGAACGAGTTCAAAAGGTTGTACAGCTCGAGAGGAGGAATTAACAAAGGGCAACCTATGACTCTTTCCAAATTGACATGAATTACAGAAATCAAATTGTGATACTGGAAAACTCTTTTGATTGCAACTTTGAAGTACTTTGTTCACTATGGGAAAAGCTGGATGTCCTAAACGATTGTGCCATAAGTTGGAAAGCTTGGAGACATTGGAGGTGTGAGAGATGAAGCTAACAGGAGGGGCAGCAACTGCATCATGGAGAGTGGAATTTGCAATTGCTTTATAGAGACCTTTGTCAAGATTGCCCTGGAGCAGGATTTGTTTGGAACGAAGATCCTTGACAACAAAACAATTGGGGAAAAATTCAACAGAGACATTATTATCCACACAAAGACGTCGAACACTGATTAGATTATGAGATATTTCAGGAGTATGCAAAACATGTTTCAAGTGCAGGGAAGTAGAGGGTGTGTTTAGGAAGGTAGAGCCAGTGTTTGAGATAGAAATTTGTTTACCATTTCCAACAGTCACTTGGTCACATCCCTGGTACGGAATTTTGTTGGAGAGTGTCTGCAGGTCTGGTGTGAAGTGATGTGTAGCTCCAGAGTCCATAAACCAAGCATTGTCTGGTACAGTGAAGGGATTTGTTGGTGTGGTTAATGGTTGAGCAGCTTGTTGAGGGGAAGAAGGGTATGGATAGAACATGGTGTTGTGAACTTGAGGTTTGGGTTGTGGTCTGTAATTCAGATCAGCTTTATGGTAGCAAATGTCGGCTGTGTGGCCAAATTTCTTGCAGATTTGGCATTTAGGTTTTTCTTCAATAGGATAGGAACTTTTTGGTTTCCATGGTTGGTTTTGAGGTTGATTTGGTGATTTTCCAAGAAGACCAGATTGAGATGGATTGAAGAGAGTTCGAGGTTGGTGATTGAAGTTGTGAAAGGGATTCTGTTTGGGAAAGTTTTGGTGGGGAAAATTTCTGTTTGGAAAATTGTTTTTGGGGAATGGTGGTTGGGATGTTGCTGCTACATTAACCAGAACTGGATCCAAATTGGCTGCAGTGCTTTGTTGCTCAAGACGGTACTCATAGTTCAACAAGAGACTGTGTATTTCTTCGACAGTAGGTGAATCAGATCTAGCACTTACAGAGGACACAAACCCATTGTAATGTTGATCAAGTCCATTAAACAAGTAAATCAGATAGTCTTTCTTAGAAACAGGTTCTCCAATGGAAGCTAGACGATTAGAAAGACTCTTGAGTTTTTGAATATATTGCATAGCAGTCATACCACCCTTTTTGATACTCTGAATTTGTGTTCTGTAAGTGGAGAGTTGAGAGATAGACGATGATGCATGAATCTGATTAAGTGCTTCCCAAATCTCAAACGCAGTGTTATAGCTCACTATTTGTGCTAGAGAATTCTCAGTGAGTGAAGCATAAAACCAGCTCATAAGTAGACGATTATACCTTTGCCAAACAGTATATTGGGGGTTGATTTCACCTTGTTCCACGTTGAGGAATCTAGGAGGACAAGGTCTAGAGCCATCAATAAATTCTTCAAAACCATGAGCTATGATGACATTAAGCATCTGATTCTTCCATAGGAGGAAATTGTCGTCATCTAGCTTGATTGAAAGTTGGGGAGTATTGGAAGGGTTTGCAACAGTGAGGTTTGGAAGCTGAGAAAGACCCATTGTTGAAGGTGAAGTAGTGATGGGATTCTGTTCTTGAGATGGAGGTGATTCAGAAATTGATTTTGTTGTTTCCATAAGAACAACGTAGAGAAAGCTCTGATACCAAGTTAAGAAATTAGAGTATAGAAGAAGAGGAAAGAAGAAAGAAGATGAGAGAGGAAGATTTACAGAAAAGGGTTTTTGGATAATTTCTTGTATATTTGGTATTTTCAGTATGTGTTACAAAAAGGCATGAATCAGCCTATATACAAAGAAGACAAGAGCAAAGAATGACCTCCTATACACGTGGCAAAAAAAGGAAAATGGGACCACCATACACACATAATGAATTATGCAAAAAATACAGAGGACTACAAATTCTAATTTCTCTTAACACCTTCGATCATGGGCACAACACCACCACATAATTTGGAATGTCTATCTGAGGATAAGTCGCGGTCTTTATTTTTTAGATATACATTTGGAGATGAAGAATTGGCCGAACAATTTCCAAAACTTAAAAGGTTTTGGCTGGCAAATTGTGCGAAAGTGTAGAGGGATTCCTTTGGCATTGAAGACGTTGGGGAGTTTACTTTCCTCGAAACTGATGAAAGTGAATGGATTTACATAAGGGATCATGAGATATGGGAGTTAAAAGAACAAGAAAATGATCCTATTTTATCTGCATTGAGACTAGGTTATAACACAATGCCCTCATACTTGAAACAATGTTTCGCTTACTGTTCTATTCTACCAAAGAACACTCGAGGGAAAAACTTGGCGATGATCCACATTTGGATGGCACTTGGAATCATTCAGTTACCGAATGACAAAATAGAGTTGGAAGATATTGGTAAATTGCATTTCAATGAGTTATGTCGCAGATCTTTCTTCAGTTTCTTCAGAATGCCCAGGAAACTTTCAATGTCAGTCAGGAATTTGAAATGCATGATTTAATTCATGATCTTACAACCTCAATAATGAAATACTCAAAAATACATTCTCACACCAAGACTGTCCCAGATCAGAGAGTGAGACATTTGAGGATATTTATGAAGAATGGCCATGGTCAAAGCATTGAGACAATATTGGAGAAGTTAAAAAAATGTGCGGAGTATTTTTCTTAATTCTGAGACAGATGAAGAGCAAAACATTGAGGAGTTCTTCCTTTCCATATGCATCTCACGGCTCTAATACTTGAGACTCTGTCATTTAAAGGGTTTATCTTTTGGGGTGTTGCCAGGTTCAATTGGAGCGCTCACTTGGGATTGTAGGCTGTCCAAAATTGTCGTCTCTACCGGAGTGGCTGCAACGGCTCACGTGCCGAACACATTTGGGAATTAACGATTGCAAGACATTGGAGGAAAGATGCAAACGTGAAGTCGGTGAGGACTGGCCAAAGATTGTCCATGTTCCCAACATTTATACGAGTCTTGAAGATGATGACTAGGTAAGTTTTAAATGTCTGTCGTATCTCTAATATTAGGTGATTCTCCGTTTTCATTATGTTTATATATCAATATACACAATGTCTGGTAAGCATATTCATATACATCTACAAGGAACGGTAGCTTTTAGATTGAAAATTTGTAATTGTATAAAGCGAACTGGAGAAATGTGTTGAGAGAAAACCTCTACTTTATCAAGAAGCTAGCTTTTCTTATCTAGAAAAAGAGCATATGCCAGTTTAAAATTTAATTTCGTTTTTTTTTTAATCTCCCCAAGGGCCTAACTTTTCATCCCAAATATATTCAAACGCAGTTCTGTTTAATGCTCTGGAATAGAAGCCTATAGCTGGAGTGGAAGCCTAGTATACCCCCAATTGTTTCTCATGAGTTTCAGTATATACATCTTGTGTGTATCTATATAAATATATATTCATATATATCCCTTTGGTCAACTATCTAAATAACGTGTGTGAGCTTTTCTGATGGGAGCTATTAATAAATCTTAAGCCCTTGTGTGTGCGCTTTTTAATATTGGATTAAAAATTTATGAATCATTCTGTGAGATTGGATTCAAAACTTCATTTTGACGAGATCTTGAGTTAATCATTAGAAAACAGAAAGAGACTAAGGGGGTTTTGGAACTCAACTCTAGTTGGAGTTTTGGAGTTCTTCTTATTGAAAATAAGTGAATGTTAATATGTGTTTGGTCGAAATGTAAATTAAAAATAAACTAAGATATTTAAATTTAAAGATTTTTAAATTTTGAGTGAATATTTTGATACAAAAATTATCTTATTTTAACTTGAAATAAGAAAATTATAGAATTTTTAAAATTTGAGTCGTTTAAAAATTGAACATAGTGAAGTAGCTTGACATATAGTAATCATGCTTGTTATTTACTCGCATAACTTCTTGTTGCTTAATACATACATACATATATATATATATTCTCTCTCTCTCTCTCTCTCTCTCTCCTTTTTTTTTTTTTTTGGCAAATTATCCCCTATAAGTTGACATTATAGTTACTTAGCTAATTGAGACTAGCTCAACTGGAGTTTAACGAATTTGTAATGTATCGAATCTCAATTTAAATCCTAAGGACAGTTTTCTTTTTCTTTTCTTCTTTTTTTTTTTTATAATAATTTTTACGATATCTGTAATTGGTTTATCATTTTCCCACATAAAATGTACTTAAGCTTAATGTAATGCTTGGTAAATAATACATATGTAATGTCTGGTAAGTATCTTTATAAATCTTCAAGCTAAGGGTAGCATATATTCATATATTCATTATAAGCATTTTGTACGTATTTTTGTATATTGTTTTTAGAAAAGGGAAAATACTGTTAACATAGAATTCTACTGTTTGGAAGGAAATAATGAACTTGGTAGCTAGCTGAATGACATGATGGAGTAATCACAAGCTTTATTTACACCCAAATCCATAAATTGGTTTTTTTTTTTTTTTTTTATCTCTCGGCCAATAAAATGTATCGTAAGCTTAATTTGATAATGTCGCTACTTACGCTAATTTGTATAGAAGAAACAAAACAAATAATGAAAAAAAAGTATACATATTGAAAAAAAAAAAATACATGTGTATGCAATGTGTGGTAAGCATATTTATATATCTGTAGGGAAAGGTAACATTCAGATTCATGTCATATAACACCAATTCAACTAGTACTAGAGAAAGGTTTGATTGAAAGAAATCATTACTTTCATGGTTTCTTTACTTTTTTTTATTTTTTTATTTTTTTATCAAGAAGCTAGCCTGTGCTTATTTAGACAAAAGGCACATACATTTTTTTCTTCGAAATGTTGTTAATGTACCCTTTTCTCATGTTTGTCTAAAAGTTAAATGAATAAGGTTTTTGTTTTTTAATGGATACCCCTTAAACTTTTTAAATTTGACAATTTAGTCTTTGAACAAAAAATTGTGGCAATCAAACATTTAAATTTGGAATTCTTGGCACAAAGCAGTCCTCTCGATAACGTTGTTAAAAAAATCGGACAAATTAATGGTCGTGTGCTGGTCACACGCACCATTTTATGGGGGCAAAATTTAAAAATAACAAAAAGTTGACGATGAATAAAGAGACCAAAATATGATCCCATATTAGGATAAATTGCTCATTTAGTTCTTAAACTTTTAAATTTGTATAGCTTTGGTATTTGATCTTTTTTTTATAACTGGAATGCCCCTTAATTATTAAAATGTTACCATAACAGTCCTTTTTGTTAATTTTGAACGGAATCAGTTTAATAAAAAAACGATGTTAACTAATAGAATCTGTCCAAAAATTAACTCAAAATGCCATTATAGTAACATTTTATAAAAAGAATTTGTGACTAATATTTGTACTCAAATCTTAAAATGAAAAGAAGTATATTCAGTTTTAAAATTAAAACAGAATTCGTTGGGGGCTGGGCTGCACTAACAGCCACTTAGCATCCGTCACTACACATCTCTTAGAATACATATTTTTTTTAGTGAATATGTAATGCCAATGTTATATGATTAACACATAAGCTAACTGCTATGCATAATTTGTGAATAATATTTCCACTCAAAGTTATTATTCTTCTTAAAACAAACTCAGCTTGCGTTTGATTCACCGGTTGGAGATGAATTAAGTTAGAGTTTGATTGCCTTTTCTAAAACTAGTTATAAATTTTATTAACTTTTCAAAAAAAAGACAAACCTGATATGAAAAGTACAGTTTAGTTGGAGTTAAACTTAAATGTCAAATAAGGCATCAGAGATTATATGAATATCTAAAAAAAAAAATGCAGAACTTGTATGAATATCTTAAAAATAAATAAAGGCTCTTTCTACAATGAGACCCTTTATTTTACCCCATCAATGGGGTAAAATTTTTTGACCTTTGGATCTCATTTGAACGGTATGGATTGAATGAATACACCTAAGTTATTGTAAGATCAAGGGTAACGACCCGGCCTCTCAGGCCGCCACTTAAAACTTGCTCACTTGGGTTTTCATCTTATTTAAATAATTACTAGTTCATTTCTAGGTCTTCAAAATTTCAGGGAAATTATTATTATTATTTTTTTTAAAACTTTATTTATGGAAGAACTGATTATTTAAAAATCATAATAATAAAAATTAGTTTTAAACAAAACACACTAACATAATATTGCAGACTTAGTCATACTTGTGGCTAATTAAGTCTTTCATACGTAAGTAATAAAATGTACTAACATCAAAACGACATTTAACAAATCTTCAAAAACATATGCGGAATATAAGAATGCGGGTGGCATCCATAAAACCCATAACACTTTCACCCATCACGCATCCACAACGCTAGTCCATCAATGCTTAATATGTCATATGCAACTTGCCTGAATTATCTACAGTGGGAAACATAAAGGGGTGAGATAAACTCAGTAAGCATAGACGTGCAATCCTACAAATGCATACAATTGAAAATGCATGGCAGATTATGTAATTATCAATTTATTCATTTAACATCTTATGGGCCCTTGTGTTCGTACCAGGGTGCGCATGACCTTAAATAGGGAAGACGGGGGGGGAACAACCCAATCCGTCAGCACTCAAGGTCATAACTTTAACTTCATTGATCATAATTTTCTCCCATTTGACCGGAGGCGAATATCCTCCCATTCGGTTGGGGATTGGTACAACACATAATTAGTTTTACTTTTTCAAATATTAAGTCATATGGTGAGCCTGCAAGAATGACACGTTCAATAAAGCGTGTATGTAAACACATCATTATGACATACTTTAGTAAAGCGTGTAAATAAGCACTCATCATAACATACTTTTGTAAAGTGTGTAAATAAACACGTCATCATGGCATCATATCATATCATCAAAAATAAACATCGAGTTCAAATCGTGCATATTATAAAAACAACCACACTGTAGGTGGGATCTATACTTACAGAAAATCGTGTAACTGTGTATCCGTGTATATTGTTTCTGGCTCTACCCTGAAGCCGATGCGTTGTCCTAATTTTAAATTGACATCCGACAGTTAGAGTAAGGTTTTTAATCGTTTTTGATTATGAACATGTGTTCTCTTAATTAATAATTAATTTCAATTAATAATTAATTTATCTCCAAGTTTTTTTTAATACCTTAAAAGAATAACATCATTAATTATTAATTAGATGATCATCATAAATTAATTTCTTAATTATAATTACTTAATTTTAAATTTTTAAATTAATTAATTATTAACTCATTAGTGAGTTTATTATTTCATACTTAATTCCTTATCAATTATTTTTCTTAATCCCACTTTATTCATATTTGGGTCAATTAGGTGACCATGGATAACCATGATCTTCCAACATCATATTGAGCCATCTTTGTGAGTTGTAGGCTTATTGGGTATATTACGACCCATTTACTTGTAATTGGCTTAAATCATTCTCACATACTGTTTTGGCCTTATTATTGTTTTGGACCCATTAAGGCCCATTATACTTTGTTGTCTTTATCAAGTTTTGGTCAACAATTACATGGCATTTCAACAAACCTAGTAGTAGGTTCATTTCTCGTCACCGAATCCTCAGGTACTAATTTACCAATTTGCCCATATTTCGGTGATTCAAGCATTTTTAAGCTTAAACTTGTTAAATCTATTAACCTTAGCTTTTAGTAATATCTCTTGCAGTTTTATAGGTCCACAAAACCTCTACCTACAGTCCAAAACGTTCTTCCCATCAAATTACCATTTTACCCCTTAGTTTGACAAAATTACAATTTTGCCACTAGACATATCCTTTTTAATCTAGACTTATTGGATGGCTTTTAAAAATTTATCCTAAAGCCTTAGAATAATGTTTACAGTGCCCCTGAACTCTCAAAATGGCTTCATAACTTATTATATTTCTAAACACGATCAAATAAAAGTATTACATTTATGCCCCTTTTTTTGTTTTTTAAAGTCGTACATTTGACTATAACATAAATCATATTATTTCTTGTATTTATTTAGCTTAATATATTGTTTCAAGGATGACAAAGATGTTGTCTAATTATAGTTCAAGCATATTTTTATAATTTGACCCGTTATTTATTTATTTTTTTGCATTTTAGTCTTATTTAGACCCAATTAGTTCACAATACCCCTTCGGTTCACATTTTTATACTTAATGTCCTTATAAAGTGTTCTCATAGGATCAAGACTCATTTTTAACAGTTTTTTTTATTTATGTTTTTTACTCTAAATTTTTCTATACTTACGTTTTGACCCCAAATTGGCGCTCTAGTCATTTATTATCCATTTATCACCAAAATTTGACACAATGTCTATTTTAAGTCTCTAATCAAGACCAAAGTTTCGGATTCAAATAAAGAAATTATGATTTTACCCATTGATGGAAAAATCATCATTTTTGACATTTTTATTTCTGACCAAACTTGAGTTCTTCTTATCGCTTATGTCAATAGTAATATTCTGTCCTTCTACATGAGTATGAAAATCCCACTCAAAATATCATTTTCCAATTTATTAACATTTATGTCAAAAATATTATTTTTTATACTTTATGGTTATTTATTCTTATTCTAGCCTATTTGTGATGTCAAAAATATTTTCCTCATCATTCATGCTTTCACTAAACAGAGGACATAACATATCAACATGTCATAATCTCCTATTCTCATAAATCAATACTCATTTCATGTCATATAACCATAAAAATCACATAAATATACTTTTCATCATATTCCATACACAAATCATGTTTTCTAGCCATTTTAAATCATGACAAGCACATATATTATCTCACTAGGTAGCAAAACAACATTTTAACCATTTACTATGCCAAAATTTTCATATTTGTAAGAACACATTTTGAAAGAAAAGTTATTAAGAACTTGGTAAACCACTAGTTTACAAGTCATTTACCTCTTAGAAAAGTAGTGGGTTCTTAGCTCCTCTTGAAGGCTTTGAATCATTCTTGGATCCTTGAGGCAGGGGGCTAGAATGGAGATAAAACATCACTTTTAAAAACATTTTTAAAACATCATTTTTCTTTATAGGGAACAAGTGGAAAAATATAGGTTTTTAACCTCGAAAAGCACTTGGAATGACTCTTCCTCCCTGCTAAAACAATGATCTTGGGAGTGGATGGAAGGAGACGAAGAATATTTTTGGCTTCCCTTAGCTACAAATTTCGTCCACAATGAAGGGAGGAAGAGAGGAAACTTTTCTTTGCGTATATGGTTTTTATGAAAGAGAAAATAGTAGTTTTTGGTTTACCTTAAAACCATTTTATAACCAAGCATTGTTGTGGGTTAAAAAATTGGAATTTTTGGATTTTAATCTCTCAAAAAACGTGCACAGCTGAAGATAATAAGTTGGGAGGTTGTTTTGGTGGTTTTTCATGTATTTCTAAGTGGTTTTAGTGAGTAGTAATTCAAGTAGTCTATTTTCTGAAGAAATTTTTTTTTTTTTTGGTTGATGCCAGTTTACTACCTGCCTGCTTTGCTCAATGGGCCTGAGCAAGGGGAGGGGTGCTGCGCACCCCTTCCCTTAAAATTTATTTTATTTTTTATTTTTTCTTTCTGGCAGTGCCCACTGCCTTGCCCAGTGGGTAATTAACCACTAGGTGGAAGGTGCACGGGCACTCCCCTGAACCCTCCTTTATTTTTTTTTATTTTTATTTTTTTGAGATGGTAGTATGATTATTAAATTTAATTTAGTAGGTAAATCTTAACATGACATAAAATTTACTTTTTTAATTCACAAAACTATAATCATTCATTCATTATATATATAATGAATTTTTACACATATAATTTTCATAAAATCTCAATTAAAATAAAAAATAAGAATAACATCATATTTATATTTTCTCATCACCAATTTAAAAATATTATTAATTGTGAAATTTACAATTTAATTCTCTATTTAGAAGGAGAATTAATATTGTAAAATTTAAAGTTGTTACATCAAGACACTTGATCACATTTTAAAATTAAAAAAAAAGGAAAAAAAAAAAACCCCCATCTTCTACCTCTACCGAGAACTCCGGTGAGCAGTGGGGGGACTCAACGACACGTGTGGCGGTGAAGGATCGACGGCTCAGGTGGCGGATCGCGACAGTGTGACAGCCGGAGAAGTGGTGAGCAGTTGTTGCTGGTGCCGAGAGAGATCTCTAAAGGCGAGAGGCGGCGGCGGCATCGTTCCTGGGTGTCGAAGGTGTCGTGGGCCTCCCGCAACATCAACAACACGAGGCGCTCCGAGTTCAACTCGGACTCCAGGGACCTCTCCGACTCGATCGCCATCTATGACTTCCTCAGCCATCGCCGAGCCAACAATCCGACAGTCCTCATCTTCTCCGACCTTAAATCTACGTTCTCGCCGTCGCTGAATAGCTTCAAGCACCTCCACCCCGAGTTGGTAATCGAGATTGAGACCGAGATCTTCCACCATTTGCAACTTGGGATGGACGGCCGACAATCTAGAACGCCGGCATTGTCGCCGTCGCCACGATGGCCTCGTGCCGGTGGGGGATGGGCTTCCCTTTTTTTTTTTTTTTTTTTTTTAAATATTTTGAAATGCTTTATAAAATGATAACATGGTGTGCTTAGGTTTATGATTTTTTTGTGCATTTTTTTTTATCTCAACCATTTAAAATTAATCTAACGGTTAAAAATATATACTCAATTGATAAGGTAAAATGGGGAGGTTTTATTATAAAACTCCCCATAAATAAATAAATGAAAGTGGATATAATATGAATCGTTGTACCAACCGTAATAATTTTTTTTACATCCTCCGCTTCCAATAATTTCCTATTAATCTTTTTATTTTTTATTTTTTATTTTTAAATTCCTATCGATTCTTTTGAATTTTGAGAGAATATAAGGGCATCATTTTTTTTAAAGGCCCAAAAAAAGAGCTTAGATGGAGAAAGGTCAAAAAGAGGTAAAACAAAAAAAATTTTAAAAAATGGATAGTCTGTCATAGAATGTATAATATAAAATGTTTTTATACAAAATATAAGTATATGGATTGAATTGGATTGAATTGAATTTATTGGTTTTTCAAAATTTAAATATCCGATATCTAATCCAATCCAATTGGATAAGTCAAATTATCATCTAAGTTAATCCAATAGTGTTTGGATATCCAAATTTTTTTTGGATGGATTGGATCGCTTCGATTGAAGAAATTGGATGATTGGATTTTATGTTCATCCCTATTAAAGGGCATTTGAAGTCTTTCATAAAAGCTTAATCGGTTGAATCAGACAATACTATTATAATAGGTGGGCCAGAGTTTGATAAATTTAAGTATTGAAGGACACATGGCAAAAACAAAAAATTAGCTCTTTCCTGTGTCATGTACATGTTGCAATCTTTGGGGGGTTGTTTGAAAACTGTCTCGAAAAGAGCACATCTTAAGAATATTATCTTATGATTCGGATTTTTGTCCTCTTATAATATCAAATAAAAAATAATTTGAGAACAAATCCCAAACAAGTAAACTAAAAGGATTATTCCCACAATCCTCTTTTCTCTCCTCTCTCTTGGTTTTCCGTTTCGATTTCACGTAATTTGTTGCATAACATCTTTGGTATTGATGACTTATATACAACTTGGCAGGTATATTAATCCTTAATAATTTTGTAATCGAATCTAATTGCAAAGTATTGTCTCAAATATCAACCTTTTTGCTGAAATGTTGGCACAAAAATGTTTTACAAAATAATAATTCATCAGTAAAAATATTTAACGAGTCATGTAATCTAATTTAAATGTATCACTTATTCACATGGAGGTAGCTTGTTAGGTATCAATGTCTTGCTACCTCTCTTGTGTTTCAAGCATATTATATAGATAATACATTAATCCAAACAAATATTATCAAAAATCATTTAACATGGTGAACAACATCAAATTATCATATCTCTAAGTAGTGTGCACTTCAAACTTTTAGTTACTTACTAGTTGATTTCGATTTTTTTTTGTTTTTTGTTTTATTAGTATTCTAAGTTTGAAATCATTGAAAATGCACTCTAGGGTCCCAATGAATAACGAATATTCATTAACAAATGGTAATTAGGGTCCCAAATATCAAAACTAATATTGCAAGCTGTCGACAACTTTAAGTGGGGGATTTAATTAAAAAAAAAAACACTTTTTATATGAAACTGAACAAACAGAACAAAACAAAGCAATAGTAATCATGTCTTCCATTTTTTATATTTCAGAGAGTCGTTTTTTAATCAGTCAATTGAGTTATTAGTTGGAAAGTCACCATAACCAGGGTTTAAAAGAAGTGCGCTACCCTGATCAGATCTTGACCTGAAGCAATTGGAGAGTTTTGGTATAGAGATGAACAAAACAAAAGCAAAAGTCTTTTTTTAATCGTTTATTCAATTTTTTTATATTTCAGAAAGTCATTTTTTAATGAATCAATGGAATACTTAGCTGGAAAGTCACCACAACCGGGGTTTACAAGCTACCCTGATCAGATCTTGACCCAAAACAATTGAAGAGTTTGATCAAAGAATCCGGAACAGAGCAACGCCGTTGTCGCTGACGCCACCATGGAGGTCCTTTACGGAACAGCCGCACAAGTCTTGAGGATGGTGGCCACCGTTGCTGAGGGAGAGATCAGCTTGGCATGGGGCTTGAAAGACGACCTTAAGAAGCTTGAGCGGACCATGTCCGCTGTACAAGCTGTGCTCTTAGATGCCGAGAAGAAGCAGCATGATAACGAACCGCTGAGAGTCTGGTTGAGGCACCTTAAAGATGTCTTCCTCGATGCTCAGGACGTGCTTGGTGAATTCGACTGCGAACTACTCAGGCGAGAAGTGGTGAAGATGCACGGAAGCATCGGTCGAAAGGTACGCCGCTTCTTCTCGCGATCCAATCCACTTGCGTTCCGCTTTAGCATCGCTCATCAAATTAAGGCGATTAGACAAGAACTAGATGAGGTTGCTAAGGATAGGTTTAATTTCCATCTAGAAGAGCATCATGATGAGAGGCATGTCTTGGAAGGGAGGAGGGAGGTAACTGATTCGTTTGTTAGGCCTTCAGAAGTCATTGGAAGAGAGAGTGTTAAAGAAGAGATGATAAATACGTTGATGGAAAAGCAGAATGATGCTGATCCGATCTCTGTTATTCCGATAGTTGGGATTGGGGGCCTAGGAAAGACTACACTTGCCAAGTTAGTCTACAATGATGACAGAGTTACTCGAGCGTTTGACTTAAAAATGTGGGTTTGTGTGCCACTAGATTTCAATATTGCTGAATTGAGAAAAGAGATTCTCAAATCTGCAATTACTGCAACTAGTGGTGCTACCAATGAGAATCTCTCTATAGATCAAGTCGTCAAAAGAACAACGGATATAAGTAACTTGTCCATGGATCAGCTGCAGATGTTCTTACGAAGCACCTTAAAGGATAAAAAGTTTTTGCTTGTCTTGGATGATGTATGGAATGAAGATTGTGGGAAATGGAACGACATAAGAGATCTGTTGTTTACAATGGGTGCTAAGGGAAGCAAAATCATTGTGACAACGCGCAATTCTTCGGTTGCCTCGGTCATGGGCACAACACCAACACATAATTTAGAATGTCTATCCGCGGAGAAGTCACGGTCTTTATTTTTCAAATATGCAATTGGAGATGAAGAATTGGCTGAACAATTTCCAAAACTTAAAGGTATTGGCTGCCAAATTGTGGAAAAGTGTATGGGGGTTCCTTTGGCGTTGAAGACTTTGGGGAGTTTACTTTGCTCAAAAACAGATGAAAGTGTATGGATATATATTAGGGATCACGAGATATGGCAGTTACAAGAACAACAAAATGATCCTATTTTATCTGCACTGAGATTAAGTTATAGCACAATGCCGTCGTACTTGAAGCAATGTTTCGCTTATTGTTCTCTTGTACCAAAGAATGTTCAAGCGACAAACGTGGATATGAACAACTTATGGATGGCACTCGGCATCATTCAGTCACCTGATGACAAAATGGAGTTGGAAGATATGGGAAAATTGTGTTTTAATGAGCTATGCAATAGATCTTTCTTTCAATATCTTGAAGATACCCCATTCAGTTCCCATTTGAGTAAGGATTTTGAAATGCATGATTTAATTCATGATCTTGCAACTTCAATCATCAAATATGAGCACTCCATAATGCATTCTCACACTAAAACTGTCCCTAATGAGAGCACGAGGCATTTGAGGATATTTATGAAGGATGGCCATGGACAAAGCATTGTAACAAAGTTGGAGAAGTTAAGAAAAGTGCGGAGTATTTTTCTCAATTATGAGACAGATGAAGAGCCTAACATTGAGGAGTCTTTCCTTTCATCATGCATGTCAAGAGTCAAATACTTGCGACTGTTTGATTTAACTGATTTGTCTTTTGAGGTGCTGCCAAGTTCAGTTGGTACCCTTAAGCATTTGAGATATCTCAGTTTACACGGAAACAGGAAGATAAAGAAATTACCTGATTCAATTTGCAAGTTGCAAAGTCTGCAAACTCTGTATCTTGGTGGATGTTCAGAACTTGAGGAGCTACCAAGAGATATAAGTAACTTGGTCAGCCTTAGAGCTCTTTCTATAACCACAAAACAAACCTGCTTCCCTGAAAATGGGGTTGGATGCTTGAGATCTCTTCAGATTCTGCTTATTCATGAATGTAAAAATTTGAGATCCTTGCCACATGATATGAGATTATGTACCACTTTACGTACTCTCCTGATAGCAGAATGTGAGCAACTTGACTTGGCGAGCGGACTTAATCAAGTGATGCAGTTGAGTCTTCAAACATTGGCGATTGAAGAATTACCACAGACGACTGCTTTGCCACAATGGCTAGAAGGAGCTGCTCACACTCTACAGTTTTTGGCTATTAGAGATTGTCCCGAATTAGTGGCGTTGCCGGAGTGGCTGCCAAATCTCATCTCCCTTCAAGCACTTGGGATTGGAGGCTGCCCAAAATTGTCGTCACTACCAGAGGGGATGCAACCGCTCACGTCCCTAATGCATTTGGGAATTTGGGATTGCAAAACATTGGAGGAAAGATGCAAACATGAAGTCGGTGAGGATTGGCCAATGATCGCTCATGTTCCCAAGCTTGAGATTGGTAGTTCTTCTGTGGATGACTAGGTACGCGTTATATATGTCCAATTTCAATTGTTTCTATTCTAGCAAAATATATATATATATATATTTCAATTGTATCTAATTTGGTAAAAATCTCTGCTTACATTATATATATATATATATATATATTACAACAGAGAGATATATATATCTACTTTTCCCACCCATTATATTACAGCAGGGTATATATATATATTACATTACATTATATAAATATCTATTAACCCCCTTTTGTTTACCTTTTCCATCCATTTTTTAAAATTATCTACTAATTTCAAGGGTCAAATTATTACTTGTTGCACCCATTTCATTATTCCAAAAAAGTCTCTACAACAAAATTCTAAAATTTATCATTTTTTTTCACCCACTAACTAATAACTAACCCTCTTTTTTTAAAACAAATATTTTTCTTATCATTTTGATAGCTTTTTTTTTTTTTTTTTAAATACAAATCCAACTATTCTTAGTGTTTTTTTTTTTTTTTTTCCAGAGAACCCAATTTTCTTGAAATCCAGTAAAATCATAGTTTTATTTGTATCCATTTCATGAAGTAAATGTCTACATATGCACATATATATATATTGGAATTCATAATTCATACCGTATGTAGGGATATATAAATGTATGTATATGTATATTGATTTTTTTTTTTAATTTACAACTGAATTTCTCTAATCAACGTCTTCACGAATATTGTCTTAAGAGGAAAACATTACTTATATAGAATTAACCATATCCGATTCTAAGATTAACATAATGTGAAATTATCGGCACTTAATTTGACTTTTTTTTTTTTGGGGTAAAAAAGTATTCATTAATTTGACAATTTACCTCATCTTAATGTAGACATATAAATATTATAGATGTACATAGGGATGACAATGGGGTAGTGCGGGCGGGCGTATGCCTCCCCCACCCCCATATCCGCCTCTCTTTTTACTCCCCAATACCCCCCTAATTTAATGCATGAGCGGGTAATACCCATTGGAGGTATTATACTCATAATCTACCCATTTACCCATCAAGAATTATTAAAAAAAAAATTAAATAGCTTCTATTAAAGTTTTCATAAATTTTAACAATATAGTCATAATTGAAAATGAAATTTAAATATTAAAAACAAATTCAAACTTCAGAAAATCCATAAAACTATATTTATAAAGAAAACTAAAACATTAAAACACTTACTTTATTTTTCTTCTATTATAAGGGAATATATGCGGGGTGGATGCGGGAATGGGGGAGCTTCCCCCACCCCCGTCCTGCCCCCGCAAAGGAGGTTAATATTAACCCCTCATACCCGCCCCTATACTCATATATTATCCCTATACCCACCCCTTACCCGCATCCGTGGGTAAAAATGTCATTCCTAGATGTATATACATTTATGTGCTATGTTTGGTAAGCATATTCAAATATCTACAAGAAATGTAGCTTTCATATTAAAAAAAATTTAGAATTAGTATTTACACAAAATAGTCAAATTTAAACACCGATTTTAAAAATAAACACTAATCAATTTATTTACGAATTTGAATAAAATGTAAATTGTCTTATATTTTAATTCCTAATTTACCCTTCCACTTTTTTTTTTCCCCTGATTTGTATATTTGGTTTTTTTTTTTTTCATTAATCCGAATTGTCTTCATTTGCAGATCTCTTGTATGCTATGCGATAAGAAGCCTACAGCTGGCCGAGAGTAAGCTTCAAGTGCCCCCTTTACTTTCTAATCTTGGTGTTGTGTGGTGTTCAATTTGTATTCTCAACAATTTTATGCATATGTGTGTATCTATAAACATATATATTCATATGTCTCCCTTTCACTTTGTAAAATACTCGAATAATGGTTGTGTGCTTTTGTGATTGGAGTTACTAATAAATTTGAACCATGTGTGTGCGCCTAGTTGTCAATATTGGATGCATATATAAAACCTTATATCTTGATAAAAGAGAATGCTTACAAATAAGTTAGTCTTTAGAAGACACCCCGATAAGGCTAACTAGTAAATGGATGGGGAGGAGTTTGAGTCGAAACTCCCATATTCGAAACTTGAGTGTTTTAATTTCTCTTTGACAAGTGATAGTGATGGTCTCTTTGACAAGAGCGTATTGAATTTGAGAGGTGGTCCATATGGCTTGGGCTTCGAAGAAGTGCCGAAGTCTATTTATTGGGTATATTCATGGATTCATAAGGGATTACTCAAAATAGGGACCCAAATAGATATTGCTCAGAGTGGATTCATGAATCAAATAATGGGTGGTTTAAATAAATTGACTATGCTCCTCTCATCAATTACAACTTTTAAGATAAATGATTCCATCACTTTTTCATCGTGTCTGTGTGTGTGTTTGTTTATATATATATATATATATATATATATAAACTTTGGAAGGTAAATGCTAGCGGAAGTTCAGATGAGAGCATCTTTCTGTAAGATGAAAAGTCCACCTTTCACAAGGACAGCGCTGCCACCCAATTTTGCCTGTTTGTTATCCCAACTTGATTAATTGGGCCAAATGTTCTTATTTCGTGGTTTTTTTTTTTTTTTTTTTAAGGCGGAGGGAAATAGGTCAACGATTTGTTGGGTGATGGAAAAACGTCGAAAACTTTTGCATATTCACGATAAATGATATATTTAGCATTGATCACAACAAAATTATATTAACAACATTTTTGAAAATAAAATTTTGTACTAAATATCATATTTGTGAAAAATAATTTACTTACAAAATACATATTTACAACAAATTTACCTTTAAAAATTCTTGTTAATAAACAATTTATGATAAGTATGCTATTTATCCCAAACATTTTCAAAAAATGCTAGTTACTTTAAGCATTTTTATAAAATGGTCTATTTACCGTAATTTTTCTTTTTATTATTGGAATACTTGTCATGTTAGATTAAAGAGAGTTCCAAAGAAGACCACATATATGTTTCTGATTATTTTATTTACAATGTTGCAATCAAATTGATTCAATAGAATACTATGAATATGTCTCCGCCTATAATATTGTATCTTGCAATGTTATAGAGGACCACATCTCAAACAGCCAAAAAAGACCAGAGTATTTCCAAGCAACCGGACCCAAAATCTCCCCCATTCTGAATTAGCAAAAGAAGACCAACCATGGAAGTCATTTTATGACATGAATAGTGTATGTATAACCCTGGGAGAAATTGGGATCCCTTGCTTGGACAGAGCTTTCATTGGTAAGTGGCGCAAAGCATGATTTGAAGCAACTCGAGCGCGCCATCTCAACCATTGAAGCTGTGCTCTCGCATGCTGGCGAGAAGCAGATCAAACTTAACCACCAGATAAGTGTTTGGCAGAAAAATAAGTAACAAGAGATTGAGATACGGACAGACAGTGCAACGGAAAGGTTACTACATTCTACCATCACTGCAATTTCACTTGAAACGATGTTTCAACTTTGTTCCCTATTTCCTAGTGATTGACGAATCTCAGTCCAGAACTAAACAATATATACATACACATAAATATTACTACTCTTCCAAGTGTATAGAAAGGAAAAAAAAAAAAAAAAAAAAAAATCAACAGCCTTCATAAATATATCCTATTTCTCCTTTTCTTTCGTTTTCCAATCTCAATTTTCTCTGTCTACACATATTCGAGTTCTAAACTCAGCAGAAGGCCAGTCAACAGAAGTCTCGGTCAATTGAAGTCAACAATAAGAACATCTTTTTGGTTTGAATAATTGAATTCTAAACACCCTTGGCTAACTTAATCTTCCTTTGTAATTTTAATCCATATCCATCTGATTAAGAACCAAGGTTATCTAATAATCTTTCATTTTAGGTTGTTTTATTGATGAACATTGAATTTGAATTCTAAATATCCATGTGTCTTGATCTTCAATTGCTTATTCTGATTTGGATTTACGTTTCCCATTTTATTTGTGCAGACGGACCATGTCTGATGAAGTAGCGTATAATTTGAACAATAGAGTTGTCATAGCTCCTCACATTCTTATAAATACTAATTATTTATAATTACGCAAGATGTATTTTGCATCCCAAAATAAATAAATAAACTAAAAGATAAAAGGAAAAAAAAAATATAGGGATCTCATGGAACCCATATGATATTCCATTAAGAAGATGGAGTGTCAGGGACATCGTCAAGGATGAAAGGACCAAGTTTACCTGTCCTAAACAGTGTTAGAAACTTTTTTGATACCATTAAACGAGCTTCAGACGCTTTGTGAGGTATCTTTAGCGCCTTCTGTAGTGCTTCAAATTGTTGTTCTATAAGTCCCTCCAAGTCGCTCTCCTCTTCTACGTTCCCATCAAAGTTTGAAAGAGTCAAGTACAATGCGTGTTGGACTTCAGCTACAAGATCCTGAAAAAATAGCAATAAAAGCAATGTGTGATGATCTCCAAGTATAAACATGAGCATGTATTAACAACGAGAGTTTTCACTAGTAGTAGAAGCCTCCTCCCAGCTATCTTATAGTTGTTGCAGTAAATTTACATGGAAGGTTGTGTAAAAAAAAAAATAAAAAATTTGCACAGAAGTTAACAGAGCACACAAAGGTTGTGCGCCCTCTCTTCGATCGAATACCACGAAGAAATAGGAACTAGATTCGTTCTTTCTCTGTTGATTCACACATGCATGCATGCATGCACATACCAACAGAGAGGAGTACACTAGTGTTTGAGTTGTGTTTTGTTGTTGCATCCTGTTTTAAGGGTTCCACCGAGGAAATCCTGCCACGGAAAGCAGAAGAAACCCCATGGAAAAGCATTCATAACCCCGTGCATTTTCTCAACTTAAGTCAATAAGTCTAATCACCACCAAGCATATTTAAGGAGCAGATTAAAACTTATATCAAGCACGAGATAACACATCTCCCTGTATCTAATTGAACTCTATGCCATCAAAGATTAAACTTGTTTTACCTCTATGTACGCCACACTAGACGTATTTGGTGGTTTCTTCCTCTTTGGTCGAAGATCTTTAAGACTGTGTTCCACTTTTTCAACAGCATCATATCGAATCCCTTCTGCTCTCCTATTGTTCCAGTGCCTCCAGTGAAGGGGAGTGCCTCGGGAATTTAAAACTGCAAGTAAGTATTGAGCAATACGCTCTTCTCCAACCACAGAATCTTTGACAGACCCTGCAGGGAAAGTGAAAAAACTTTTATTCATAGAACAGCATTGAACATAACATTTTCACTTGAGAATTAAATAAACTGATATTAAAACGGCTTCCAATTCCCGTGCAAAATAACAGCATGTAATACAGTATCAAAGTAAACACAAGAACAGAGATAACAACAGCTTATCCTAGAGGATTGACCTGCGAGAGCAAGCTTTAACCCTGTCTCTATATCTGGGATACTTGGAACAAGTATGCCTGGAGTGTCCAGTACATATACGCTAGGCTGATGAGCAATCTGTACTATAAGAATAAAATTTGTTCAATCTCAGCCAAACTATAAAAACATGCATCTCAAATTAGCCATTAGCAGAACAAAAAAATTTCCAAAATAGTTCCTTTACAAAAAACACCGCATATTGTTATCAAAAGAAAAGGGAAACAACAACAAAAAATTTACCTTGAAGCCAGCAATGTCTTGAGTCACACCAGGCAATGGACCCACTGTAGCTCGCTTCTTCTTCCCCTGCACTAGTAAACACACACAATACTACATTGCCAAAATCCATCATGACTTATTACACTACCGACCAATAATTCACGTTTTCATAATCATAACGACAAAAACTTTAATAGGTTGTCTTATTTGCAAAATGACTATACAAAAATCAGAAATTTTTAATTCGCAGAGTGACTTAGGCGCAACTTACTTTTACACTAGGCCTAGCAAGGAGTTCATTATAAAAATTAAAAGGAGATCACTTTGCTAATTTCACTAGGTAAGGTCTTCATTGCATCAAATTCTTCTATCAAAATCAAGCAGTTATGTTTGCAAATTCGCCCGAAAAGCGAACAAAATATTACCAGGAAACCGAGACGTCGCAATTTGATGGATCGAATTGATCAAAGCCGACTTGCCAACATTAGGAACGCCAACAACCATCACAAGTAGAGTAGGCTCCCTCGAAATCACCTCCTTCAACTTGAACTCCACAAGCTCCAGAAGCTTGGCACAAACACAAAATCAACAACAAATTATCAAATGTCAGCAACAAAATCGAACAAACACCGCGAAACGTTTCGTATCGAATCGGAACAACCTTCTGAACAGAACTCCTGCTGTGCGCATTTATCGGAACGCAATCTTGCTCGCACGAATTGAAGTACCGAATCCATTTCTACAAAAATCAGACCAAAAATCAAAAAATTAAAAAAAAACACCAAAAAAAAAAAGGAAAATTATAGAGAGAGAGAGAGAGAGTACGGGAATGATGTTAGGGTTGGCGAGGTCCTTCTTGTTGAGAGCGATGAGGCGGCGTTTGGAGGAGAGGAGGGGCTGGAGGTCCTGATTAGCGGAGGAGAGAGGGATGCGGGAGTCGCGGACTTCGAGGACGATATCGGCAACCTTGAGGCGGTCGCGGATGGCGCGGGTGGCGGCGGCCATGTGGCCGGGGAACCAGTTGATGGCTCCGCCGCCGACGTTGAACGCCATCTCTCCCACCTGCTTTAACCCTCTTCCCATCCTCTTACTTCTTCGCCGTTTTCTGCTTCTCCGGTGGTTGATGAAGAATTTTCGGAGGTGAAAATTTGAGCTCTCTGTGCGCGGGGGTTTTGGGTTTAAGCGGGTCTATCCTCCGAGTGCAAATGATTCTGAGTTTGCTTACTTGTCAGCCTAGTTTTCGCCTTTCCGAGGTAAGTAAGTAAGACACAGCTCGGACACGTATCCATTTCCAAAAAAGAAAATTTTCTTACTTAAAAGGAGAAAGTATTTTTATTTTGAGGAAAAGATTATGTTTGAATGTGGAAAAAAAATTTTCTTTTTAAAAATAAAGTTATTTAAAATAAGAAATTTTTTGAAAACTGATGATATTTAAAAAAAATTTATTTTTTTTCAAAAGGGTACGATATAAAGTAAATTTGAAAATAAAGGATACTTGATGCTAGGATTTGAATAATAAAGTATAACTCAATTTTTATCCTTTTTTAAAAAGTCAATTTCTGTTTTACTATTCACCTAGTTTTGTGATTCGAACTTTAAAAGTTCATAATTTTACATATACAAATTCAAATAAGATGATTTTTTTTTAAAATTATATAGAATTTCGAGACGAACAAAACAAATTCTATATTAATATTTTTTTTGAACATGCTTTAAGTTTTTATATTTTTAAACTCCAGTAATTTAAAAGCCTCGTCAAACACACAATTCAATTCAAACCCAAATTTTACAATCTAAACATTAGTACCAATCGCATGCTGAGATTGTTTTTCTTTTTTAAAATGAGATAATGATGGAAATAGTTGAGAAAAATATTTTTTTGTAAAACTTTTTCAATTTTCAAAATTAGATAGGTTTCCTAAACATATGGCATATGGAATGAAATGATCTCTATGTATTCTTATTATTTACCTATTTATGTTCACGCTTCCTTGTGTTTAAGCTAAGATATACATTAAGTGGACTGGGATGATGTTCTTCGCACGCTTCCTTCTCTTTGATAATATCGAGATGAGTGTTAAGAACATCTTTAATGGAGTATTTAATTGATGTATCAATGATAAATTTCGACATTTAGATTAAAAAAAAGTAGTCTCTATTATAATAGTATTTTTTTTATGTCAAACTTGTTACATGCAAAATTTGACGATAAATTTCTTACCAAAGTATATAACAAAATATTAAATATAACATTTGATTGTTATAAGTTGATATCTTATTTTTTTTTCATCTAATCATCATGGTTTAGTCATTTTTTAATTATTTGCTTAATAAAATTTTATTTTATGAATTATAAAACTTAATAGTGATGACGAAAGCAGATATACATTTAGAGCAAAAATCACAATTACGTTTTTTCACTCTTTTTCTTACATAAAAATAGCTTCTTCTTCTTTTTTTTTTCCTTATATAGAAATAGCATTGAGATTAACAACTACATCAGTGATAGTCTAACGTCTGTAATTCACTTTTAGGACTTTTCTTTCAACAAATGTGTGTAAATACACACACACACACACACACACACACACACACACACAGAGACACCCACTACAAAAGTTGGTCCATATGTAAATTTCATATTCATAAATCCAGCTTTTATTAGTGTATGATATGATGTTTAACATCAATTTGGGTATTTTACAATTGTTTGGGGGTGTGAACGAGAAATTTAAAAATTCAGTTCTTACGTCCCTCTTTCGTATCCTTTAATAATATTATATTACACCGATCAAAATAGTTATATTTAAGAACCCATTAAAATAGTTATAGTAAAATAGGAGATGTAAATCATTAAAGTAAATAGTATGTTTTAAAATATTATAATAAATAGTAGAAATTAAAAAAATTAATAGGTAATGATTTATTTACTTGGTGTAAATTTGTTATTTACCTAATGATTTTGTTGTTTACTTAATAAATTTTTTATTTACCTAATAAATTTATTATTTATATCAACTATTTTAAAATTTTGTTTTAAACGAAAAAAATTTAAGGGCTGGGGATTCAAATGATGAAGTTAAATGTGAAAATGTCATTAATTATGTCTACAACTATTAAAACATTTGCTATTTACTTCAATTCTTGTTATTAAAATATGATTTAATATAATTTTCTCTATATTCATATGATATGAATATATTTTATGTGACATGATGAGAAAGCAACACAATAAATAAATATATCCGGATTTGAACAATTAAGTTAAGTGTAAAATAGTCATTAACTATGTCTACAACCATTAAAACTTTTGCTATTTACTTCACTTATTCTTATAAAAATATGATTTATTATAATTTTCTCTATATTCATGCTATATGAATATATTTTGTTTGACACGATGACACACAAGAAAAGCAACAAAATAAATAAAAATATACAAATATACCATGAGAATGGGTTATGGCAATGGAGTTTGTTTCCAATTGGCCTGTTATGGCCTTTTCCTCAATGAGGCCTAACTTAACAAGCTATTTTCAAAACGAGGTGTAAATGGAAGATATTCTACCCGGATACGGGTGGTAACACACCTCCTACCAGAGTGGTGGACAAAAAGTTCATCTTTTTTGTTTTGTTTTTTTTTAACCTCTTTTTGATCAATACTATCTCCACTAATCTCTTTCTTTAGTTATCTGATTTTGCACTCGATCGCCTTCTCTTTTCTACTGGTGTTGATGCAGGTTTGCACAAATGAGGAGAGCTCAGCTCGCTCATTTTGGCTTCATATGCGATTTATGATCATCAATGAGGGGGGAAAGAAAAGAAAACAAAACAAAAACATAAAGAAGTTTATGTTTTTTGTCAATTTAATTTTTCTTCACTTTTAAAAGTTTATGCTGATTTAAGGATCCATTTGTTAAAACGGTTTGAGTTGAAATTTTTAAGTTTGAGTTGGTTGACTTTTTAAAAACTAGTTATAATTTTTGTTAACTTTTCAGAAAAATATAAAAACTGAGATGAAAAAATACAGTTTAGTTTAAGTTGAACCGTTGCACCATACTTTTAAAAGTTCACGTCATATTTGTTTTTTTTTTTTTAAGTGTAGAAATAGTATATTTGATATGGTATCTTGTTTTGTAGTATAATGATTTAACGATGTTCTTAGCATATCTATATTATTATTAAGTCTTGGAATTCATAAAGATATACTTTTATAGTATCTCCTATACAATGTAAATTAACGTGTCAAGGAAAAATTAATTTAGTAGTTTGGTAGAAAAATGGTATTTTCAATATTAAATTTGTCACCAAATATAGGAATTGCCAAATTGTCTTCTGTCAAATTTTAGCGTTTTATTGCTATTGAATGTTATCTTGTTATCTTGGGTTTTTTTTTTTTTCTTTCATTTAAGCATGCATAAGAACATAAAGTTTATATGATGCACATCAAATATGTTATCTTCACATCTTAGCCCAATATATATATATATATATATATATATATTTGTTTAATAAGCTTTAAAATTTTATAGTTCTTTCGTTTTTGTGACATGAAGTTTATATAAATAAATAAGCTTTAAAAATTTTTGTGACATGAAGTTTATATAAATAAATATCCTCATTGAACTTTATATCTTTTATTTTTATTACTGTAATTTCAAAAAATAATTGATGCGCATACCCATTAATTGTAAAAGATTGGCTCATCCACTGAAGTCGTTGACAAAAATATTTACATTGTAGATGGTCTTGGTTTATGTATATAACAACTCAAATATTATGATGATAGGGTTACAGAAGAAAAAATAACGTAATCAATGGTAGTCTGTTTTTAAAAATTCAAAATCTCAATTAAAAAAAGGTTAGCTTAATAAATATTTTCATTTTCATAATATGATTCTAACTAAATATAACATTCACAAAAGCACATGATACAGATAAGGTACTCTATCCAAAGATGTACTCACTAGTGACTAGTCACAAATTAAATGTCCATTAAGATCATAAGTTGAATCTGAGTTATTTTAACCTTTTGTATTCAAATTAAATATTATAATAAACCAAATGCGTGTTTGGAAGAGATAAAGATGAGTGTAATACAGATGTTAGTTAAAGTAAAAAGAAAAATTTTAAATTTAGATTTGAGTTAAATTTTGGATCCAAAATGGTGATCTAGTATGTACACACATATGTAGTAGATAGTCAATGATCAGTTGATCACCCACTCACTCGATCAATGGATAACCGCTAGTCATCCACTAAGTGACTCCATCCTCAAGTTCTGATCACCAAGTGACAATGGAAAAAGACAACTTATCTTTTATAGGGCATGTTTAACAGAGCCGGCTAAAAGTTATTTTCGGATTAGTAAGTCCAAAAATAACTTCTGATGGTATTTGGATTATCTATCAAAAGAGCTTTCAGACTCCAGAAAAACTTATTATAAAAAAATTAAAAAAAAAATAAAGAAATGTGACTTTCAATAAAAACTCTTCTGAATAGACTTTAAAACTGATAACAAATTTTAAGCTAGACATTATAAATGCCATTTTAAATTTTTATCACTTTTTAAAAAAAATTTAAATATCATTTTGTCATAATAAACTCTTTAATTCCAAACATTTTAAGAGAAATCACAATTTTTTCTTCTTTTACAGACTAAAAATATAAATTAAAATTCTACCAAACGGATCCATAGTCATTATTAAGAAAATAAAGATGACACAAAAATCTAGTGTGTCTTTGACAGGGCATAAGTATCCCACTGCAAACTGGCTCATCCTATTGTGCTCGAAATTTAGATAGGAACGTATTAATTGCAATCATAGTCACAAGTCAGAAAACTAGACATTTGATTTAGAATTTTATTACACTACAAATCAAGCAGAATAACACGTGTTTAATCACAATTTTGTAATACCAAATTATGATTACCCAGACAGGTGTTCTCTTTCTTTGTTTTCTTTGCTTTTTCTATTTTTTTTTCCTTTGAAAGATTAATTAGGAGTGAAATTAACATTTGGTTATATTTTACAATCACCTTTCTTAACTTGCATTTAGTATACCAGTTTGTAATGATACTTTTAAATTAAAATTGGTTGACTTTTGAAAAACTGATTATAATTTTGTTGACCTTTTAGAAAAAAAATAAAACAAAACAAAAATTGGAATGAAAACTTTAGATCCGGACCTGAAAGCGAAACATATAAATTTTTTAATAAGAGAAAACAATTACGTAGGGTTTGGACTTTAAAAAAAAAAAAAAAAAAAGGAAAAAGAAAGAAGAAGAACACCACTTAATTATAAACCTCTCAACAAATCCCTAAAACAACTGAACTGATAAGAATTAGTAGACAATCATTATCCATAATTCTCATAAATATCTCTTAGCCTCAACAACAACACTTCACACTTTACCCAAATAAAAGGTTTGTTAGCTCCAAAATTATTAGATGTTTGCATAATATATATGGTAGACAATGAATATTTTGGTATATATTATGTACATATATACATACATATAAATATATATATACATATATATAAACATACTACCAGCCGCTATATATACACAATAAAGGAAAACTTGATCATTATTAAGTCGTAATACCATTGCAAATGAGAAACGATCGACACTTGTCCAGTCTTCAAAAATATCTTATCACTTGATCATTTATACGTTCATTGTATCTCTCTCTATGTATATATATACCTACACATACATAATATAATTGCATGGCCATTATATATACTTCTTCGCATGTCCAAGGCCTCACATGGCACCGTACGTTACTAACCTATAGATATAGTTGCTACAGCCGAGTGTCGCAAGGACAACAGATTCGTGTGCCACACTTCCTTCAGTGACAACAAATGGCCGCTGCAGAGAATCACATGCAAAAATAACTAGACAATATATTAATAATGAAGTCATTGACGTATGCCAAAATGTAGCTCCACGTCGATGGCCATTTTTATTACTTTATTCATAGGGCTTGGTTGAGCCACGTGGACTTTGATTAGGAGCTGTTAAAATGGTTAAAGAAAAATATCTTCAAAATATCTTATGTGGGATATTTAGCTGGATGAAGCCTAAACAAATATCTAAAACCTACTTATATATAATATTTGGATAATTTATTAATTAGCTGTATTATTAGGGTTTAGTTAGATACCCGAAAGGCAAAAACTATCTTCAAACGACAAGATATTCCCTTGGAAATATCTTCTCATCAACCAGGAAACCAAGATCTTTCTATTTTTGTGCTATTTCATAGGTTTGTCTTAATAATCTCTTTAACTGTCTTATTGGTTCTTTTTCCATGTATATACTTATAATATATACACTTATAATACGCTTTCCATGTGGTTCTCAACTTGCACTCAGATGGGTTTTTTCATTTTTAAATCCACGAGTCCTTTTGTTTTGATATTTTTGTTGATTTTGAGCCATGCACGACCACATTATTAATATTATTTATTGTTGTTGTTTGAATTCTCTATTTAATTGGCGTACCACCAGTTCTCGCCAACGATGGGCAAATTGGTGGGAACAAAGTATGTTTGTACATTGGCAAAATTTTTTTGTTTTGCTTTTAATTTAGAATTGGGATTTGAACTCTGTTTTTTAATATGGACATGTGTGGATTTATCATTCTTTTTTTTTTTTTCTTTTTTTGCATAATACTTAAAATTAAAGATTCCAATTAAGAGAAGAAGTTAGAGTCTTCAGATAATTCTGGATTACTTTATGTAGCCTAAGACACCCAAAGGCAATCGGACCAACGCATAGGTGGGACTCAAACTCAAAGACTTAGCTATGATGTATCTAAAGCTGTATTTCTTGTATTAATTGAGACTTATCTTTGCTCTATATTCAAAAGTGCCAAAGGCATTTTTACAATATCTGTCATCACTCTTCACATGCTGTCCCGTGATGAGTCCAACACCCGTCATGTTTGTTTTTATTTGTTTATTTCGCAAGCGGAACCACACTCCTCAATTAGTTCTATACTGTTTTCTGTAAAGGACGAATCACAGATGAACAATGTTTTTCGTCCTTAATCTTGGACTATCACATGACAACCCAGCATTCCGTCACGTGGCACCTTCATTTTTTTTTTTTTTGGTTGTCTATTACACACGCCACTCATCAACTAGTTATACTAAAAGTGTGAATTGTTACATAAATTGGTTGTTACCAGTAGAGCCCATGATGCGAATTGCGAAGCTTATGTAAGACATAGGATAGCGCCAAAAGAACTTGGGAAGATCAGTAAGGGGCCTAAATATATCAGATGCCATCATCATGAACACATACATTATATATGAATACATAATTAGTGCCTTTTGACCAAACAAATTAACAAGCAAAATACACATTATTCAAAAACCAAAAATAAAGTTAGGATAACCAAAGAAAAAAAAAATCCTTGTTTTTACCAAAAACCATGTGGGGCACCGACTTCTATCTTATGTTTTTCAAAAAATATTGTACTTATTCCTTGTGTCTATACAAATCATGTTAAAAACCTTTCCACAAGGAGAAGCTCTTAACAGGATTTACAGATTAGCATATATGGAAGTTAGAATAACAACAAAATGATCCTATTTTATCTGTATTGAGATTTATAGCACAATGCCGTCATACTTGAAACAGTGTTTCACTTACTGTTCTCTAGTACCAAAGAATGTTTGAGAGGTAAACTTGGAGATTATCAACATTTGGATGGCACTCGACATCATTCAGTCACCGAATAACAAAATAGACTTTGAAGATATTGGGAAAATGCATTTCAATGAGCTATGCAACAGATCTTTCTTTCAATATCTTCAGAATTCCCAGCAAACGTTCAATTTTGGTCAGGAATTTGAAATGCATGATTTAATTCATGATCTTGCAACTTCAATCATCCAATATGAGCATTCCACAATGAATTCTCACACTAAAACTGTCCCTAATGAGAGTGTGTGACATTTGAGGATATTTATGAAGGATGGCTAGGGTCGAAGCATTTTAACAATTTCGGAGAGGTTAAAAAAAGTGCGAAGTATTTTCCTCGAATATGAAGAAGATGAAGAGCCCAACATTGAGGAGTCCTTCCTTTCTACAGGCATCTCAAGGTTTAGATACTTGCGATTGTTTTAATTTAAGTGGTTTCTCTTTCGAGGTGTTGCCAAGTTCAATTGGTACCCTCAAACATTGAAGATATCTCAATTTAAATGGAAACAAGAAGATCAAGAAACTGCCTGATTCAATTTGCAAGTTGCAAAGTCTGCAAACTCTGTATCTTGACGGATGTTCGGAGCTTTAGGAGTTACCTAGAGATATAAGTAACTTGCTCAGTCTTAGAACTCTTTCTATAACCACGAAACAAACCTACTTCCCTGAGAATGAATTGGGCGCGTGAGATCTCTTTGGATTCTGCTTATTTATGAATGTAGAAATTGGAGGTCCTTGCCTCATGATATGCGATTTTGTACCACTTTACGTACTCTGGCTATCTCTCAATGTGAGCAACTTGACTTGGCGTGCGGACCCAATCAAGTGATGCAGTTGAGTTTTCAAACATTGTTGATTAATGAATTATCACAGACGATTGCTTTGCCACAGTGGCTTGAAGGAGCTGCTCACACTCTACAGCTTTTGGTTATTAAAGATTGTCCCGAATTAGTAGCGTTGCCGGAGTGGCTGCCAAATCTCACCTCCCTTCAAACTCTTTTGATTGTTGGCTGTCCAAAATTATCGTCTCTTCCAGAGGGGATGCAGCGGCTCACGTCCCTAACACATTTGGTAATTTTAAATTGCAAGTCATTGGAGGGAAGATGCAAACGTGAAGTCGGTGAGGACTGGCCAAAGATTGCTCATGTTCCCAACCTTAAGATTGGCCTTGAATCTGATGATGATGACTAGGTACGCGTTATACATACATATATATATGTCCAGTTTCAATTGTTTCTAATTTGATAAAATCTTTGTTTAAATTACATATATATATATATATTACGAAAGAGAGATATATATGATGTCTAGTTCATACCTTATGTTGGGATGCATAAATGTATATGTATATGTATATTGATTTTTTTTTTTTAATTTATAACTGAATTTCTCTAGTCGACGTGTTTACGAATATTGTCTTCAGAGGAGGGAAAACATTATTTATATACAATTTACCATATCCTATTCTTGCTTCTTCTTTTTTCTTTTGTTTCTTAAGATTAACTTAATGTGAAATTATCGGTACTTAATTTGACATTTTACCCCCAACTGAAATGTACCTCATTTTGCACTATTTGAAATTACCAAAAGAATAGCGGAAACAGAATGCTTTCACTTTTTCCACGTGGTTCAAACGAGGATTTCAAACTCAAATCTCCACCATTCTAAATTAGCAACGAAGAACACATCCATTCTGCACTTAACTTTTGAATCAAAACAATGGATGTATTGTCCAGAAAAATTTCAGACTTAGCACCTGAGTTGGAAAAAGGTCAAGTACTCCCGAATTTTTCAAGTAAATCTCATGTACTGATGGGAAAATGAATTTTGTGGTAATAAATCCCAAATTTCATAGTTTCCAATTTCATGTTAGTAATAATACAAGCAGTGTAATTTAACATTGTGATAATTTTACCGAGCTGAATTACGTTCGGGAAACTTTCATTACTAATGTAAACGTGAAATGTTTTCCATTTAGATTATGATTGGACATCAAGTTCATGAAAATTTCCAATATAATCTAGAAAGTACACAGTATAAATGTAATATTGTGCCAAGTGCTAAATTAGCATACCGTGCAGAAACTGTATGTTAATTAAACCAAATGTTTGAATAGTATGAACAAGCTTAGAAAGTCAATAACTAAGTATGATAATCACCAAGTCAGTAAAACAATGGAAAACCCTAGCCCAACTAGTATAATTTTTGGATCGGTGAATTTAGTACAGTACTAGAGAAATTAGGGTTTTGATGCAACAAGGTCATAATTTGATCTAATTTGAGGTTTAAAAATCTAAATAAGCAATTGGGGTCAATTTCGTCACTATTTGGAAAAATTTCCCGAATTGTGTAATTTTGTCTCAAATTGCAATTTCAAGCAGCCAAATATTGAATTATGACCAATTAATAAGTTAAGAGCACTTATGAGCTCTACGACACTGCTAGAAAATGAAAATATCAGTTATTTTGAAAATCCGAGCAAAATGGTATCGCGTACCACCTTAGCTCATAATGTAATTTCAGACAACCAAATAGTGTGTTATGATCATACAATTGTGGAGCATATGGAACAGTCAGAATATGAATATATTAGTTATTTGTATATTAAAGAAAAAATTGATATTTTACACTGACTGAAAATGATCCTTTTGTTTTGTTTTTTTTTTTTATGTTTTTTTTTAATTATCGTGATCATTTCATTCTCTATCTCTATCTCTGCATCACTAGAGAAATTTTTTTTATATATTATTATTATTATTAGTTTACATTTTTATGATTGATGGAGATCCTGGAAAAAAAAAAATTAAAGACAAAAAAGATGGAGTAAAATATAAGTATGTTCTCCTTTCTTTTGTTTTGTTTTTTATTTTTATAAGTTATTTCTAGCTTTTTTTTTTCCAGATTTATATATATATATTTTTGCCTTTTGATTTATGTTAATTTGTTTATTTAGTTTACGGTGATGATGCTTTAGAATGGGAATGCAAAGAGAACCATTTAAAACCCTTTTTTATTTTTTTTTATTTTTTGGGTTTATGTTTTTGGAAACTTATTGTAATTATATTATTTATCGTAACCAGCTGTTGTTATTAAATGTCATTTACTTTTCTTATTTATTTATCTATTTATTTTCTTATCGTGTGCAACGCACGGATATTAAACTAGTTATTACTAAAACAAAAGGGCAAATAGCAGTGGAAATTCGCCGCATTGGATGGTTATTGTTTTTTTGTTTCTTTTCTTTTTTTTTTTTTTAATATTAGAGCTATTGGTAACTGTTGTCCTGATTTTATCTTTTGATTTAAAACATAGGGACACCAATAGAGTGGCTCCCAATGACCGTGGTCCGACCGAATTTTCTTTAAATAAAGAGTTTGTTATTCCAAAAAAAAAAAAAAAAAACACATGAACTGGCTTGAAGAACATGCTTGGAGGGCAGAGAGTTAAAAGCTGTGGTTGAGTGCTAAGAGCAGAGTGCTCGATCAATAAAGATTTTGTTGTACTGCCCCCGGCCCAATAAGCACCTTTGTTTTCCTACCCTCTCCTTTTAATTTTTTCAATGAAGTCCCTAGTTTGCCCCCCTAAAATTTTAAAATTATAAAATTTAAATAGGTTTTTTAATTAAACTTAAATTATGAAGTAACATTTGACTTATAAATGTATATCATTTCACATTTAACACCCCAAATAAACAAAAAGTCAATAATACTATTATTTAAATATGTAATTTGGAATTTTTAAAATAGTTAAATTAAATTACAAATTTTATATAAGAAGAAAAAAAAGAATATAATTACTTTAAAATTTAATTTGATTACCGTCACCCTTGAAAAGAATTTGTGACTCGGCCTCTAGTGAAAATGACATGTACTTGGAGAAAATAATAAATGGAAAATCTCTATATCAGTCAATTTATTTTCTTGTTTAACAACCATCAAAATTACATTATGCAAAAGTACATCAGGTTAATTTATTCTCAAATATTTAAATTAAAAATAAAAAAAAGAAAATCAACTTGTTAATTAATTAACTTTCAACATTCGAATCCAGTTAAACTAAATACAGTACTCAAACAATGATTATCACGTCACCCAAAAAAAAAAAAGAATGAAATAACTAATCTCAAAATAAAATGGGTGTTGGAAGCTTACCAATCAAAATAAATAAATAAATAAAGACTCGAAATTAACGAACCCAAAACATCGGGCATCTGTCACTACTGGAACTTGGAAACACGGCTCCCCACTTGTCTTCATCAGCCCCACACGACCAGATATACACACACACACACACAGAGTAAAAGACCAATTGTACAACGGGTAAAGTCTTTTAGGAAGTCTTTGGTGTGTAAGTTTGAGTTACGATTTGTAAGTTTAAATACTAAATTTTTTTGAATTTTTTTGAATTTTCAGAAAAAACAAACAATTTTTTGAGGAAAAAGACAAAAAAACATGATAAAAAAATACAGTTTAGTTTAAACTAAACTTTTTGCCAAACAATACCTTAATCCCATTGATACAGTGAAATTTATTGACCATCAAATAGTATTTAACGAGTTTAATACCCGTGCGTTGCACGGGGAAGGAAGAAAAAACAAAAATAAAAAAAAATTGAGTATTATATAATAAAAGCAGTTAATTAAGATATAGATTATACAGGGAAGGAAGAAAAAACAAAAATGAAAAAATTGTGTATTATATAATAAAAATAGTTAATTAAGATATAGATTATAATTACCAAAAGTATATATTTTTTTGGTATTTACTATTATAATATTAAAGTACATTAATTCATATTTATATGCTTAATTTTTTTGAAATAAAAAAATTCAAATAATAAATAAAATTAAAAAAATTTGAAAAATCAAAAGAATAACAAAGTTGCAGGGTAAATTTAATAAAATAAAAACCAATTAAATTAACAAATAAACGTAAAAATGAATAGAAATTTTAAAAAATTTATTTCTAAAGATTATAGATATAAATATAAAAGAAACTTATTGAACATTTTGTTTAAAATAAAAAATAAAAAAATAACAGAAGTCAAAGAATAAAAAAATAATAATATCAAATATTAAAATAAAATATTAAGTATAAGAATTGTTGTTAATAAAATAAAATATAATCATATATTGTTATTAAAAAATCAGAAAGAATAAATAAAATTAAAAACTTTTAAACTTAAATAGTCAAAAAAATTTAATAAACCTAAGCAAATTTATTAAATTTAAACAAAATTAATTAATCAATCAATAAACCTAGAAATAGAATAAATATTTTTTCTAAATTTAATTTTAAATAATAATATTAATATATGATTTAAATAATAATTTAGTTATAATAATTATAAATATATGTTTTTGATAATTACGTTTCATTACAATAAAATTTTATTTATTGATTTTTAATTTTATTATAATTTTATAGTTTTATTGTAATTTTATAGACCTTTTTATATTTTGGAATTTCTGTAAATTATTATTTAATTACATATTTTTTAGTTTGTTTGTTTATTTTGAATATTATAATTGAATTGTATTAATTTATTCTTTAAATGTATTATTCTATTTTTTTCGTTAAATTTTTATTAATTCAATAATTTAAAATTTTCAAATGTTATTTAACGTATATAATTTTATTTTTTTATAATTGAAAATAATTTAATAAAATATAATTTATCTCTCTCTCTCTCTCTAATGGCCGGATAATGTCAAAAGGGCAAAACTGGTAAGTCACTGTGCAGTCGGGAAAATGCAGAAGAATTGAAGGGTAAAAACATTATTTTACTATAGCTTTACTGTAACGTTACTGTAAAATACTGTAGCAGAATCAGAAAAAATGAAAAAAAAAACCCCCCAAAATTCACTGTTTATTACTGTACGGTGAACAGTTTCTCAGTCTATCATTTTAGTATATGTATAATGTTGTACATTAAACGGCATGTCATTTACAATGGATCGCTTTGTAGAAAGAAAGATATGTCGTTTATGTTGAGAAACAAATGTCTTTTGTGTTTTAAAGTTTGATGACGTTTACCATTTCAAAAAATAAAAAGACTATTTTTTCCCTTTTTCAAAGAGTTTAGAAGTTTTAAATCACCAAAAAAAAAAATCCAAATCATAATTTTATAAAAAAAAATTAAGGATCAAACGATAAATTTACTCTAAAGTTAGGCATAAAATAAAATTTACTATTTTAAAAGGAAATGTCATTTTAGTATAACTACATATCATTTACGTTTTATGTCATTTTTTAAAAGGGCAGACGTTTCTATTAGAGTTTAATGTCGTTTCGTTTTCTTCTTTTTCATTCTTTTTTTTTTTGAGGATGATTCTTTTAGATTTTAGATATATTTATATTGGGTTTGTGTTTTAATACTTTGCCACGTAGCAAATAATGAACAATACTTCATGTCCTCTTTTAAAGTCTTTTATTTCGTTTACTAAAATAAGAATCGTAAGAGGAAAAACGACACACCCTTTACACTATACGACGGGAAAGTATTGACTATAAAATCTTGAAAACGACATGTCGTTTGGTTTGCATTCACTTTCTCTTCCTTCACAAAAACGGCGAAAAGGAGGACTCTTCTGGTACAACTCTCAATCTGTAGTCTCTCTTTCTCTCCTCTATGATTGTAGAAACAATCAACCCACCACAACAAAATTCATAACCCCGAAAAAAAAAAAAAAAAAAAAAAAAAAAAAAAACCTGACCAAAAAAATAGGGGCGAAAAAATTAAAATCCAAATTCAAAATAGAAGATAAATTGGGACCATAGCAGCCACCGGTGAGAGAAAAACGGCATAAACGCCAAAACACCAAGACGTAACCACATCAAGAGATTGTCGGCGTTTTTGGCCGAGAATGCCAAAAAAAAAAAAAACAACAGAGAGACGAAGAAAGAAGAAGAGGAAAATGAAAAATCCAAAATAATGAAGGAGGCGGCGACAGAGAAGAGGAAGAGAAGGAAGATATAGGGTTATAGGGGCAAAACAGGAAAACTACTGTAGCAACATAACCATTAGTCATAAACACATGGGTAAAATTGTCAACCAACTAAAATGCAGACAAATCCGGTATTTAATTGTGGACAAAGAACCGGCAGCAGCAATTTGAAGGATAGGAATGTAACTTTATTGTTCCTAGAACAGTAGCCACTCCACCCTTTTATATATAGACGAGGTTAGTACCCGTGCTAACGCACGTGAATGTAGAGGAAAAAATAAAAAGAAATAATTGAATATTATACAATAAAAGTAATTAGTTAAGATAAATAATATAATTATAATAAGTATATTTTTTTAGCATTAGTTATTATAATATTAGAATATTTACATTCAAGTTTATATCAAAATGTTGGATTTATATATACAGACAAACATATATAGATATAAGTTTATAAACAAAGTTGTTGCAAAAGGAACATCTTCCACTGAAAATATCATCAACTGTGTTTAATTTTTTCCCCTTTTTCCTCCGATCTGTCATGAGAAAAAGAATAATTATTTTATATTTATAAATAAAATTGAAATTGGTATAATTATATGATATGTAATTGTATATAAAAGATAAATATACCTTGATTCTTTTCGTTTTCTAGATGGGTCAACAGAAGATGTTTGAATTATAAGTATAAATTAATTGTATTAATTTGGTCTGTGTTTTGGGTGTTTGTTTTCGGTGAAAATTTTTGTTGGTTAATATTTTATTATTTTTGTTTAGTATTTAAAATATTGTAAAAAAAATTTGGACATTTTATTTTACACTTGGATGGTAACTTATTGATAGTTACAGAAGTTTAATTTTTTTATAAACTTATGATTCTTTCTTTATCACTCTTTGTTGTTATTAATATGTTAAAACAATTTTTGTTTTTTTTATATAAATATGAAATTATGAACCTAAACAATCTGTCAAAACTATTTAAAAAATTAGTTAAATTTTGATAACCTAAAAATTTGTTGTTCTACTACAACATAACATCGAATAAAACATAATATAGTATAAAAATTGAACCATATAATAAAAATTACATAAATTACAAAATATAAAAAATTAAATTATACAAAAAAAATTACAAACATTTGTAACTATAAAGAGATTTATATACATAAAATTTTGTAATGAATCTAAATATTAAACAATCTGAAAAAAAAAAAAAAAATCCCCTCGCCTAATAAGAATGATGGGAAAAACTTATATGAAATTACAGAACCAAATAATCAGAAATCATGAGCAAAAGTAATAATAAGATGGCAACAAAATAGAAGGGACAAATAAACATATAGACAATCAATATATATACACTAATGTAAATAAAGAATTGAATATGTTTATATCATACAAAATATTAAAAAAATTTATACATACTGTTTTTGACAGAAATAAAAGAAGATTAAAATTTATTAGATTATGCTCAGATCTCTCATATAATAAGATTACTTATAAAGAATAACTAAAATGTCATTCAACCTTGTCTTAGTAGTCACCAGGTGAGATGTTTGGGAACATATATAATGTAGAAAAAATTAAAAAGAAGAAAATAGAAATAACATAAAGAAAAGAATTGTAAGAAAAAAGTGAATAGCAAGTGCAGTAAAGAGATGAAAGAACCGGCAAAGACAGAAAACAGAGGCAAAAATTTAACTTTTAAAACAAAAATAGAAAAAATAACAGGAAACACAAAACAGTAAAAATAAAAAGTTGTAAAGATAGCAAATATAAGATAATAAGTTAAACAGTAATATATTGAATATGGTTTTATTATCAGAAAAGATAGAAATTCTATTTCCCAAACACTCACGGCATCAATTAAGACTATCAAATAACATAGAGTAGTTATTCAACATAAAGTTTGAATATTATTGAATTCAACAACATATACCAAATTAAGTAATATATTTGGTATATGCATTATAATATCTATAAATAGAGATCATCATGGCATATCATAAATTTTGGACCAACATCTTGTAAACAAAACATTTAAAATATAAAAAACAGAAAATAAAGACAGAACACAGAGGGAGTAGGGAGCAGAAGAAAAAAAAAAACCAAACATTCATCGCAACAACAGTAATAGTCACAGCAGTGAAACAAAATTGACAAATCATATAATATAATAATCTAACTTATAATAACAATAATAATTAAAAAAAAGGGAACAAAATCATAATAATATTTTTATCAAAGCAGGGGAGAGAACAGAGAAACAAAAACGGAGGAAAAAGAAAAAAACTAAACACAATAGGAAAATGGTTCCTCATATAGTATGATTATAAGGATAATAACAATAATTATAAAGCAACTAATCTTAATAAAACAAAAGAACAATAAATTCTAATTAAGAAACATAAATATGAATAGTACCTGATTAAAAACAGTAGCTTTGCATAGATATGAAGATGTGAAGACAATTAGTTTTCAGAAAAGAGCAGAGTAGAGGATTTCGGTTGACAATTAAGGAGGATTCACAGAAGCGTAATTAAGAAGGTATTTCAGAGAAAGTAGTGGTAATATGTGAGAGTAAGGTAATAAATGAGTAAAAAAGTATTTATAACAGAAAATGTGCTAAAAATTTTATTTAAAAAAAGTTGGATAAAAAAGGTCGGTGAAAAAGAGAAAGAAGAAATTTTCAACAGATATATATATATATATATATAAACTGAAATGCATTAAGTCACAATATATCACAAAAAGAAAGAAAATTAAAAATATTAATGACACATTTAAAGATATAAAAAATCTTTAGCAGTCAAATTAATTAGCAAGCTGTAAACAACAGAGGAAAAACAAATACCAATAATTCAACCAAAACACAATGATATATAAGCATTTAATGCTCATGACAGATCAGCAAACACAGAGGATAACATCAAACAATAGAAATTACGTGAATAATCTAGAAAATTGAGTAATCAGAAAAGCTAACAATCTATTGAAACCTAACTAAATCATAAAATTGAAACATGAAACATGACAGCAAAACAAAAACACAGAAAAAATTTTGAACTCAAAATGAAACAACTATTAGCCGAGGGGAAAAACCGGGAAAATTGAGAAATACAAACATTACATAAACAAAATCTTCAATATTTTCCTTTGTATTCCGCCTCAGTAATCTGAATAGCTTTGTAACTCCAATCTACAAAAATTAAAAACTGAAAATCAATTAATTATGAGAAAAAAAAAAAAGGAGAGGAAAAAATACTAAGATAAATAGGGAAAAAAGGAAAACATACCTAAATCTTTTATTTCATTCTTTACATTTAACTGTATAGTACATTGAAGCATGTAAATAACCATAATGGGGGAGGGAAAAATTTAAAGAAACAATTTCTATTCAATGATTGAGGGAAAAAATTCTGAGAAAAAAGTAAAATAACAATAATAGGAAAAAAAAAAAAGAGATTAATCTTAAATCTGAGTAACAAAAAAATGACATATAAAGTTTACTGGAAAAATGACAAACGACAGGAAAAAAAGGTGGAAGCAAATAATAAAAATCAAAACTTCAACCTGTAAAACAAAAACTGAACAACAACAAAAAAATAACATAATTATATAAAACCTAAATGACTAATAAATAAAGATAGTCGAGAATCAAGATTAAGGACAAAAAAATTTTACATCCCGGTGACAAAAAATGAATAATCAACAGTTCATAAAAATAATAAACAATATGTATAAAAAAGGAAAGAAGAACAAAATATCAAAACCCAGAATTCAAAAAATATAAATCCAAACAATGTGAGAAAGAAAAATCAACTTTAAATACTAAAAAAACTGAAAGAAAGAAAACAAAACTAAGAAATTCCTTTTTTTTCTTACATACATACACCGGTGGAACAAAAAAAAAAAAACCAAAAAAACCCCAAAAAATATCAAATCACAAATAACAACAATACAGATGAACAAAAAAATTCCAACAACACAATAAAAATAAAATGCTCAACTTTTATTTAAAACAAAAATGCATGGACAATAGATAACGGAAAAAATATTACACAATGTAACTCGGAAATACCCAAAAAAAACCCTAAATCAAAACCTAGAGTTGAAAAAAAAATTATTCATACCCTCAGAAAAATAAAAACCAAACTCATAAACAGTAGATCGACAAAATCAAAAATGGAAAAACAACAAAAAATGACAAAAGACCAGCCGAAAACATGAGAGGAACCGAAAACAGAGTTTCAAAAACAATAAAAAGAAAATGCTACACTTATAAAACAAAAATGCATAAACACTAAACAACAAAAAAATATTATACAACCTAACTCAAAAATACCCAAAAAAAAAAAAACACTGTAAAATCAAAACGTATGACTTTGAAAAAATTTATTTATCTTCCCACCCAAAAAAAAAAAAAAATTCCGCGATCAACATTTGATGCACATACTCGAAAATGAGAAAAGATCAAAAAAGAAGAAGTTGAAGGAGACATAAATAACGAATCCGAGAAAAAAAAAACCCCCAAAACAACATACAAAAATCAAACAAAAAAAACAAAAAACATAAAAAACATACACCCAAAATCGAGAGGAGAACGGCGGCCAGAGCAAGCCGAACACCAAAAACCCAAAAAATTAAGAACAAAAAAAGAGGAGAACCGAGAGAGCGAGAAAGAGAGAGAAGAAGATGAATAGTGAAGACAATATGCAATAAATGAGAAAGACAGGCGGCAGAGAACCCAAAGGGCAAAGGCAACAACAACCTTAGGGTTCTGGGGGCAAAAATGACAAACCACTGTGCAAAAAACAACCGATGGACACAGCTTGGAGGGCAAAACAGAGAAAACACTATGAAGAAGGTAGAATCGGCATTTTTTCTGTGCGTGAGAGGGCAGCAGACTAATTTAGGAGGGCATTACCGTAATTTTACTGTTCATAGAACAGTAATCCACTCCATCCTTTTAGTATATCTGTGCGTGAGAGGGCAGCAGACTAATTTAGGAGGGCATTACCGTAATTTTACTGTTCATAGAACAGTAATCCACTCCATCCTTTTAGTATATGTATAATGATGATTGTGATAAAAAAGGCATACCAAACAATTAAAAAAAATAAAATTAAACCTCATAATTAATTTACAAAACATTTCAACAAAATCTAAAAACAACCGTCCTCTCCATTGATAATCTCGCCGCCGCCCTCCCGAACTCCTCGCTGGAGAAGAAGCTCCTCAGACTCATCGTCAATGGGTCACGCAAAGGCCTATCATGAGATCCCCATATCACGTCGTGAAGGATCATCTTGGTCTCGTCGACCACCCACCCATGTTGTCCGGCCGCCCTTCTGCCACCGCCGTCGTCCTAATCCAGCACGAGTCGAGCCGCCCACAGGTCAAATCGCAACCTTAGCCACTGTTGCAGGCATCGCGAGCTCGCCTGCCGTTTCTCAGATCCGGCCTTCCTGACGTCGCAATCCGGGCCGGAATCCAGATTCCATCTCCACCCTTCGCGCCATTGATGGCCCATCCTTTCCTCACGAACCATCAATTATTTGGCAGGGGAGGCCACATGGACAATGTTGGAGGAACCCCAGATGGCTGCGGAGGAGACGACTTCGGAAGGATTTTTTTTTTTTTTAATAATTCACATAATCAAATGTAGTAGGGTGTACAAGAAATTTCGTGTGCACATGTCATCTAAACTGTTAAATAAGATCTAACAGTTTAAAATTTTTACCCCATCTTTGAGGAAAAGTAAGGGAGTCTCATTGTAGTACTCTCCATAATAAGAATAAAAATATCACTAAGATCCCATTCTAACGCCCCAGCTTCAACATCTCTGATTCATCTTCTACCTACCTTTATTTATTTATTTATTTTAATCTCACCTTTCCCACCTTCTTTAGTTCTATTGCTTTTAAAAGAAAGAAAAATAATAATAAGAAAAGGAACAAAACATACGCAAAACTTCTCTCCCAAATACATAATTTTAAAAATAAATAAATACGATAAGTCGTTTTGAACCATATTGCAATTTTTTATTTATTTTTGAAAAGTCATTTCTCTCGACCACTCAATGGAATTATGAGTTGGAAAGTCATCGCAAAAAATATAAGTGCAGAAGTGTGCTACACCACTCATCAGACCCTGAGCTTGACCTCTCAAACAAAACAATAGGAGAGTAGAAGTCTTGAAGAGTTCAAACAAAACAAAACATTCATAGTTCAAAAACTCGTCCGGAGCAGAACAACGATTCCCCGCTGGCGCTACCATGGAGGTCCTTTACGGAACAGCCGTAGAAGTCTTGAAGAGGGTGGCCACTGCCGCCGACGGAGAGATCAGCTTGGCATGGGGCATGAGAGACGACCTACGGAAGCTAGAGCGGACCATGTCCACGGTAAAAGCTGTGCTCTTAGATGCCGAGAAGAAGCAGCATGATAACGAACAGCTGAGAGTCTGGCTGAGGCGCCTTAAAGATGTCTTCCTCGATGCTCAGGACGTGCTGGGTGAATTCGACTGCGAACTCCTCCGACGAGACGTGGTGAAGATGCACGGAAGCATCGGTCGAAAGGTACGTCGCTTCTTCTCGCGATCCAATCCACTTGCGTTCCGCTTTAGCATCGCTCGTCAAATTAAGGTGATTAGACAAGAACTAGATGAGGTTGCTAAGGATAGGTCTAATTTCCATCTAGAAGAGCATCATGATGAGAGACATGTCTTGGAAGGGAGGAGGGAGGTAACTGATTCCTTTGTTAGGCCTTCGGAAGTCATTGGAAGAGAGAGTGTCAAAGAAGAGATCATAAATACGTTGATGGAAAAGGAGAATGATGCTGATCCGATCTCTGTTATTCCGATAGTTGGGATTGGGGGCCTAGGAAAGACTACACTTGCCAAATTAGTCTGCAATGATGACAGAGTTACTCGAGAGTTTGACTTAAAAATGTGGGTTTGTGTGCCACTAGATTTCAATGTTGCTGAATTGAGAAAAGAGTTTCTCAAATCTGCAATTACGGCAACTAGTGGTGCTACCAATGAGAATCTCTCTATAGATCAAGTCGTGAAAACAACAACGGATATAAGTAACTTGTCCATGGATCAGCTGCAGATGTTCTTACGAAGCACTTTAAAGGGTAAAAAGTTTTTGCTTGTCTTGGATGATGTATGGAATGAAGATCGTGGGAAGTGGAACGACATAAGAGATCTATTGTTCACAATGGGTGCTAAGGGAAGCAAAATCATTGTGACGACGCGTAATTCTTCGGTTGCCTCGGTCATGGGCACAACACCAACACACAATTTAGAACGTCTATCGGTGGAGAAGTCACGGTCTTTATTTTACAAATTTGCATTTGGAGATGATGAAGAATTGGCTGAACAATTTCCAAACCTTAAAGGTATTGGCTGTCAAATTGTGGAAAAGTGCATGGGGGTCCCTTTGGCATTGAAGACTTTGGGGAGTTTACTTTGCTCAAAAACTGATGAAAGTGAATGGATATACATCAGGGATCACGAGATATGGGAGTTAAAAGAACAACAAAATGATCCTATTTTATCTGCACTGAGATTAAGTTATAGCACAATGCCGTCGTACTTGAAGCAATGTTTCGCTTATTGCTCTCTTGTACCAAAGAATGTTCACATGAGAAACTTGGAGATGATCAACTTCTGGATGGCACTCGGCATCATTCAGTTACCTAATGACGATATGGAGTTGGAAGATATGGGAAAATTGTGTTTTGATAAGCTGTGCAATAAATCTTTCTTTCAATATCTTGAAGTTTCCCCAGTCGGTCCCATTTTGGGTAAGGATTTTGAAATGCATGATTTAATTCATGATCTTGCAACTTCAATCATCCAATATGAGCATTCCACAATGAATTCTCACACTAAAACTGTCCCTAATGAGAGTGTGAGACATTTGAGGATATTTATGAAGGATGGCCATGGACAAAGCATTGTAACAAATTTGAAGAAGTTAAAAAAAGTGCGGAGTATTTTTCTCAATTACGAGACAGATGAAGAGCCTAACATTGAGGAGTCTTTCCTTTCGACATGCATCTCAAGAGTCAAATACTTGCGACTGTTACATTTAGATGATTTGTCTATTGAGGTGTTGCCAAGTTCAATTGGTACCCTCAAGCATTTGAGATATCTCAGCTTATGGGGAAACAAGAAGATAAAGAAACTGCCTGATTCAATTTGCAAGTTGCAAAGTCTGCAAACTCTGTATCTTGGTGGATGTTCAGAACTTGAGGAGCTACCAAGAGATATAAGTAACTTGGTCAGCCTTAGAGCTCTTTCTATAACCACAAAACAAACCTGCTTCCCTGAAAATGGGGTTGGATGCTTGAGATCTCTTCAGATTCTGCTTATTCATGAATGTAAAAATTTGAGATCCTTGCCACATGATATGAGATTATGTACCACTTTACGTACTCTCCTGATAGCAGAATGTGAGCAACTTGACTTGGCGAGCGGACTTAATCAAGTGATGCAGTTGAGTCTTCAAACATTGGCGATTGATGAATTACCACAGACGACTGCTTTGCCACAGTGGCTAGAAGGAGCTGCTCACACTCTACAGTTTTTGCTTATTATTGACTGTCCCGAATTAGTAGCGTTGCCGAAGTGGCTGCCAAATCTCATCTCCCTTCAAACACTTTGGATTGAAAGCTGCCCAAAATTGTCGTCTCTACCAGAGGGGATGCAACCGCTCACGTCCCTAAAGTATTTGGTAATTCGTGATTGCAAAACATTGGAGGAAAGATGCAAAAGTGAAGTCGGTGAGGATTGGCCAATGATCGCTCATGTTCCCAAGCTTGAGATTGGTAGTTCTTCTGTGGATGACTAGGTACGCGTTATATATGTCCAATTCAATTGTTTCTATTCTAGCAATATATATATATATATATATATATATATATATATATATATATTTCAATTGTTTCTAATTTGATAAAAATCTCTGCTTACATTATATATATATATATATATCAACATAGATATATATATATATATATATGACATTACATTATATAAATATCTATTTACACCATTTTGTCTACTTTTTCCTTTCATTTTTTAAATTATCTACTAAATTTCAAGGGTCAAATTATTACTCTTTGCACCCATTTCATTATTCCAAAAAAGTCTCTACACTAAAATTCTAAATTTATCATTTTTTTTCACCCACTAACTAATATCTAACCCTCTCTTTTGAAAACAAATATTTTTTTTATCATTTTAATTGCGCTTTTTTTTAATATATACAAATCCAACTATTCTTAGTTTTATTTCACCACTAGAAAAGTAGGATTACACGACGGGCTTTAACCGTCGTGTAAAGTTTACACGACGGTACCTTAACCGTCGTGTAAGCCAGCGTCGTGGAAGATAACACGACGGTTTCATTACTGTCGCCGTATCTTAGTTTTACACGACGGTTTTCCAACAGTCGTGTAATCCCGGTAAACAGTTATGTGGTTGAGCAAAATAAATAACATTAAACGACGGTTTTGGAATGAACCGTCGTGTAATCTGTCATAAGCCCATAGATTACACGACGGGCCCCATGGGGCCCGTCGTGTAATCTACCAACTGGGGTGAGATTACACGACGGGCCCATGTGACCCGTCGTGTAATAACAAAGATTACACGACGGGCCCAAGGGCCCGTCGTTTAATCTTCCCAAATCTTGGGAGATTACACGACGGGCCCTTGGGCCCGTCGTGTAATAGCAACGATTACACGACGGGCCCAAGGGCCCGTCGTGTAATCCCCCCAGATCTGGGGAGATTACACGACGGGCCCTTGGGCCCGTCGTGTAATAGCAACGATTACACGACGGGCCCAAGGGCCCGTCGTGTAATCCCCCCAGATCTGGGGAGATTACACGACGGGCCCTTGGGCCCGTCGTGTAATAGCAACGATTACACGACGGGCCCAAGGGCCCGTCGTTTAATCCGCCCAGATCTGGGGAGATTACACGACGGGCCCTTGGGCCCGTCGTGTAATAGCAACGATTACACGACGGGCCCAAGGGCCCGTCGTTTAATCCCCCCAGATCTGGGGAGATTACACGACGGGCCCAAGGGCCCGTCGTGTAATCCCCTAAGATCTGGGGGGATTACACGACGGGCCCTTGGGCCCGTCGTGTAATCCTTCAATTTACACGACGGGCCCATGAGCCCGTCGTGTAATCTGTTACTACACGACGGGCCCATGGGGGCCCGTCGTTTAATCTCCCCAGATCTGGGGGGATTACACGACGGGCCTCTAGTGTAATCGTCAAAAAAAAAAAATTTTCCCACGGGTGGCCTAATCTGTATGTTATCCAATACACGATCCAAGTATTATCTTCATTAATCAAACTAAAAATACACTCCAACTATTACATTACAAGTTTATACATCATAATTAATGAAATCCATTACATGGCTAGCCCATTCTCCCCTAATCAGATCCAAATCCTCAGAAGTATAAAATTGTTTACTTTCAAGTGCGTCAATTCCATTCATCACTATATCCCTCATAAAACCTAAAACAAAATAACCACATTCAACACTTCCCTCTTGGAGAGGACAAGGACGGTTCGAGATTTTGGTTTTACAGTCTCGTCTCCTTCTAATCCCTTCTCCGGTCGTAATCTTCCAATCCGTTAGGGCCCTAGCAAATTGGTAAAATTCAAACTAATTAAGATGCCTATAATTAAGATTAAAAAAAATATCATGTTCAAATTGACTTACATGTTCATTAGCTCAGTAAAATCGTCGCGTTTCTTCTCCCGAAGAGGATCAAAATAAAGGACGAGGTCCTCCCATGGGTCAATGACACCCAAAACCCAATGTCTCCCTCTGTTATGTGGCACAAGATAAAGCCGTCCTTTGGGTGCGTCACGCAAAAAGCTGATAAGATTGTCGGCTCGCTCTCTCATGCCAGCATCTTCAGTATCTGTTCTCACCGGTGAGATCAAGCTTGGAGACACAAACACAAACTTCTCAGCTTGGCCGTTAATTCTACATAGTTCCTCCAAATATCTGCATAACCATATCAAAAATGTTACTCTACATGAAATATAGAAGATTTTCCAGATAAAAAGAAAATTTAAGATAAAGAATGCCGTACCTCATGTAGACTAATATACAATTCGCACTGATTTCTTGTAAATTAAAGAACTCAAAAATATCTTCAAAGCTCAGAAAGACAGGCATATCAAAACCCATAATCGTGGCTGGTATTGGGACCTCAATCTGATTACCTTGACGCATGCAACTATGTGTATAAAAAGCCAAAGGCTTCATTGCCTTGTTCATGTTATTAAAGTCGAACACGAGTTTTTGTTCTTGCGCACCTTGTTGTACCTCAGTTCGAGAGTCGATCGCTTTCTTTCCAGCCGTTTTTTGCCGTTTTTTGTTGCCAGCTGCTGGGTCGGGAACGTGACTAGGCCCTCGACTCGCCTTGTTCATACTCATGTCGAGCTCAACTAAACTTTTAGGCCAAGCAACAAACCCATTAACAGCATCCTCCACAGTGGCTGCGTCGTACGTCGGTATAGGTAATGGTGTTTTTTTTAATTTTGGAACGTTGATTGACACTCGCACGTTCCCTTCCCCCAGTGGAATCCCATGCACCGTATCGGTGGGGAGGCTCTCGAGCCATACTCTTCCTAACGCAACAAGCAACTGTCCACCCTGAACTTCATCGAAGGTATAGAGCTTACACTCCTGACTTTCGACAGGCATGGTTGGCGGCTCAGCAACTCCATGTTGTTTTTCTTGGGCAGAGCAACTAGCCTTAAAGCTGTTGTGTTGGTCTACGGTTGGCACATTCTTGGGATCAACCGACGGCTCCACATCTTTGTTCGCACATAGACCACGCACCAACGCCTTTAATTCTTCTATTTCCCGTTGCATTGATTGAAAGGCCTCATTGTTTTTATTCGAACTTCGACTTATGTTAAAGTACTGAGACGGCTTTACGAACTTTGATTGGCCACGGACACGGCCTTTGTGTTCGGGTCTAGATAATGCCTGCGACAATACATCATTAGTGCCAACTGACTCGAAAGTGCCTTGGCTCGCCTGTGTGTTGTACTCCATCTACAAGATTATTAACAGAAATCATTTAAGCAAAAGTGTTGTAAGTGCGTATTGTAGCCATGAAGAAAATATTGTTAGTTAGTAAACTTACTATCATCTCGCTAACTTTTTGACATGCTGGATCTTTCAACTCTCCATCTGCGGCTGTCTGTTGCTCTAGCCACAAACCATCTCTTTTTTCCCATTTCCCAGTCTTCTTAAACTGTAATTAACATCGTTAGTATAAATAGGATACGATTTAGTACAAACAAAATTTATTGACATACCATTTCCTGGTCGAGCTTCCTATATCCGTCTCGGCCTCCTCTTGATGCGTATTCGTTGTTTGTCCTTATTTCGCTTCCACGATCAGATAGTTGTTGGAATTGCGAGGACGTTCTATACTGAACGAATTTCATCCAATCCTCTTCTTCAATATTGGGGTAGTTGTCAATCACTTTTTGCGGCCGTGTCCACACACTTTCTTCATTTCTAAAATCCTCGACAAATGTCTTGTACAGATCATACCGAAAATTCCTTGCAGCCTCACCACATGATTTAAACAAGCGGTCCGGAAGCTTTCTTCCACGGTAAAAGAAGTAACAGTTTCTTTCCAAATAATTTCTTTCAATTCGTCTAAATCACGAGATCTCCAATCTTGAATCCATATTGGAACGTGCTCTCGAGCGAGCACGCCAATCCAGCTCATCAATTCGTCACCGTGCTTCCCTTCCGGTTGTCCTTTCTCGTCAAACGTGACTTGAATTCGTTCACCTCTTTTCCTTGCCATATGGACGCGTTTCATTATTGTTGCCCTTCGCTTGCCCTCAACAGTGGGATCCATCGGGTTTCTCCTTCGTGCTCGTCCCTTTTTCGAATTTTCCATTGTATTCGTTCACCTACATTTATTGGCAAAAAATAAAAAACAAAAATTAAGTTAATTGGTATTTAAAGTTTTTTCTTCTATTTTTTTAAATTGTTATTATGTTGGCACAAATAAAAAATAATATACAAAATGTAGACGCCCTACACGGGCGGAAGGCGCCCAATGGCGCCTTGGCGCCCCACAAGGGCGCCTCGGCACCCCACAAGGGCGCCTGGCCTCCCCACACGGGCGCCTGGCGCCCAAGGGCGCCTGGCGCCCAAGGGCGCCTGGCGCCCCACACGGGCGCCTGGCGCCCAAGGGCGTCTGGCGCCCCACACGGGCGCCTCGGCGCCCCACACGGGCGCCTGGCGCCCAAGGGCGCCTCGGCGCCCCACACGGGCGCCAGCCCAAGGGCGCCCCATAAGTGTATGTAAAATTTCATTTTATTCATGTAAAAACTCTAGTTGACATTTCATCAAGCATCTGGTGGGCGGGAAAAATTCATGTGCATGTAAAGTGTGAAAACCACTTACAAACCATTAATATAGAAAAGAGCATAATAAAAACTAAAACACCCATGCTAAAAAATGCATCTTTAGTTACAAAAAACAAGACAAAATCCCAAATTTAATTTAACTTGTATATGAACTTACCTTGTTTGTCTTTGAAGATGAATAAACACTATAACACCAAAAATCCTTGAAAGAGGCGACGGCGGCGACACGGCGGCGACGGCGGCGGCAACGTCGGAGTAGGCGGCGGATTGGAGGAGGAAGTGGGTTCTTGAGAAATTTAGAGAGAGTTTAGAGAAATGAGAAGGTATGTGGAAAGAAAATGAGAGAGGAAGTTGTATTTAAGTAATAAGTTTGCGCGCGGAATTCGAAAAACAAAAGTTCAAAATTTTTTGACTATTACACGACGGGCCCGAGAGGCCCGTCGTGTAATCTTCAAAAAATTATGGAGATTACACGACGGGCCCATTGGGACCGTCGTGTAATCTTCCCAGATTCGGAAGATTACACGACGGGCCCAAGGCCCGTCGTGTAATACATGGATTACACGACGGGCCCATGGGGGCCCGTCGTGTAATCTCCCCAGATCTGGGGAGATTACACGACGGGCCCCCATGGGCCCGTCGTGTAATCTATGAGATTACACGACGGGCCCATGGGGGCCCGTCGTGTAATCTCCCTAGATGTGGGGAGATTACACGACGGGCCCCCATGGGCCCGTCGTGTAATTTCATGGTTAAACGACGGTCCCAGGGACCGTCGTTTAATCTCCCCAAAAGTTTGGGAGATTAAACGACGGTCCCTGGGACCGTCGTTTAAGAGCTATTACACGACGGGCCAATGGGGGCCCGTCGTGTAATCTCCCCACATCTGGGGAGATTACACGACGGGCCCCCATGGGCCCGTCGTATAATTGCATGGTTAAACGACGGTCCCAGGGACCGTCGTTTAATCTCCCCAAAGATTGGGAGATTAAACGACGGTCCGTGGGACCGTCGTTTAAGAGCTATTACACGACGGGCCCATGGGGGCCCGTCGTGTAATCTCCCCAGATGTGGGGAGATTACACGACGGGCCCCCATGGGACCGTCGTGTAATCACATAGTTAAACGACGGTCCCTGGGACCGTCGTTTAAGATCTTACTACACGACGGGCCCATGGGGGCCCGTCGTGTAATCATATGGTGTAATATTAAAAAAATTTTGAAAATTTTTTGAAATTTGGCACCACATTCAGACGAACTCATACTACTGTGTTGTACACAAAAAATTACGCAAACTGTAGCATTAAACCTGATTTATATTTAATATTAAATATATGTATATACGTACCAATCAACATAACAAAGTAAAGATGGTATAGATCATGATGAATTACAATAGAAATTAATTAATGTACTTGTACACACTAAATGGCATAATGTTCAAGTTTTTTTCTTTTTTCTCTTTGCTGCCTCAACACGTGTCCATTCAATATCTGGTCGAACCAAGTGTGAAACATCATCATCGAATTCGTCAATCTCCTCAACCGGTGGCATTCCCTGTGTGAAAGATGGAATGTCGGAGCAATCTTCCTCATCTTCTTGCCCGTCACGGTACAATTTTGGCTTCATCTGCACAACTAAGGACAACTCTGCATTGCTGGGATCCGTTGTATAAAATACTTGGATTGCTTGTGATGCCATAATGAATGGATCATTTTTGTATCCCAATCGTCTAAAGTCTACAACTGTGATGCCATCACTGTCAATCCTTACATAGTTATTGTCTGCCCATTTGCACTTAAAGAGTGCTACATGTAAACCACAGTAATCGAGTTCCCAAATATCTTCAATGAAACCGAAGTAGTTCATAGTTCCATAAACTGGATTCTTGTCCTTTGCAGATGAAATATGCATTGCCTTAGCACGGATACTAACACCACTATTTTGAACGGGATGCTTCTCATCTCTTTCGCGAGTGTAGAATGTATAACCATTGACGAAGTACGATGTATACCGTGTAACAATCGTCGACGGACCTCTAGCGAGCTTCATTAACTCTTGCGAACAGCCGTCCTTCTGAAAAACATGGCTGCGTAGCCACAGACGAAACGTCCGATTGTGGTCATCGTGTATCAACTTTTCATTTCGTCCTCTTCTTGGATATTTATCTCTTACTTCCTGTAGGTGAAGCTCGATAAAAGGCTCAACTTCAACCCTATTATGTAAAGTATAGAGACAAGCTTTCTCCCATTCACATCGATTTACCTGCGATGGAACGCCGACGGATAGTCTTTTCCAGTCAAAGTTTGTAGTCTTCGGCAACCCAATCGCCTCCGCGGTGGACAAATACTCGGAGCAAAATTCAACCGATTCCTCTGCAATGTAGCTTTCTACTATACATCCTTCTGCCCGATTTCGGTTCTTGACATAACCCTTCAAAACCTTCATGTACCTTTCAAAAGGATACATCCATCTCAAGTATACCGGTCCACATAGCTTCACTTCCCGGACTAAGTGCACCGTTAGATGAATCATTATGTCAAAAAATGAGGGTGGAAAGTACTTTTCAAGCAAGCACAAAGTCTTAACCAACTCTAATTGTAGCGAATCTAGTGTCAATGGATCTATTACCTTAGAGCATATCGAGTTGAAAAATGAGCAGAACTTGGTAATTGCGAATCTCACGTCCTTCGTTAAAACTCCTCGCAACGCCAGCGGTAATAACTGTTGCATCAAGATATGAAAATCATGTGATTTCATGCCAATCAGCCGCAGATCCTTCATAGACACCAACCTTTTCAAGTTGGAAGAATACCCGTTGGGCACTTTTACAGAAGCGAGCCACTCACAAAGCTTTCTTTTTTCTTGTCTTGATAGTGTGTACTTCGCCGGAGGTAAGTAAGTTGCATTCCCTTTCTTCGTAGGGATCAAGTTAAGTCGGATCTTCAATTCCTTAAGATCCAACCGTGCCTTCTCACCATCTTTGCTCTTATTGGGAATGTCTAGCAACGTGCCCACTATTGATTCACACACGTTTTTCTCAATATGCATCACATCCAAGCAATGACGAACAAAAAGTGTCCTCCAATATGGAAGTTCGTAGAAGATTGACCGTTTTTTCCAAGGGCCGTCTACCACGGGATCATTGTTACGCCGTTTTCTTTTCCCGAGCACCACTTTCAAATCCTTAACCATCTCATAAACGTCTTTGCCGGTCAAAACCCGGGGAGGGTTTCTTTCTTCCGTTTTGCCATCGAAAGCCTTTTTCTGTTTGCGGTATCGATGATTTTGTGGTAAGAATCTCCTATGACCAAGGTAAACGGTTTTCTTACCATTCTTCAATCGGATGGAGGATGTTTCTTTCATATAAACGGGACAACCGATAGAACTCTTGACTGAATAACCAGATAGATTTCCATAAGCAGGAAAGTCATTGATTGTCCACATCAACATTGCACGGAGTGTGAATGTCTCTTGACGGTAAGCATCTCTAACTTCGATCCCCTTTTCCCATAAGCTCTTTAGATCATCGATTAGTGGTGCTAAGTACACATCAATGTCATTCCCTGGTTGTTGAGGACCAGATATCAATAAGGTCAACATCAAGAACTTTCGCTTCATGCTCAATTTCGGAGGGAGATTGTAGTTGACAAGTATGACGGGCCAAGTACTATGCCTACTACTCATATTACCATGTGGGTTAATTCCGTCCGCCGACAAGCCAAGACGTAGGTTCCGTGGTTCCGCACAAAATTCAGGATGATCGGCATCAAAGGTCTTCCATTGTGGTGCATCGGCTGGATGTCTAAGCATACCATCTTCAACACGTTTATCATGGTGCCAAGTCAAATTCTTGGCATGCTCGGCATTACGGAATAAACGCCGTAGACGCGGTGCCGGAGGAATGTACCATAACACCTTTGCCGGCACACCTTTGCTGCCATCCGTTGGCTTCTTGCCCTTCTTCCATCTTGACTCCTTACAAACCGGACATTCATCCAAATCCTCGTACGCATTTCGGTAAAGGGCGCAATCATTTGGACATGCATGAATTTTTTCATATTCCATTCCCAAAGTGCTCAACGTCTTCTTAGCTTCGTACATACTAGCGGGTATTTTATTATCAACCGGTAGAACCTCTCTTAGAAATTGTAAAAGAGCCGTGAAACTAGAATTTGTCCACCCTCCCGATGCCTTCATGTTCCATAATTTGACCAATGCGGACAATTTCGTATATTTACTACACCCCTCATACAAGGGCATCTCGACATCATTCATCATTGCTTCAAATAACTCCGGACGATGCACAAACTGTTCTTCCAAATCATTAACCATATCAAACAAATTATCTCCTACAACTTCCTCAACAACATCTTCTTTCGCTTTGTTGTTCGATGATGGATTAAAACACATTTCACCGTGTAAATACCACGTTTGGTACGAACAAATAATCCCACGCGCAAGCAAGTGTCTTCTAACTTCATCAACTGGATGAGATCTATGATTTCCACAATCCACACAAGGACATCGAATCTTATTATTCTTCATGTGAGTTTCCGCAAATGACAAAAATTCTTCAATCCCATCTCGATATTTTCTAGTCAATCTATTAGCCCACATCCATTTTCGATCCATTTCCAAGAACCCCTAAATCGATATTAAATTTATCATACAAATTATTCAATAATCAAGTTTTTGCATTTAAAAACACAACGTATAGTCAACAACTAATCATACCGAAAAAGAAAAAAAGAGAATATATATATATATACCATTTTTGACATCTACAATAAATCGTCCATAAAAATCAAATAAATAAAAAGAAGAGTAAGTAATAATCACAATACTTACAAATATTCAATATACGCGAGTGTTGGTTTCGTAATGGCGGAGACGTGGTTTCGCAAGTGTCTGTGATGTTTTTCGCGGCTGCGCGATAGATCTGTAATGAGATGAAATGAGGGCTGCTGCAAGGGTAAAAAAGTTAGGAATACACGACGGGTTATTAAAACCCGTCGTGTAAAGTCGGACTTTACACGACGGTTTCAATAAACCGTCGTGTAAAGTGGCCCCGCGGGGGCACTTTACACGACGGTTCTTTGGAACCGTAGTGTAAAGTTGCTCCGCGAGGAACTTTACACGACGGTTATTTGGAACCGTAGTGTAAAGTCGGACTTTACACGACGGTTCTTTGGAACCGTAGTGTAAAGTTTCTCCGCGAGACACTTTACACGACGGTTATTTGGAACCGTAGTGTAAAGTCGGACTTTACACGACGGTTCTTTGGAACCGTAGTGTAAAGTTTCTCCGCGAGACACTTTACACGACGGTTCTTTGGAACCGTAGTGTAAAGTTGCTCCGCGAGGCACTTTACACGACGGTTCTTTGAAACCGTAGTGTAAAGTCCGACTTTACACGACGGTTCTTTGGAACCGTAGTGTAAAGTCGGACTTTACACGACGGTTCTTTGGAACCGTAGTGTAAAGTTGCTCCGCGAGGCACTTTACACGACGGTTCTTTGGAACCGTAGTGTAAAGTCAGACTTTACACGACGGTTCTTTGGAACCGTCGTGTAAAGTCCCTCGCGTGGCACTTTTCACGACGGTTTCAAAGAACCGTCGTGTAAAGTACGACTTTACACGACGGTTACAAAGAACCGTCGTGTAATCTCCGTCGTGTAATATACTTTTTGTAGTAGTGTTTGTATCCATTTCATGAAGTAAATGTCTACATATGCACAGATATATATTGGAATTCATAATTCATACCGTATGTAGGGATATATAAATGTATGTATATGTATATTGATTTTTTTTTTTTAATTTACAACTGAATTTCTCTAATCAACGTGTTCACGAATATTGTCTTAAGAGGAAAATATTACTTATATAGAATTAACCATATCCTATTCTAAGATTAACATAATGTGAAATTATCGGCACTTAATTGGACTTTTTTTTTTTGGGGTAAAAAAGCATTCATTAATTTGACAATTTACCTCATCTTAATGTAGACATATAAATATTATAGATGTACATAGGAATGACAATGGGGTGGGGCGGGCGTGGGTATGCCTCCCATCCCAATATCTGCCTCCCTTTTTACCCCACATAGCCCCCTAATTTAATGTAGGAGCGGGTAATACCCATTGAAGGTGTTATACTTATATCCTACCCATTTACCCATCAAGAATTATTAAAAAAAAATTAAAATTCCTTATATTAAAGTTTTCATAAATTTTAATAACATAGTCATAACTGAAAATGAAATTAAAATAGTAAAACAAATTCAAACTTCAGAAATCCATAAACTTATATTTATAAAGAAAACTAAAACATTAAAACACTTACTTTATTTTTCTTCTATTATAAGGGAATATATGCAGGTATGGGGAAGCTTCCCCCACCTCCGTCCCGCACCTGCACAGGTGGTTAATATTAACCCTCATACCCGCCCCCATACCCATATATTATCCCTATATCCGCCCCTTACCCGTATCTGTGGGTAAAAATGTCATTCCTAGATATATATACATTTATGTGCTATGTTTGGTAAGCATATTCAAATATCTACAAGAAATGTAGCTTTCATATTAAAAAAATTTAGAATTAGTATTTACACAAAATAGTCAAATTTGAACACCGATTTTAAAAATAAACACTAATCAATTTATTTACGAATTTGAATAAAGTGTAAATTGTCTCATTTTTTATTCCTAATTTACCCTTCCACTTTTTTTCCTGATTTGTATATTTGGGGGTTTTTTTTTTCATTAATCCGAAATGTCTTCATATGCAGATCACTTGTATGCTATGCGATAAGAAGCCTACAGCTGGCCGAGAGTAAGCTTCAAGTGTCCCCTTTACTTTCTAATGTTGGTGTTGTGTGGTGTTCAATTTGTATTCTCAACAATTTTATGCATATGTGTGTATCTATAAACATATATATTCATATATCTCCCTTTCACTTTGTAAAATACTTGAATAATGGGTGTGTGCTTTTGTGATTGGAGTTATTAATAAATTTGAACCATGTGTGCGCGCGTAGTTATCAATATTGGATGCATATATAAAACCTTATATCTTGATAAAAGAAAATGCTTACAAATAAGTTGGCCTTTAGAAGACATCCACCCGGCTAAGGCTAACTCGGCGAATGGAAGGAGAGGAGTTTGAGTCGAAACTCCCATGTTCGAAACTTGAGAGTTATAATTTCTCTTTGATAAGTGATAATGATGCAAGAGCATATTGAACTTGAGAGGTGGTTTATATGGCTTGGGTCTCGAAAAAATGCCTGACTTTATCTATTGGGTATACCTACGGATTCGTAAAGAACTACTCGAAGTAAAGACCTAAATAGATAGTGCTTAGAATGGATTCTCAAATCTAGTAATGGGTGGTGTTTAAATAAATTGATTGTGCTCCTCTCATCAATTACTACTTTTAAGATAAATGATTCCATCACTTTTACATTGTGCGCACGCGTGTGTCTGTGCTGTGTTTATATATATTTATACTTTGGAAGGTAAATGCCAGAGGAAGTTCAGAAGAGGGCATCTTCCTGCAAGATGAAAAGTCCACCACCTCTCACAAGGACAAGGCTGCTACCCAATTTTGCCTGTTTTAAGTCCCACCTTGATTAATTGGGCCAAATGTTCTTGTTCTTGCTTCTTTTTCTTTTTTGGTTAAGGCGGAGGGAAATTGGTCTACAATTTGTTGGGTGATGGTAAAAAGTCAAAAATATTTTGGGTGTTGATAAATAACATTTTCACGATAAACGATGTATTTACGAAGCATTGATCATAACAAAATTATATTAACAACATTTTTTAAAATAAAATATTTGCACTAAATATCATATTTGTGAAAAATAATTTACATACGAAATATATATTTACAACAAATTGACCTTAAAAAATTCTCGTTAAAAAATAATTTATGATAAATATGTTATTTACCTCAAACATTTTCAAAAAATGCTATTTACTTTAAGCATTTTTATAAAATGGTCTATTTGCTGTAATTTTTCTTTTTGTTATTGGAATACTTATCATGTTAGATTAAAGAAAGTTCCAAAGAAGACCACATATATGTTTCTGATTATTTTATTTAAAATGATGCAATCAAATTGATTCAATAGAATACCACGAATATGTCTCAGCCTATAACATTGTATTTTGCAATGTTATAGAGGACCACATCTCAGACAGCAAAAAAAGCCCAAAATATTTTCAAATAACTGGAACCCCCAAAATCTCCACCATTCTGAACTATCAAAAGAAGACCAACCATGGAAGTTGTTTTATGACATGAATACTGTGTGTATTACTCTGGGAGAAATTGGGATCCCTTGCTTGGATAGAGCTTTCATTGGTAAGAGGCGCAAAGCGTGATTTGAAGCAGCTCGAGCGCACCATCTCAACCATTAAAGCCATGCTCTTGCATGCCGGCGAGAAGCAGATTAAACTTAACCACCGGATAAGTGTTTGGCAGAAAAACAAGTAACAATAGATATTGAGATACGGACAGACAGTGCAACAGAAAGGTTGCCACCTTCTGCCATCATTGCAATTTCACTCGAAACGATGTTTCAACTTTGTTCCCTATTTCCTAGTGATTGACGAATCCACAGTCCAGAACCAAACAATATATACACACGCATAAATATTACTACTCTTCCAAGTGTATAGAAAGGAAAAAAAAAAAAAAAATCAACAGCCTTCATAAATATATCCTACTTTTCTTTTTCTTTCGTTTTCCAATCTCCATTTTCTCTTTCTACACATATTTGAGTTCTTAACTCAGCAGAATGCCAGTCAACAGAAGTCTCGATCAATTGAAGTCGACAATAAGAACATCTTTTTGGTTTGAATAAATGAATTCTAAACACCCTTAGCTAACTTTATCTTCATTTGTAATTTTTATCCATATCCAACTGATTAAGATCCAAGGTTATCTTATAAATCTTTCATTTTAGGTTGTTTTATTTATGAACATTGAATTTGAATTCTAAATATCCATGTGTCTTGATCTTCAATTGCTTATTCTGGTTTAGATTTACGTTTCCCGTTTTATTTGTGCAGACGGATCATGTCCGATGAAGTAGCGTATAATTTGAACAATAGAGTTTTGTCATAGCTCCTCACATGACGGATCATGTCCGATGAAGTAGCGTATAATTTGAACAATAGAGTTTTGTCATAGCTCCTCACATTCTTATAAATACTAATTATTTATAATTACGCAAGCTGTAATTTGCATCCCAAAATAAATAAATAAACTGAAAGATAAAGGGGGGCGGGGGGGGGGGGGGGGGGGGAGGGGGGGAGGGATCTCATGGAACCCATATGATATTCCATTAAGAAGGTGGAGTGTCAGGGACATCGTAAAGGATGAAAGGACCAAGTTTACCTGTCCTAAACAGTGTTAGAAACTTTTTTGATACCATTAAACGAGCTTCAGACGCTTTGTGAGGTATCTTTAGCGCCTTCTGTAGTGCTTCAAATTGTTGTTCTATAAGTCCCTCCAAGTCGCTTTCCTCTTCTACATTCCCATCAAAGTTTGAAAGAGTCAAGTATAATGCGTGTTGGACTTTAACTACAAGATCCTGAAAGAATGGCATTAAAAGCAATGTGTGATGATCTCCGGGTATAAACATGAGCATGTATTAACAATGAGAGTTTTCACTAGTGGTAGAAGCCTCCTACCAGCTATCTTGCAGTAAATTTACATGGAAGGTTGTGTGAAAAAAAAAATTTGCACAGAAGTTAACAGAGCACACAAAGGTTGTGTGCCCTCTCTTTGATCAAATACCACGAAGAAATAGGAACTAGATTTGTTTTTCTCTCTCTGTTGATGCACACATGCATGCATGCACATACAAACAGAGAGGAGTATACTTGCATTTGAGTTGTGTTTTGTCGTTACATCCTGTTTTAAGCGTTCCACTGAGGAAGAAACCCCATGGAAAAGCATTCATAACCCGTGTATTTTCTCAATTTAAGTCAAGAAGTCTAATCACCACCAAGCATATTTAAGGAGCAGATTAAAACTGATATCAAGCACGAGATAAAACATCTCCCTGTATCTAATTGAACTCTATGCCATTAAAGATTAAACTTATTTTACCTCTATGTACGCCACACTAGACGTATTTGGGGGTTTCCTCCTCTTTGGTCGAAGATCTTTAAGACTGTGTTCCACTTTTTCAACAGCATCATATCGAATCCCTTCTGCTCTCCTATTGTTCCAGTGCCTCCAGTGAAGGGGAGTGCCTTGGGAATTTAAAACTGCAAGTAAGTAGTGGGCAATATGCTCTTCTCCAACCACAGAATCTTTGACAGACCCTGCAGGGAAAGTGAAAAAACTTTTATTCATAGAACAGCATTGAACATAACATTTTCACTTGGGAGTTAAATAAACTGATTTTAGAATGGCTTCCAATTCCCGCGCATAATAACAACATGTAATACAGTATCAAAGTAAACACAAGAACAGAGATAACAACAGCTTATCCTAGAGGATTGACCTGCGAGAGCAAGCTTTAACCCTGTCTCTATATCTGGGATACTTGGAACAAGTACACCTGGAGTGTCCAGTACATATACCCTAGGCTGATGAACAATCTGTACTATAAGAATAAAATTTGTTCAATCTCAGCCAAACTATAAAAACATGCATCTCAAATTAGCCATTAGCAGAACAAAAAAATTTCCAAAATAGTTCCTTTACAAAAAACACCGCATATTGTTATCAAAAGAAAAGGGAAACAACAACAAAAAATTTACCTTGAAGCCAGCAATGTCTTGAGTCACACCAGGCAACGGACCCACTGTAGCTCGCTTCTTCTTCCCCAGCACTAGTAAACACACACAATACTATCATTGCCAAAATCCATCATGACGTATTACACTACCGACCAATAGTCCGCGTTTTCATAATCCTAACGACGAAAACTTTAATAGGTAGTCTTATTTGCAAAATAACTATACAAAAATCAGAAATTTTTAATTCGCAGAGTGACTTAGGCGCAACTTATTTTTACACTAGGCCTAGCAAGGAGTTCATTATAAAAATTAAAAGGAGATCACTTTGCTATTTTCACTAGGTAAGCTCTTCATTGCATCAAATTCTTCTATCAAAATCAAGCAGTTATGTTTGCAAATTCGCCCGAAATCGAACAAAATATTACCAGGAAACTGAGACGTCGCAATTTGATGGATCGAATTGATCAAAGCCCACTTGCCAACATTAGGAACGCCAAAAACCATCACAAGCAGAGTAGGCTCCCTCGAAATCACCTCCTTCAACTTGAACACCACAAGCTCCAGAAGCTTTGCACACACACAAAATCAACAACAAATTATCAAATGTCAGCTACAAAATCGAACAAACACCGCGAAACGTTTCGTATCGAATCGGAATAACCTTCTGAACAGAACTCCTGCTGTGCGCATTTATCGGGGATGGCGCGGGTGGCGGCGGCCATGTGGCCGGGGAACCAGTTGATGGCTCCGCCGCCGACGTTGAACGCCATCTCTCCCACCTGCTTTAACCCTCTTCCCATCTTCTTACTTCTTCGCCATTTTCTTCTTCTCTGGTGGTTGATGATGAATTTTCGGAGGTGAAAATTTGAGCTCTTTGTGTGCGGGGTTTTTGGGTTTAAGCGGGTCTGTCCTCCGACTGCAAATGATTCTGAGTTTGCTTACTTGTCAGCCTAGTTTTCGCCTTTCCGAGCAAAGTAAGACGGTTCGAATATCTATCCATTTTCATAAAGAAAAATTTTCCTACTTAAATGAGAGAGTTTTTTTTTTTTGAGAATAAAATTATATTTTAATATATAAAAAATTTTATTTTTAAAAATAATAAGAGGTGCTTGATATTAAGATTTGAATTATAAAGTATAACTTAATTTTTATCTTTTTTTTAAAAGTCAATTTCAGTTTTACTATTTATTTGGTTATGTGACGCGAACTTTAAAAGTTAAGAACTTTACATATACAAATTCAAATAAGATGATTTTTTTTAATTACATAGAATTTTAAGACGAACGAAACAAGCTCCATATCTTTTTTAACACATTTCAAGTTTTTTAAATTTTTAAACTCCAGTGATTTAAACGTCTCATCAAACGCATAATTCAATTCAGACCCAAACTTTGCAATCAAAACCTTAACACCAAATGCATGCTAAGATAGTTTTTCTTTTTTAAAATGAGAGAATGATGAAAATAGTTGAGAAAAATATTTTTTTGTTAAAACTTTTCAATTTTCAAAATTAGATAGGTCTTCTAAACATAGGGTAAATCTGCATATGGAATGAACTGACCTCCATGTATTCTTATTATTTACCCATTTATGTTCTCATGTTTCCTTGTGTTTAAGCTTAGATATACATTAAGATATACATTAAGTAGACTGGGGTGATGCTCTTCTCGTTCAAAGATAACAATCACCCTATGGTCTTTAAGTAAGCCTCTTGGATATATATATATATACATACACCCACTACAAAAGTGGGTTCCATATGTGAATTTCATGTTCGTAAATCTAGCTTTTATTAGTGTATGATATGATGTTTACCATCAATTTGTGTCTTTTACAATTGTTTGGGGGTGTGAACAAGAAATTTAAAAATTCAGTTCTTATGTCCCCTTTTTCGTATCCTTTAATAATATTATATTACATTGATCAAAATAGTTATGTTTAAGAATCCATTAAAATAGTTATATTTAAAAGAGAGACGTAAATAATTGAAGTAAATAGTATGTTTTAAAAATTTTAAAATAAATAGCAGTAAATAAAAAAATTAATAGGTATTGATTTATTTACTTGGTGTAAATTTGTTATTTACCTAATGATTTTATTTTTTACTTAATAAATTTATTATTTACCTGATAAATTTATTATTTACATCAAATATTTTATAATTTTGTTTTAAATGAAAAAAATTGAAGGGTTGGGAATTCAAATGATGAAGTTAAATGTGAAAATATCATTAACTATGTCTACAACCATTAAATCTTTGCTATTTACTTCAATTATTCTTATAAAAATATGATTTAATATAATTTTCTCTATATTCATGCGACATGAATATATTTTATTTGATATGATGACTCACAAGAAAAGCAACAGAATAAATAAATATATACATATATATTATGAGAATGGGTTATGGCAATGGAGTTTGTTACCAATTGGGCTGCTATGGCCTTTTCGCCAATGAGGCCTAACCTAACAAGTTCTTTCCAAAACGATGTGTAAATGGAAGATATTCTACCCGGATACGGGTGGTAACACACCTCCTACCGGAGTGGTGGATAAAAAGTTCATCTTTTTTTTTTAACCTCTTTCTAATCAATATTATCTCCATTAATCTCTTTCTTCAGTCATCTGATTTTGCACTCGATCGCCATCTCTTTTCTACTGGTGTTGATGCAGGTTTGCACAAATGAGGAGAAAAGAAAAGAAAAGAAAAACATAAAGAAGTTTATGTTTTTTTTTAAAATTTAATTTTTCTTTACTTTTAAAAGTCTATGGCAATTTAAGTTCACGTTATATTTGTTTTGTTTTTTTTTTTAAGTGTAGAAATAGTATATTTGATATTGTATCTTGTTTTGTAGTATAATGATTTAACAATGTTCTTAATAACATATCTATATTTTGTTATTATTATTAAGTCTTGGAATTCATAAAGATATACTTTCATAGTATCTCTTATACAATGAAAATTAACGTGTCAAGGAAAAATTAATTTAGTAGTTTGGTAGAAAAATGATATTTTCAATATTAAATTTGTCACCAAGTTTAGGAATTGCCAAATTGTCTTTTGTCAAATTTTAGCGTTTTATTGCTATTGAATGTTATCTTTATTTTTATTTTTATTTTTTCATTTAAGCATGCATAAGAACATTAAGTATGATGCCCATCAGATATTTTATTTTCACATCTTGGCCCAATTATTTTTTTTTTGTTTAATAAGCTTTAAAATTTTATAATTTTTTCGTTTTTGTGACCTGAAGTTTATATAAATAAATATCCTCATTGAACTTTATATCTTTTATTTTTATTACTGTAATTTCAAAAAATAATTTATGCGCACACCCATTAATGTAAAAGGCTGGCTCATCCACTGATGTCCTTGACATAAATATTTACATTGTAGATGGTCTTGGTTTATGTATATAACAACTCAAATATTATGATGATAGGGTTACATAAAAAATATAATAATCAATGGTAGTCTGTTTTTAAAAATTCAAAATCTCAATTAAAAAAAGGTCAGTTTAATAAATCTTTTCATTTTAATAATATGATTATAACTAAGGGCCTGTTTGGTGCACAAGTTCAAGATGAGATTTTTAAGTTTAAATAGTAAATTTTTTTGAATTTTCAGAAAAGACAAAAAACTTTTTAGAAAAAAGACAAAAACTTTTTGAGAAAAAGACAAAAAAAAGTTTGAAAATCTGAGTTTGGACTTGAACACCAAACTCACCCTAAATATAACATTCACAAAAGCACATGATACAGATAAGGCACTCTATCCAAAGATGTACTCACTAAAAGTAGTGACTAGTCGCAAATTAAATGTCCTTTAAGATCATAAGTTGATCTGAGTTGTTTTAACTTTTTATATTCAAATTGAATATTATAATAAACCAAATGCGTGTTTGGAAGATAGAAAGATGAGTGTAACACGTATGTTAGTTAAAGTAAAAAGAAAAATTTTGAATTTAGATTTGAGTTAAATTTTGGATCCAAAATAGTGATCTAGTGTCCACACATATGTAGTAGATAGTCAATGATCAGTTGATCACTCACTCACTCGATCAGTGGATGACCGCTGGTCATCCACTAAGTGACTCCATCCACTAGTTATGATCACCAATTGCCTTGTGACAATGGAAAAAAGACAACTTATCTTTTATAGGGCATGTTTAACAAAGCCTGCTAAAAGCTATTTTAGGATTACTAGGTCCAAAAACAACTTCTAAAAGTATTTGGATGATTTATCAGAAGAGCTTTCAGATTACAGAATAACTTATTATAAAAATAAATAAATAAATGTGACTTTCAGTAAAAGCTTTTATGAATAGACTTTAATAAAACTGGTAACAAATTTTAAATTAAACATTATAAACGTTATTTAAAATTTTATCACCTGTTTAAAAATTTTAAATATCATTTTAATATTATAAGCTCTTTAATTCCAAACACTTTAATCATAGTTTTTTCTTTTTTTACTGACTAAAAATAAAAATTAAAGCTCTACCAAACGAATTCATAGTCATCATTAATAAAAATAAAGATGACACAAAAATCTAGTGTCTTTGACAGGGCACAATTATCCCAGTGCAAACTGGCTCATCCTACAGTGCTTGAAATTTAGATAAGAACATATTAATTGCAATCATAGTCACAAGTCAGAAAACTAGACATTTGGTTTAGAATTTTATTACACTACAAATCAAGCAGAATAACACATGTTTAATCACAAATTTGTAATACCAAATTATGATTACCTAGACAGGTGTTCTCTTTCTTTATTTTCTTTGCTTTCACTACAAGAAAAGTGAGAATCAACGACAACAATTTTAGTGACGACTAAAATTTCGTCGTTGAAAGTGACATTCAACGGCAGGTTGTCGTTGAAACTGTGCTGTTAACGACAGGATGCAATACAAGCATCAACGACAATTATACTATCGGTAAAAACCTTTTATCGGCGACACTTTTCTTCACATTGTCGCTAAAATTTGAGATTTTTGGCGCCAATGAGCTTTGGCACCCTCATATTGGCGGGTAAACTTTTAACGACAACTTATATAAATTAGTGACAATCATATGTCGTCGTTGAATATGTTCAGAATTAGTGATTTTTAATTATGACTAACTTTGTATTTAATTAAACACTTTTTGTCGTAAATTATGAACTTTTAATGACGATACAATTGTCGCCGTTAAAAGTTTTGTCCAATCGCATTTAACGACAAAGGTCGTTGTCATTGAAAATTTAATGAATTAATGATTTTTAACGATAATCAATTTTGTCATTAATTTTTCAGTTTTTGTCATAAATTAACACTTTTTGTGACGATACATTAATCGCTGTTAAAAATTGTCAGTAAAGAGTTGTCTAATTACATTTAACGACAAAGGTCGTTGTCATCATTAAAAGTCTAAATTTTATAAAGGAGTATAATTTTTGTCATTGAAAGATTTAAATTAAAAAAAAAATTGTATATTTTTGCTTTTAACTATTTTTGGCAAAAAAAAAAAAAAAAACTCAAAAGAGTCATCTATGTTGCAAAATAATTTCAATATAAACACATTTAATGCCCTGGTTTATAAAAATAATTGTGAAAGCATGTATTAAGCATAATTGAACGAGAAATTTAAGATAAAAAGCAAGTCGATGAAAGTACTGATATTGAATCAGTAACTGAAGCAATCCAACCTCGACATCCTTCGGAGTAATATCTGATGTTCAATACACGTAAAATAGTTATAAGTAAAAATTAATAAAAGCACACATAAAAAACTTATTCAAAAACAATTTACTTATTAGAAGAGCGATGTTTAATGCTGATGTTACAACAGGGAGTTCTCAGTATTTTTCTTCAGATATTGTTTCTGCTATATGTTGTTGTAGGTTGTGCAGATATTGATAGGCTTATCTATGTGTTATGATTTTGATTTGAAATTATGTATTAGTTGTTGTAATAACTTATATTATTTCTTGCTATTACACAAAAACTAGACAACTAAATTCTCACACCTAAAAACTAGATACAAGGGAACCTATATTATTTCACATCTGCATTGTATTTACCCGGCCTTAAGCTAAAGTTCATGCCTCGAGGCCTATTTATAGCCATGGATGCTTGCCTTGTATGGACAAAGTGCCACCAACGTGGCTAACACTTTACACAAGATTTGAACAGTTGGTTATAAACATTCAATTTTGCAACTAACCTGAAGAAGAGGAGTCATCAATTGTTGATGAAGATCCATGCTCGTTACGAGTTATATTGCCTAATCCAGACATTCCTGAAATAATAATCATGAGCAATGATATCAGCAAAAAAAAAAAAAAAAAAGGAATTTTATGTTTCAACAAACCGATAAACAATGATTAAGCCATTCATAACATCAGGCGTAGATACTCACTCGCACGACAGGAACGTTAATAGAATGTAGAGAACATGTAGTAATAAGGAATAAAATCTATACATATATACCCACACATAGGCAGAGAGAGATAAAGGGTGAAAGTCAGTTGAAAAAATCATGGAGGGAGTGTGAAAAAATCACGGAGGGAGTGGGAGTAGTTATAAAACGTGGGGAAGTGAAATAAATATTTTCGTTATTACAAAAATAATGCCAAATAGATATGAATGACAATAATTGTTTAGATATTATCTTACATCTCCTATAGTTTTAAATTTGTAGAGTATATATTATATATATCAAATATAGGGCAACTATATTTACACCTACCACGGTTATAAATAGCACCATTAAATTATTTAAGGAAAAAAAAGGTTTCCCTGTTTTAATTTTTTTTCATAAAAAAAAATTAAAATTTTAAATACCCTATATTGCTCAACTACATACCGCCTAACAATATTTTCTTGAAAAAGAAAAATATCATTTGTAAGTTATTGCTCATTCTTAGATTTCCCTATGGATTATAATATACAGATGTTTACACAAAACTTACCTTTTAGACCAAAATGTGTTTTAATTTAAAAAAAAAAAAAAGAATTTTGATCGGACCTTAAAACGCCACTTTTCCTTTATTTTTTTTTAACCCAAATAACATCACTTCAATGTTAGCCCGACGATGGAAAATCATTAAGAGCAAAATGGTAATTTATGCTATGTTTGGTAGGGTGGAAAAGAGGAACGAAGGAAGTTGGATGAGGGAAAAGTGAAAGGAAATTGATGAGGTTGGTTGTTTAGTAAGAAGGAAAAGAGAAGCGAAAGGAAAATGAAATGGAAAAAGTTTAGACAAGCATAAACAAGAACTCATGCTATTTTTAAATCGTGTATTGTCCTACAAACGTTTTGTGAGATATGTCTGAACTTGTTGAGCGAAAACTCATCCAAATTCCTTCACACTATAGGTAATGTTACAAAAAAGACTGGTGTGACGCTGCCTAATGGATTGAGTGCAACAGTGGAACGTGTTCTTTTTGAACATGTTCTTTTTAATGGATATGGATATCCTACTATTTATTTTTACATTGGTGTTTAAATGGAAAATTTTTCATTTCGATTAAAAAATTGAAATATGAAAAAATGACAACACAAATGAAATGGCAACATAAATAGGAAACGTAATTGAAATTTGAAGGAATTTAACTTTCGTTGAAATTTGAAAATAAGTTGACTGGTAGATTGCCTGGTAGATTAAGCAAATAAGTTGACTGGTAGATTGCCGCACCTACCATTGGACTACTAAGACATCGCTAGATCCCAAACTGTTGGAAGCTCTATTGTCGGGTTAAATCTGATCAAGGAACTCCCATCTAGAACTTTTCAACTTCATTCCCGCTGTAGTCACCAAACCAATCACTCTCAGCATTCGTGGCAGCGGTAGTGGAAGTCTCACACAAATGGAAACCCTAGATATGAGAAATTTGGGAGAAAAAGGGAAAGAGAGAAAGGGAAACCCAACTAGTAAGGTGCAAAGTTTTCATATAAACAAAGGGACATATTTTGCATCTCATAGATTATACATATACTACAACGACCTATGCTTCCCTCTTGTATGATATTGTCAGCTTTGAACCTCGTGTCTGCACGGTTTTGCTCTTGGGCTCTCCCCAAAAGGCCTTCTACTATTACGAGGTGGTTTCTTTACTTATGAATTATCATATATATTAATTATCAAGCGATGTAGGACTATACAGCTTATCCTTTCTCCTTGTATAGAGACTGATAACTGTCACAATCAGCCTTCATTTTGGGGCCCAATATTCTCGTTGGCCACATTTTTGATTGAGTATAGTTTTGATACCATTTTGAATGACCCATGCCTCCCTCTGGTATGATACTGTCCGCTTTGAATCTCGTATCCTCACGATTTTGCTCTTGAGCTTAACCCAAAAGGTCTTATATCATTAGGAGGTGATCTCTTTACTTATGAACCATCACATATAACCTTTGCCAAGCAATGTGAGATTGGATAACTTATCCTTTTTTATCGGGATTGATGACTATCACATATATCATGCGCTAGTTTTTAACAAGCGATGGAGTTAGAAAAATGTTTCAAAGGTGAAAAAAAAAAAGTTTGTTCCCAAAACTATAATAATTCTTTTGCCATCTTTATCTATTTGTATCTTTGTTTTTTTTTTTTTTTCCTGCATGAACTATAATAGAGTTAAATTTAATTTTAAAGTTTAGTGTTCAAAAAATTGTGAAATTTAATGGTAATATAGTCGATTTTGATTTATTTGAGTTATTACATTGTAAATATTAATACTTTAAATTCAAAATTTAAGATAGAATCTGTAAATGTTACAACCAAAAGAATTTTAATAGGGTAAATAATGGATAAAGTTGTAAAATATGTTTTTATATTTCAAAAAACTATTGAAAATCAATGAAAGTTTCAAAGTTAAAAGAGACAAAAATGAAACTCTCCCTGCACCCCTATTTTTAAATAATCTCAACTCAAAACTTGAAGTGATTTGAATTACAATTACAAATCTTCAAACTCAAACTTTCTATGTGCAATTTTCAACATCATGTTTATTTTAATAGAGTTAATAACTTGAAAAGTTATTTTGTCGCTAAAAAAAAAAAGTTCTACATTATTCTTATGAATAATAGATTGGCCAACTAATAGAATATAACGAATTCAATATATATATGCATGTGTATTAACCTTTTTTTTCATAATTTTGCGGAAAAAAACCATTTTGTTTTGCTTAAAGTATAGATACTTTTATACTTTAATATTTAAAAAATATAAATGCTTTAATATTTTAAAAAAGTACGAATGCTCTAATGTATAAAATAGAATATTTAGAAGTACCTTGATTTATGGTTGAAAGTTTCAAATTTTCTTTGTATTTGAAAATTAAAGAAGACAAAAATATTAATGAACAAATATAATAATTTAAAATATATATAATAATTAATATTAGAGTAAAGATATTTCAATGATGTTGGCGCTTGTTTTTGCCTCCAAAGGCTGAAATATTTGAAGAAAGTGCGCCAAATCACAAAAGACCTTTGAAAGGAAGACCAAAAAAAAAAAAAAAAAACCCCCCACAAAAGACAACTTCCGTTGGTTTGAACTTCGAAGAGATTCAAGTCCTCAAACCCATATCTCTTGTTCTTCGTTCACATCTCGCCATCTCTGTTACGAGTTCTTTTTTCGTATGTTTTTTTTTTTTTTTGCTCCTTTTCTTCTCTGTTCTTAAATTTCTTTGATTTATTTTTTTGTTTTTTTTTAATTTTATTTTTTCCAGAACTCGAATCTCCTCCATCGTTGTACGGAAGATGCATCATCAGACGCTCAAACAGCAGGACATGATGCAGCACTCGCTCTACCACTACCCCGAGGATTTCTTCGGCCTCCCTCTCTCTTTCTCTCTCTTTGGTCACTGCCTCTCTCAAAAAGCGCCGAACCCCCAGCCTAACCGCACTAGAACCCACGCCGCCCGGCCGTCAGTCACTCTTCCTCAGCGCTCGCTGTCTCCGGCCCAAATGTTGCAGGTAGGCTTTCTGTTTTCAACTACGATGGTCGCAAAATAGGTAGCCGCCTCTAATATCAGAATAAAACATAGGTGTGCCCATGTAAACGATGATGTAAACGGGCCTCTAGGAGATATTTGTATTGCTTTTTTATTCTATGATATTTCCCTTTTTTAATTAATGAATGGTAATTAGAAAAGTTTAAAAAGATCATACTGGTGGTGGCAAATAATCCCCTTTCACATTCATTTTCTTTGTTATTTTGATTAATCTGTTTGAAATTTGTGTTTGGAATTGGAGTCGAACAAATTCGTTGTTAATCCTAATCCCCAGATATTATTATTTATTAACAAAGTCTGATTGTGAAATTCTCTATTGATAAATTGAAAAATTGTTTGCATGATAATGATTTTGTGTTAAGATTAAGAAGTACAAAGTTTTGGAACCACTATCATCCCGATTCATCTTATAATATTGGATCCCTCTGTACGTTTGTTCTTAGTTTGCTAAGCTTTTGGATTTCTCTGTGTTTTAATCAATGGAAGAGACTTTAGTCACCATGGTTTGGCATTGAAAGGTAGGTTTCCCTCCCCCCCCCCCCCCCCCCCCCCCCCCCCCCCCCTTTTTTTTGGAAAATATTACTTCGTGGGATGCTTTGATTTTTCTTTTTGTTTGCTTCAAGAGGTGACTTCGTGATTTGGAATTCTCTTTAATGTTTCCTTTGTTTACTGTAGTCAGGACAACAAGTGCACATGGAAAACAAATTGAAAACGGAAAGGGATAGACCTCTACGGGATAACTTCTTATTTAAATATTTAAAGAAAACAGAGGTTGTATTATAATTTTGATCTATTAAAATACGCCAACAATAATCTTTATATTCTTATTTTGATTCATAGCTCTGAAGCCTCTTCTTCTACCACTTCTGGTTGGACCTGTTCATTGACAGAGGAGCCCTTCCTCTACCGCTACTGGATGGACCTGTACATTGACAGAGAAGACCTTGCAGGAACAAAATTTCATAGAGAACGATGAAGAGTGGGTTAGTAGGGCCTTTACCTATTCTGGCACTAGGAAGAGCAGGTGGAACTAAAATAGCCGGATTCTCTCCCGTTATTGACTCTCCTTGATCGTTGAACTCCACTTCTCAGGTCCACCATCTTATTTAAAGAAAACAGAGGTCGTTGCATCATGCGTTCTTTTACATATAATCTCAATTTTTTTCCTTTTGGTTTTTGATTTGTTGATTTTGTTGTGATTTCTAGTGTTTTCTGTTTTCTTTGCACTGTCATGTATAATGTTTGATTTTCTAATGTTTTCTGTTTTTGATTTGTTTTCTTTGTTGTGATTTCTAGTGTTTTGTTTTCTTTGCACCGTCCAAAGAGTATATATGGTATTGGTGTGATTAACTTTTGATTTTCCTTGAAAGTTACTGGAATTTAAATTGGTTAGAGGTCATGCCATTAGTAATTCCAGTTAATTTTGGTGTTTTAACTTGATAGATATTACATAGTATATACATATATACTCTGGTTATAACCAATGTCCATTCTTGATATTTGTGCAATTGCAGCTTCACTGCTTAGGAATTCTGTTAAAATTTGAGAAGGATAATCCTTCTGCTCACATCGAAGACAAATATGGTCTCATTTCCAATCTTGTTGGAGGTCTCCAATTGCCGAAGTAAGGACTTAAGCTCATCAAAAAGTCAAAAACTTCCCTTTTTTTGTTATTGCATCCTAATTGAGACAATTTGTGTAAATGCATATGATTCTTTTCTTGTTGGGTTCTGTCAATATATGCATTATATATCATCGCCTTTAGTATATCCTTAATTCTGTTCAACTACAGGGTCTATTTTGCACTAATATTGTGCACGATCACACCCAAGACATTAAGCAAGAAGTTCTCCAAGCTGATGCTTATAACCTGTTTTTGGACTACTTGGTTAGATGGTTAATTCATATTGCAAAGTGAAAGTATATTTTAGTATTGACAATTGTTTCATTAATGTTGCCATTCTTGAATGTGGCAAACAAACGGGTAAGGATATGTCAGCATTTACACTTGAGAGGTTGGCACAGGCTATCTACAAGTTACATTTGCTTATAGATTATGTTGCTTTTGTTAACTAATAAGATCTTCTTTGCAAAACTGTTAGTAATTTTTTTTCTTTTAAATAATGTCAGTGATAATAATCTAACGATAAATGTTATGCTATTCTTACAGATTTTCTCAAATTCTTCTGGATGATGATTGGATTGAAATTGATGGGCACGCATTTGATTCAGAAACTTCCCACAATAGTTTAACTTGGACGAAATTGGAAAAGGAAAAAATCAGACCAAAGGAGCCTATATATGTACAAGTTGGTGATGATTAAATTTCAGCTATTTAGATGTTTTTGTGAAATACTTCACAAATAGAGCATATAAGAAATTTGTGTATTAGTTTGGTTTTCTATAATATTACTAATAGTAGTTACATCAAATAATGTAATTTGTTCTACTCAACATGATCAACTATTTGGTAGTAAAACATGTCATATTTGGTTGCAAAAGAATTGTTTGGTTGCCTACGATAACAAAATCACGAATATCTGACGATCAAATAGTCGACTTTTGGTGACTAAAATTTTGGTAGCAGGAAGATGCGTTTTTTGGCAACCACAATTTGGTTGCAAAAATTTTTTTTTTGCAACCAAGTTGTTGCGACCACCCAGCTACCAAAATTTTGGTTGCACAAAAAAAAAAAAAGAAAAAAAAAACTTTTTGCGGCAAATAAATAAAATCGCCACTAATTTTTTGGTTGAAAAAAACCAATTTTCCCGTAGTACCATTAATGATAAGACATTCAACGACAACAGTTTGTCGTTAAAAATATATTTGTCGATTTACAAAAAAAAAAAAAAAAAAAAAATTTTTGCGACAACAAGTAGGTTGTCGAAATAAGTACATTGTCGCTAAAATTTACACTTTCAATGACGACTACCTTGCCGTTGTATTCATTTAGCGACAAAATGCTATCGTCGTCTAATAGTAATCAACGATGCAAATTGTACTTAATCAACGACAATTACTTGTCGTAGAATAACACTTTCAGTGACAATGTAAGAAAGTCGTCGTTAAAACAATCAATGACACATACGTACAGCGACAACTGTCGACAACATGATTTTTTGTCGTTAATAACTTTCAACGACGACTTTCTAATTTTTAACGATAACTTTTGTCGCCGTTAAAAATCAATTTTCTTGTAGTGTTTTTCTATTTTTTTTTCCTTTGGCAGATTAATTAGAAGTGGATTTAACATTTGGCTATATTTTACAACCACCTTTCTAAGCTTGCATTTGATATACCAGTTTATAATGGATTTTTTAAATTAAAATTGGTTGATTTTTGAAAAATTGATTATAATTTTTGTTGATCTTTTAGAAAAAGATAAAAATTGGAATAAAAACTTTAGATCCGGACCTGAGAGCGACACATATAGATTTTTTAATAAGAGAAAACGATTACATAGGGTTTAGACTTTAAAAAAAAATGGAAAAAAGAAAGAAGACACCACTTAATTATCAACCTCTCAACAAATCCCTAAAACAATTGAACTGATAAGAATTAGTAGACAATCATTATCCATAATTCTCATAAATATCTCTTAGCCTCAACAACAACACTTCACACTTTACCCAAATAAAAGGTTTGCTAGCTCCAAAATTATTAGATGTTTTCATAATATAAATGGTAGATAATGAATATTTTGATATATATTATGTACATATATATATATATATATAAACACACACTACCAGCCGCTATATATACACAATAAAGGAAAACTTTATCAGTATTAAGTCGTGATACCATTGCAAATGAAAAACGATCGACACTTGTCCAATCTTCAAAAATATCTTATCACTTGATCATTTATACGTTCATTATATCTCTCTCTATGTATATATACATACCTATACATACATATTATAATTGCATGGCCATTATATATACTTCTTCGCATGTCCAAGGCCTCACATGGCACCGTGCGTTACTAACCTATAGATATAGTTGCCACAGCCGAGTGTCGCAAGGACAACAGATTCGTGTGCCACACTTCCTTCAGTGACAACAAATGCCCGCTGCAGAGAATCACATGCAAAAATAATTAGACAATATATTAATAATGAAGTCATTGACGTAGGCCAAAATGTAGCTCCAAGTAGATGGCCATTTTTATTACTTTATTCATAGGGCTTGGTTGAGCCACGTGGACCTTGATTAGGAGCTATTAAAATGGTTAAACAAAAATAACTTCAAAATATCTTATGTGGGATATTTAGCTGGATGAAGCTTAAACAAATATCTAAAACCTACTTATATATAATATTTGGATAATTTATTAATTAGCTGTATTATAGGGTTTAGTTAGATACCCAAAAGGCAAAAACTATCTTCAAACGACAAGATGTTCCCTTGGAAATATCTCTCATCATCAGACCAGGAAACCAAGATCTTTCTATTTTCGTGCTATTTCATAGGTTTGTTTTAATAATCTCTTTAATTGTCTTATTGGTTCTTTTTCCATGTATATACTTATAATATATACACATATATTACGCTTTCCATGTGGTTGTTAGCTTGCACTTAGATGGGTTTTTTCATTATTAAATCCACAAGTCTTTGTGTTTTGATATTTTTGTTGATTTAGAGCCACGCACGACCATATTATTAATAATATTTATTGTTGTTATTTGTATTCTCTATTTAATTGGTGCACCACCAGTTCTCGCCAACGATTGGCGAATCGAAAGCTCTCTTTCCAAGGAGAAGGTCGATTATTAGTGCAAATTGGTGGGAACAAAGTATGTTTGTACATTGGCAAATTTTTTTTATTTTGTTTTTAATTTAGAATTGGGATTTGAACTCTGTTTCTTGTTACGGACATGTGTGGATTTATCAGTCAGTTTTTTTTTTCTTTTTTCTTTTTTGCATGATACTTAAAATTAAATATTCTTTTAAGAGAAGAAGTTAGAGTCTTCAGATAATTCCGGATTACTTTATAACAAAAAAATCTAATCCTAACTAATATCCTCTTTTCGACAGTGTTCATAGAATTTTTCCATATATATATATATGTGTGTGTGTGGGGGCGCACACGCGTGTGTATGAATGCCTTGTTTACGAATATGTTAGAACCATATTGGCTTATAGCAATGCTCATAAAAAAGAATCGTTAACCCTTGAAAAAGAAATGCTAGAGCCTAGAGGAATTTCTCTGTGTTTGCTAACATTCACAGCGTGGATTGAAAATAAAGAAAAACATAGCAAAACAAAATTTTCACAAACACCTACTATTTGAATTAATGAACCACAATCTCAACAACTACAATCTAAAATTACCAAAATAATAGCAGAAAAAGAATGCTTTCACTTTTTCCACGTAGTTCAAATGGGGATATCAAACTCGAAATCTCCGCCATTCTGATTCTAAATTAGAAAAAGAAGAACATGTCCTTTCCCGCCTTACCTTTTGAGTCAAAACAATGGATTTCGCTAATGGCTCGGCAGTAGAACTCAAGGAGAAGCTGGGATCCATTCCTTGTGGAGAGCTTTCATTGGTAGGAGTTACAAAAAACGAGATTTGAATCAGCTCAAACGCACCATGTCAACCATTAAAGCCGTGCTCTGGGATGCTGATGAGAAGCGGATCATACTTAACCACTAAACAAGGGTTTGGCTAGCTGATTTAGCTTGTAGACATATTTCTAGACACGAAAAATGCTCTTGATGAATTTCACTGTGGAGCATATGGTTTCAGTTGAGAGACTTGTTAATGGATGGTGCACAAGGAAGTAGAATTACAGTTACTAGTTACCACACAAGGTTTTAAATGCCTCACTTATGGATATTGTTCCAACTTACAATTTAAAAAGCATGTCTCACGGGGATTGTACGTCTTTATTTGTGAAATTTGCTTCAGAAAAAGAACATGAGAAGCAATTCCAGAACCTTGTGAACTAACATTAGTAAACAAATCGTAGACAAATGTAATGGTGTTCCATTGGCAGTTAGAATTTTTGGTAGCCTAAAGTATTCAAAATGAGATGACACGATAAGGACAAGGCAACATAAAGATTACCGCATTCTACCAGCATGCAAATGAATTGACAAATTACCATCTTACTTGTAGCAATGTTTTAACTTTTGTTCCTTATTTCCTAAAGATTGAGGAATCTGCAGTCTAGAACTAGATATACACATTCATATATATTAGTGCTCCTCCAAGTGCATAATAGAAGGAGGAGAACAAGAAAAGAATGAATGGTATCCATAACTGTGTCCTACTTTTCTTTTTCTTTTGTTTTGGTATCTCAAGTTTCTCTGCCGACAACATTTGCAGTGCTATTATCCATTCTGGCACTTAGCAGAAGGCCACAAGCAACAAAAGTTTCAATCAACTGAAGTCGTTAATATGAAGCTTTATTCGGTTTGAATTCTAAACACCAGTGCATGTCTTGATATTCATTTGTGATTTGAATTCATCCGTCTCATTAAGAACCAAGGTCATGTGTGTATAATTTATAAAATTCATTTTATTTGTTAACTTTACATTTTGAATCCTGAACGCCCGTGTCTTTATGTTCAATTGTTTATTGTGGTTTGAATATAGATCATTCTAATTTATAATCAAACTAGGTGTATGTAGTTTTATTATCGTTTTGTCCTGTTTTATTTGTGCATTCCACCAAAATAGAGTCAGGGACATCATCGACGATGAAAGGACCAAGTTTACCTGTCATAAACAGTGGTAGAAACTTTTTTGAACCATTAAACGAACTTCAAACACTTTGTGAGGTATCTTTAGTGCCTTCCGCAGCGCTTCAAATTGTTGCTCAATAACTCCCTCCAAGTCAATCTCATCTTCTATGCTGCCATTACCGTTTAAAAGAGTCAAGTACAATGTATGTTGGACTTCAGCTAGATCCTGAAAGACCTAAAGAATACCAGGAAGAAGTGGCATCGATAAAACTATATGTCATCCAGTCAAATTAAATCCAAAGGAATTATGAATGTACTAAAACAGTGTATGATCACCTCAAGGTATAGACATCAGCATGCTGCGAGAGACTCCACTGAAAATAGAAGTATATATTCCCAAAACATTTTGACAACATTTTAAGAGGATGACAGTTACTCAAGATGTGGAGAACTCCACGTAACAATTTCTGTGATCAATTACATGAAAAGTTCTTTCAAGAAAGTAACTTTAAATTGCTAAAAAAAAAAAAAAAAAAATCATCCTTACAAAAAGTTTTAGTTTGCCAGTCAAACACGGTCCAAGTACCAAACGCAAGTTCAACTTGCTTTTAGGTCTTATGAACAAAACTTCAATGTTAACAAAGCACAAAAAGGTCAAAAATTGCTTGCTTTCTTTACCATCGAACACCCGGAAGAAATAGGTAGAAGATTACTTTTTCTTTCTCTATTCTGATGCACACCTGCACACACAAAAAACAGACAGCGATGCATATTTGTGTTTGAGTTGTGTTTTGCCATCAGATCCTGTTTTTGAGGGTTCCTAACGGGAAAGTATAACCATCCCCGAGCATGTTTAAAGAATAGCTTATATCTGATATATAATCAACCAAAGAGACATAGCACAACTTCCTGTACCTAGTTTGAACTGTATGACAGTGATGCAGAACAATCTTACCTCAATGTACACCACACAAGACGTATTTGGTGGTTTCCTCCTCTTTGGTCAAAGATCTTTTAGAATGTATTCCACTTTTCCAACAGAACTATATCAGATCCCTTCCGCTCTCCTGTTGTTCCAACGCCTACAGTGAAGAGGAGTGCCTTGGGAATTCAAAACTGCAAGTGTTGAGCAATATGCTCCCTGAAGCTTTCACAGACCCTGCATGTAAAGTGACAAAATTTTACTCAGTAAAACAACTTTCAGCATATTGTTTTCCCTAAACGACTCAAAAATCCTGATGTTGGTACTTGCTTCTAGTTCCTGCACTCGTAATTTTGCCATAGAATTTGGTATTAAAAAAAAAAAATTTATTACATCATAACAGAAATGATGGAACTTTATGTAAAAAGAATGACCTGTAAACGCATGTTTTGAACCCTGTCTCAATTTATAACATCCGTTCCCCCGAAAGTTTGAACGCTTGCAAATTTTCCCCTTCTGTTAAGTTGTTAACCGAAAATGACACGGGGCACTCATTTACGATTGGAGTTGGAATATTATATGTGTAACTATGAAGTTGCCCCTAGAATTACCATATAAGATCATTTTTCTCTAATAACAAGCCTTAATAGCAAAAATTCAAACGATCAGAAGAAAATTTAATTTTAAAATCCTAAATATTTCTAAAACTACAATATTGATACTCGAAACAAATTAATATATATTAAAGACATTAAAGTTGAAAATATATATATATATATATATATATCTAACTCTCTACAGAGAGTTCTTCGGAGGATGGGTGGACTATTGGCCGGAGAAGGGGGCGGGTTAGCAATTGGGGAGAGAAGCGTGAAGCATACACATCTTAAAAATACACATCTTGATTATTTTCAAGATATTAATTACACCAAACAGCTTGTGGGCATGGTGTAAAAGCTTTGGTTGGTCAGGTGAGAAGGGGACATGATATTATCTTTTTGGCCCAAAAATTATGTAAACAAACCATGATAGAACCTAGAATGAAAAACCCACAAAGGAATAGAGGTAATGAAAGAGAAAAATGAAGGAATAGTGGTAGAGGCGCCAGGCAGATTTGAGGTGAGGGGCGACCCTGAGCTTGAGTGTTACAGCCAAGATCTACAGGGCATTTTGCGACAACGTCCAAAGTTCAGGGGAAAAAATGTAATTTGTCAAAATAATAATATAACAAATCAGATAAACTTCCAATAACCATCAAAAGTTTATTCCGCACCTAAGCCATTCTCCAAATATTTCATTAAAAAAAACAAACAAACAAACAAATTTTTAACTCGTAACTTCGTCCATTCTCAACACTTCAATCCAGCTGAACGAAAATATTTCAGTTCAAGCAATGCCCACTACTCAAACAACGATTATAACGTCACCCAAAAATAAAAAATAAAAACTAAAAATCAATTAATGGAGCAAAAAAAAATACCAACCGATTGTTGAAGTACCTCGAGACAAAGCAATTTCCAATCGACCTCCAAATCGTAATTTGTTCGAACCCAGAAAAATGCAAAAGATCGGCTTCTCTCTCCATTAAAACTTCGAAATATGGTTTCCTCATTTCCTTTCATTCCTCTCTTTCTCAGCCCAAAGTTATGATGATGATGATGATGATGATAATAATACTAATAAATTCCGCTCTAAGATCTAGTTCTAACACCCAGCTTCAGCATCTCAGAGATTTTCATCTTTTTTTTTTTTTTTTTTTTTTACTTTGAAACTGAACAAAACAGAATCAAAACTTTTATCCAAAAATAAAAAAATAAAACAATAAAACCAAATACGATAAGTCGTTTGACAGCGCTTTTTATTTTTGATTTTTGAAAAGTCAACCAGACAACGGAATTATTACGTGGAAAGTCACTCTATACAGAAGTGCGCTAGTGCTGACCCTCATCAGATCTTGACCTAAAGAAAGAAAAGCAGAACAAATTGGAGAGTAAAGTTCAAAAACTACTCCGGAGCAGAACAACAATTCCCCGCTGGCGCTACCATGGAGGTCCTATACGGAACAGCCGTAGAAGTCTTGAAGAGGGTGGCCACTGCCGCCGACGGAGAGATCAGCTTGGCATGGGGCATGAAAGACGACCTCAAGAAGCTTCAGCGGACCATGTCCACGGTAAAAGCTGTGCTCTTAGATGCCGAGAAGAAGCAGCATGATAACGAACAGTTGAGAGTCTGGCTGAGGCGCCTTAAACATGTCTTCCTCGATGCTGAGGACGTGCTGGGTGAATTCGACTGCGAACTTCTCCGACGAGACGTGGTCAAGATGCACGGAAGCATCGGTCGAAAGGTACGCCGTTTCTTCTCGCGATCCAATCCACTTGCGTTCCGCTTTAGCATCGCTCATCAAATTAAGGCGATTAGACAAGAACTAGATGAGATTGCTAAGGATAGGTCTAATTTCCATCTAGAAGAGCATCATGATGAGAGGCATGTCTTGGAAGGGAGGAGGGAGGTAACAGATTCGTTTGTTAGGTTTTCGGAAGTCATTGGAAGAGAGAGTGTCAAAGAAGAGATCATAAATACGTTGATGGAGAAGGAGAATGATGCTGATGCGATCTCTGTTATTCCGATAGTTGGGATTGGGGGCCTAGGAAAGACTACACTTACCAAATTAGTCTGCAATGATGACAGAGTTACTCGAGAGTTTGACTTAAAAATGTGGGTTTGTGTGCCACTAGATTTCAATGTTGCTGAATTGAGAAAAGAGATTCTCAAATCTGCAATTACGGCAACTAGTGGTGCTACCAATGAGACTCTCTCTGTAGATCAAGTCGTGAAAACAACAACGGATATAAGTAACTTGTCCATGGATCAGCTGCAGATGTTCTTACGAAGCACTTTAAAGGATAAAAAGTTTTTGCTTGTCTTGGATGATGTATGGAATGAAGATCGTGGGAAGTGGAACGACATCAGAGATCTGCTGTTTACAATGGGTGCTAAGGGAAGCAAAATCATTGTGACGACGCGTAATTCTTTGGTTGCCTCGGTCATGGGCACAACACCAACACATAATTTAGAATGTCTATCGGTGGAGAAGTCACGGTCTTTATTTTTCAAATTTGCATTTGGAGATGAAGAATTGGCTGAACAATTTCCAAACCTTAAAGGTATTGGCTGTCAAATTGTGGAAAAGTGCATGGGGGTTCCTTTGGCATTGAAGACTTTGGGGAGTTTACTTTGCTCAAAAATTGATGAAAGTGAATGGATATATATCAGGGATCACGAGATATGGGAGTTACAAGAACAACAAAATGATCCTATTTTATCTGCACTGAGATTAAGTTATAGCACAATGCCGTCGTACTTGAAGCAATGTTTCGCTTATTGTTCTCTTGTACCAAAGAATGCTCGAGCGGTGAACTTGGGTTTGATCGACATCTGGATGGCACTCGGCATCATTCAGTCACCTGATGACAAAATGGAGTTGGAAGATATGGGAAAGTTGTGTTTTAATGAGCTATGCAATAGATCTTTCTTTCAATATCTTCAAGAAATCCCATTCAGTTCCCATTCTGGTAAGAAATTTGAAATGCATGATTTAATTCATGATCTTGCAACATCAATCATCAAACACGAGCACTCCACAATGAATTCTCACACTAAAACTGTCCCTAATGAGAGAGTGAGGCATTTGAGGATATTTACGAAGGATGGCCATGAACAAAGCATTGTAACGAATTTGGAGAAGTTAAAAAAAGTACGGAGTATTTTTCTCAATTATGAGACAGATGAAGAGCCTAACATTGAGGAGTCTTTCCTTTCAACATGCATCTCAAGAGTCAAATACTTGCGATTGTTTTCTTTAACTGCTTTGTATTTTGAGGTGTTGCCAAGTTCAATTGGTACCCTCAAGCATTTGAGATATCTCAGCTTACACGGAAACAAGAAGATAAAGAAATTGCCCGATTCAATTTGCAAGTTGCAAAGTCTGCAAAGTCTGTATCTTGGTGGATGTTCAGAACTTGAGGAGCTACCAAGAGATATAAGTAACTTGGTCAGCCTTAGAACTCTCTCTATAACCTCAAAACAAACCTGCTTCCCTGAGAATGGAGTTGGACGCTTGAGATCTCTTCGGGCTTTGCATATTTATGCATGTAAAAATTTGAGATCCTTGCCACATGATATTAGATTTTGTACCACTTTACGTACTCTGTTTATATCTGAATGTGAGCAACTTGACTTGGCGAGCGGACTTAATCAAGTGATGCAATTGAGTCTTCAAACATTGTATATTGGTGAATTACCACAGATGACTGCTTTGCCACAGTGGCTTGAAGGAGCTGCTCACACTCTACAGCTTTTGCTTATTGGAGATTGTCCCGAATTAGTAGCGTTGCCGGAGTGGCTGCCAAATCTCATCTCCCTTCAAACACTTGGGATTGAAGGCTGCCCAAAATTGTCGTCTCTACCAGAGGGGATGCAACAGCTCACGTCCCTAACGCATTTGCAAATTTGTGAATGCAAAACATTGGTGGAAAGATGCAAACGTGAAGTCGGTGAGGATTGGCCAATGATCGCTCATGTTCCCAACCTTGAGATTGGCCTTGAATCTGATGTTGACGACTAGGTACGCGTTATACAAACATATATATATATATATATATATATATGTCCAGTTTCAATTGTTTCTAATTTGATAAAATCTCTGTTTAAATTACATATATATATATATATATATATTACGAAAGAGAGATATATATGATGTCTAGTTCATAATGTATGTAGGGATATATAAATGTATATTGATTTTTTTTTTTAATTTACAACTGAATTTCTTTAGTCGACGCCGTTCACGAATATTGTCTTAAGAGGAAAACATTACTTATATAGAATTAACCATATCATATTCTAAGATTAACTTAATATGAAATTATCGGCACTTAATTTGACCTTTTTTTTGGGATAAAAAAACATTCATTAATTTGACAATTTACCTCATCTTAATATAGGCATATAAATATTATAAATGTACATAGGGATGACAATGGGGCGGGGCGGGGCGGGGCGGGGCGGGGCGGGCGTGGGTATGCCTCCCCCACCTCCATATCCACCTCCCGTTTTACCCCCATACCCGCCTAATTTAATGCGGGGGCAGGTAATACCCGTTGGGGGTGCTATACTTATACCCTACCTATTTACCCATCAAGAATTATTAAAAAAAATATTAAAATAGCTTCTATTAAAGTTTTCATAAATTTTAACAATATAGTCGTAACTGAAAATGAAATTGAAATATTAAAAATAAATTCAAACTTAAGAAATCCATAAAACTATATTTATAAAGCAAACTAAAACATTCAAACACTTACTTTATTCTTCTTCTATTATAAGAGAATATATGCAGGGTGGATACGGGTATGGGTGAGTATCCCCCACCCTAGTCTCGCACCTACACAGGTAGTTAATCTTAATTCCCATACCCGCCTCCGTACCCGTATACTATCCCCACACCCGTCCCTTATCCGCACCCGTAGGTAAAAATGTCATTCATAGATATATATACATGTATGTGCTATGTTTGGTAAGCATATTCAAATATCTGCAAGGAATGTAGCTTTCAAATTTAAAAAAAAAAAAAAAATTAGTATTTACACAAAATAGTCAAATTTGAACACCGATTTTAAAAATAAACACTAATCAATTTATTTACGAATTTGAATAAAATGTAAATTGTCTCATATTTTTATTCCTAATTTACCCTTCCACTTTTTTTCCTGATTCGCATATTTGGTTTTTTTTTTTTTTAATTAATCTGAAATGTCTTCATATGCAGATCTGTTGTATGCTATGCGATAAGCAGCCTACAGCTGGCCGAGAGTAAGCTTCAAGTGCCCCCTTTACGTTCTAATGTTGGTGTTGTGTGGTGTTCAATTTGTATTCTCAACAATTTTATGCATATGGGTGTATCTATAAACATATATATTCATATATCTCCCTTTCACTTTGTAAAATACTCGAATAATGGGTGTGTGCTTTTGTGATTGGAGCTATTAATAAATTTGAACCATGTGTGTGCGCGTAGTTATCAATATTGGATGCATATATAAAACCTTATATCTTGATAAAAGAAAATGCTTACAAATAAGTTAGCCTTTAGAAGACACCCGATCCCGCTAAGGCTAACTCGGCGAATGGATGGGGAGGAGTTCGAGTTGAAACGCCCATGTTCGAAACTTGAGAGTATTATAATTTCTCTTCGACAAGTAATAGTGATGCAAGAGCATATTAAACTTGAGAGGTGATCTATATGGTTTGGGTCTCGAAAAGTGTATGAGTCTGTCTATTGGGTATACCTATGGATTTGTAAAAAACTACTCAAAACAAAGACCTAAATAGATAGTGCTCAGAATGCATCATCGAGTCTAGTAATAGGTGGTGTTTAAATAAATTGATTGTGCTCCTCTCATCAATTACAACTTTTAAAATAAATGATTCCATCACTTTTACATTTTGTGTGTGTGTGTGTGTGTGTGTATACTTTGGAAGGTAAATGCTAGAGGAAGCTCAGACGAGGACATCTTCCTGGAAGATGAAATGTCCACCACCTTTCACAAGGACAAGGCTGCCACCCTATTTTGCCTGTTTTTTGTCCCACCTTGATTAATCTGGCCAAATGTTCTTGTTTCTTGCTTCTTCTTCTTCTTCTTCTTCTTCATTTTTTTTTTTTTGGGTTAAGGCAGAGGGAAATTGGTGAATAATTTGTTGGGTGATGGTAAAAAGTCTGAAAATTTTTTGGGTGTTGATAAATAGCATATTCACGATAAATGATGTATTTACGAAGCATTAATCACAACAAAATTATATTAACAACAATTTTGAAAATAAAATATTTGCACTAAATATCGTATTTGTGAAAAATAATTTACTAACGAAATATATATTTTACAACAAGTTTACCTTAAAAAAATCTCGTTAATAAACAATTTATGATAAATATGTTACTTACCTCAAACATTTTAAAAAAATGCTATTTACTTTAAGCATTTTTATAAAATGGTCTATTTTCTGTAATTTTTCTTTTTGTTTTTGGAATACTTATCATGTTGGATTAAATAAAGTTCCAAATAAGACCACATATATGTTTCTGATTATTTTATTTAAAATGTTGCAATCAAATTGATTCCATAGAATACCACGAATATGTCTCAGCCTATAATTTTGTATTTTGCAATCTTATAGAAGACCACATCTCAGACAGCAAAAAATGATCAGAATATTTCCAAGCAACCGGACCCCCCAGAATCTCCACCATTCGGAATTATAAAAAGAAGACCAACCATGGAAGTCGTTTTATAACATAAATAGTGTATGTATAACTCTGGGAGAAATTGGGATCCCTGGCTTGGACAGAGCTTTCATTGGTAGAGGCGCAAAGCGTGATTTGAAGCTGCTCGAGCACCCTTCATAAATATATCCTACATTTCTTTTTCTTTCGTTTTCCAATCTCAATTTTTCTGTGTCTACACATAGTCGAGTTCTAAACTCAGCAGAAGGCTAGTCAACAGAAGTCTCGATCAATTGAAGTCGACAATAAAAACATCTTTTTGGTTTGAATAATTGAATTCTAAACACCCTTAGCTAACTTCATCTTCATTTGTAATTTTAATCCATATCCATTTGATTAAGAACCAAGGTTATCTTATAAATCTTTCATTTTAGGTTGTTTTATTGATGAACATTGAATTTGAATTCTAAATATCCATGTGTCTTGAGCTTCAATTACTTATTCTGGTTTGGATTTACGTTTCCCGTTTTATTTGTGTAGACGGACCATGTCCGATGAAGTAGCGTATAATTTGGACAATAGAGTTTTGTCATAGCTCCTCACATTCTTATAAACACTAATTATTTATAATTACGCAAGATGTATTTTGCATCCCAAAATAAATAAATAAACTAAAAGATAAAAGGAAAAAAAAATAGGGATCTCATGCCATATGATATTCCATTAAGAAGATGGAGTGTAAGGGACATCATCAAGGATGAAAGGACCAAGTTTACCTGTCCTAAACAGTGTTAGAAACTTTTTTGATACCATTAAACGAGCTTCAAACGCTTTGTGAGGTATCTTTAGCGCCTTCTGTAGTGCTTCAAATTGTTGATCTACAAGTCCCTCCAAGTCGCTCTCCTCTTCTACGTTCCCATCAAAGTTTGAAAGAGACAAGTACAATGCGTGTTGGACTTCAGCTACAAGATCCTGAAAAAATAGCATTAAAAGCAATGTGTGATGATCTCCGGGTATAAACATGAGCATGTATTAACAACGAGAGTTTTCACTAGTAGTAGAAGCCTCCTACCAGCTATCTTATAGTTGTTGCGGTAAATTTACATGGAAGGTTGTGTTTAAAAAAATAAAAAAATAAATAAAATTTGCACATAAGTTAACAGAGCACACAAAGGTTGTGTGCCCTCTCTTCGATCAAATACCACGAAGAAATAGGAACTAGATTCGCTTTTCTTTCTCTGTTGATGCACACATGCATGCATGCACATAAAAACAGAGAGGAGTATACTTGCGTTTGAGTTGTGTTTTGTAGTTACATCCTGTTTTAAGGGTTCCACTGAGGTAATCCTGCCACGGAAAGCAGAAGAAACCCCATGGAAAAGCATTCATAACCAGTGCATTTTCTCAACTTAAGTCTGTTAGAAGACGTGTTTTAGAGCTGCTGATGTGGAATTTGTTTGTTCTGTTTTGAACGTTTAAGTTGTTCCTATTTTTTTGGTGTTCTGTTATTTCACGTTTGAGTTCATGGCTTAATTGTAGGACCATGTTGTTAGTGGTTAGTTATTTTTTTAAGCTTTAAATATTGTAATGTTTCTGATATTGGATGTATGAAGTGCTCTGTTCTTTTGCTTCAATACCTCTGTCATTACAATATTCAGTGCTTCGTTCTTGCTGCAGCAATTCTATTGTTGTATTTTTTATTGTTAAAAAACCAACAATTGGTATCAGAGCTCTTTTCTTAAGGGACCTGTGTGTGAGTTCGAAACGTTATGGAAGCCGAAGCAAGTTCCAGCCTCTCCTCAATGGCTCCACATGTATTTGATGGAGATAACTACCAGATTTGGGCAGTTCGTATGGAGGCGTATATGGAAGCTTTGGATATCTGGGAAGCAGTGGAAGAGGATTATGAAATCCCTGCTCTTCCGAACAATCCCACCATGGCACAAATCAAAGCGCAGAAGGAGAAGAAGTCGAAGAAATCCAAGGCAAAGGCCTGTTTGTTTGCTGCAGTCTCATCTACTATCTTCACTCGGATTATGTCTCTGAAGTCAGCAAAGCAGATATGGGATTATCTCAAGTCTGAGTATGAAGGAGATGAGAGAATTCGTGGGATGCAAGCGCTGAATCTAATCCGTGAATTTGAGACGCAAAAAATGAAGGAAACGGAGACGATAAAGGAGTATTCCGACAGATTGCTAACCATAGCAAATCGAGTCAGGCTATTGGGCTCTACCTTAGCAGATTCAAGAATTGTTGAAAAAATTCTTGTAACTGTGCCTGAAAGGTTTGAGGCAACAATTGCCACCTTTGAAAACACAAAGAACATGTCTCAAATTACACTTGCAGAGCTCTTAAGTGCCCTACAAGCACAAGAGCAGAGGCGTATGATGAGACAAGGAGTTGCTGAAGGAGCCTTACCAGCCAAGCATCAAGACGATGGAAAGAATAAGAGGCCCAAGAATAAGAAGTTACAAGTTGCAAGTGAAGAAAGTTCTGCCATAAGTAACAAAAACAAGGCTGGAAATAGAAGACCAGGCGGGAAGAAGGATTATCCTCCGTGCCAACACTGCGGAAAGAAGGGACATGCTCCTTTTAGATGCTGGAGAAGACCGGATGCAAAGTGCAGCAGGTGCAATCAAATGGGACATGAAGCTGTTATTTGCAAAAATAAAAATCAGCAGCAAGGTGAAGAGGCACAAGTGGCTGAACGAGAAGATGAAGACCAGCTATTTGCTGCAACCTGTTTCACCAACCATGATTCAAGTGAAAGCTGGCTCATTGACAGTGGGTGCACTAACCATATGACTTATGACAAGGAGCTGTTTAAGGAGTTAAAGAGCACGGAGTCCAAGAAAGTTAGACTTGGAAACGGTGATTATATTCAAATTAAAGGCAAGGTCACCATAGCCATTGTAAGCTGTTCTGGAACCAAGTTAATCACCGACGTTCTCTATGTTCCAAATATTGATCACAACCTGCTTAGTGTTGGTCAATTAATAGAGAAGGGATTTAAGGTGACTTTCAAGGACAAGGCATGTGTGATGGAAGACCCTGCAGGCCAGAAGATGTTCGAAGTCAAAATGGCAGCGAGGAGTTTTTCACTCAATCCAATGAAGGAGGAGCAATCTGCTTATACAGCTAAAGAAAGTCTATCTATGGTTTGGCACAAGAGACTAGGGCACTACCATCATCAAGGTCTTCTACAGATGAAATCCAAGGAGATGGCAACCGATCTTCCAAAGCTTGATGATCACATACCAACCTGCAAGGCTTGTAAATTTGGGAAGCAAAACAGGAAGCCGTTTCCGAAGTCAGACTGGAGGGCCACTTGCAAGCTGCAGTTGGTGCACACAGATGTTTCGGGACCTCAAAGAACACCTTCTTTAAAAGGTAGTCTCTATTATATTGCCTTTATTGATGACTTCACCAGAATGTGCTGGATTTTTTTCTTGAAGTTTAAATCAGAAGTAGCTCAAGTTTTTTGGAAGTTCAAGGCAAGAGTTGAGAATGAAAGTGGCTGCAAAATTCAGATAGTAAGGTCTGACAATGGGAAGGAGTACACTTCGGCAGAATTTGACAAGTTTTGTGAAGATTCAGGCATAGAGCATCAGCTTACAGCCCCTTACACACCTCAACAAAATGGAGTTAGTGAGAGGAGAAATAGATACATCATGGAGATGTCAAGATGCATGCTGCATGAGAAGAATTTGCCAAAGAAGTTTTGGGCAGAGGCAGCAAATACGGCTGTGTTTCTTCAAAACAGGCTTCCCACAAAGGCAGTGAAGGGACAGACACCATTTAAGGCATGGTATGGTTACAAACCATCTCTGAAATTCCTTAAAGTATTTGGTTGCTTGTGTTTCACTCATGTTCCACAGAACAAGCGTGACAAGCTTGATAAGAGAGCTTCACCAGGTATCTTTATAGGCTATAGTACTGTCAGCAAGGCCTATAAAATTTTCCAGCCACAAACCGGAAATATTGTTATTAGCAGGGATGTTCACTTCGTGGAGGATGAAGAGTGGAGCTGGGATGATGCAGAGAAGAAGGGTCAGACTGTGGCAGAGCTGAAACTCAAGTTTTCTGGTTCAAGCATCGAAGAAAAAGATGACTGGCAGAATGAAACAGTGGATGATGCTTCCGTGAGAGGAACAAGGTTGCTCTCAGATGTTTATGAAAGGTGCAATATTGCTGTGTGTGAACCTGCCGACTATGCAGAAGCAAAAAAGGATCAAACGTGGATAGCTGCAATGGAGGAGGAGCTGTCAATGATAGAGAAAAACAAGACTTGGATCCTTGTGGACAGACCTCAAGACAGGAAGGTGATTGGAGTCAAGTGGGTGTACAGAACCAAGCTTAATGCTGATGGCTCAATCAATAAGCATAAAGCTAGGCTCGTGGTTAAAGGGTATGCTCAAGTGTTTGGTGTGGATTATTCTAATACGTTCGCACCAGTAGCAAGACTTGACACCATCAGACTTTTGCTTGCTGTAGCTGCTCAAATAAATTGGAGGGTGTACCAGCTTGATGTTAAATCAGCTTTTTTAAATGGTGTTTTGCAGGAAGAAATATTTGTTGAGCAACCTGAAGGTTTTGTAAAGGAAAGAGAGGAAGACAAGGTTTATCTCCTCAAGAAGGCCCTTTATGGGTTGAAACAAGCACCAAGGGCTTGGTATAGCAGAATTGATGAACATTTGGTGAGCTTGGGATTTGTCAAAAGCCTATCTGAATCAACTCTATATGTCAAGCACAAAGGAGCTGACACTCTTATCATCTCATTATATGTGGATGACCTACTTGTAATGGGAAGCAACAGTACGCTTGTAGAGAAATTCAAGCAGGAGATGATGGATGTTTTTGAAATGACAGATCTTGGTTTGATGACTTTCTTCCTTGGAATGGAAATAAAACAAGCTGAGCATGAAGTTTTTATTTGTCTAAAGAAATACTCCAAGGAGATTTTGAAGAAGTTTAGACTTGAAGAATGCAAAGAAGTGAGCACTCCAATGAATCAAAAGGAAAAGTTATGCAAGGAAGATGGTACTGACAAAGTTGATGAAGGGTATTTTAGGAGTTTGATTGGTTGCTTGATGTATCTCACAGCAACACGGCCTGATATCTTGAATGCTGTAAGCATTTTGTCTCGGTTTATGCATTGTGCAAGTGAATTGCATCTCAAGGCTGCCAAGAGAGTGATTCGATATGTCAAAGGCACATGTGGTTTTGGTGTTAAGTTCACAAGGAGTAAAGAGTTCAAGCTGATTGGCTTCTCTGACAGTGACTGGGGAGGTTCTGTTGATGATATGAGGAGCACTTCAGGCCATTGCTTCACTCTTGGATCTGGTGTTTTTTCGTGGAGCTTAAAGAAGCAGGAGACCGTGGCTCAATCTACTGCAGAGGCAGAATTTGTGGCTGCAACGGCTGCTGTTAATCAAGCTTTGTGGCTGAGAAAGATCTTAAATGATCTCAACTTGGAGCAGAAGGAAAGCACAAGGATTCATGTTGACAATCAAGCTGCCATTGCCATTTCACACAATCCAGTGTTTCATGGGAAGACTAAGCATTTCAAGATCAAACTGTTTTTCCTGAGAGAAGTGCAGAAAGAAGGAGACGTGGCTTTAGTTTACTGCAAGTCTGAAGATCAACTGGAAGATTCATTCACAAAGCCACTTCCAGTCAGCAAGTTTGAGTCTCTAAGGCAGGAAATTGGTGTTTACAGCTCCTAAAACAAGGAGGAGTGTTAGAAGACGTGTTTTAGAGCTGCTGATGTGGAATTTATTTGTTCTGTTTTGAACGTTTAAGTTGTTCCTATTTTTTTGGTGTTCTGTTATTTCACGTTTGAGTTCATGGCTTAATTGTAGGACCATGTTGTTAGTGGTTAGTTATTTTTTTAAGCTTTAAATATTGTAATGTTTCTGATATTGGATGTATGAAGTGCTCTGTTCTTTTGCTTCAATACCTCTGTCATTACAATATTCAGTGCTTCGTTCTTGCTGCAGCAATTCTATTGTTGTATTTTTTATTGTTAAAAAACCAACAAAGTCAATAAGTCTAATCACCACCAAGCATATTTAAGGAGCAGATTAAAACTGATATCAAGCATGAGATAACACATCTCCCTGTATCAAATTGAACTCTATGCCATTAAAGATTAAACTTGTTTTACCTCTATGTACGCTACACTAGACGTATTTGGTGGTTTCCTCCTCTTTTGTCGAAGATCTTTAAGACTGTGTTCCACTTTTTCAACAGCATCATATCGAATCCCTTCTGCTCTCCTATTGTTCCAGTGCCTCCAGTGAAGGGGAGTGCCTCGGGAATTTAAAACTGCAAGTATGTATTGAGCAATACGCTCTTCTCCAACCACAGAATCTTTGACAGACCCTGCAGGGAAAGTGAAAAAACTTTTATTCATAGAACAGCATTGAACATAAAATTTTCACTTAAGAGTTAAATAAACTGATGTTAGAACAGCTTCCAATTCCCACGCATAATTACAGCATGCAATACAGTATCAAAGTAAACACAAGAACAGAGACAACAACAGCTTATCCTAGAGGATTGACCTGCGAGAGCAAGCTTTAACCCTGTCCCTATATCGGGGATACTTGGAACAAGTACGCCTGGAGTGTCCAGTACATATACGCTAGGCTGATGAGCAATCTATAATATAAGAATAAAATTTGTTAAATCACAGCCAAACTATAAAAACATGCATCTAAAATTAGCCATTAGCAGAAAAAAAAAATTTCCAAAATAGTTCCTTTACAAAAAACACCACATATTGTTATCAAAAGAAAAGGCAAACAACAACAAAAAATTTACCTTGAAGCCAGCAATGTCTTGAGTCACACCAGGCAACGGATCCACTGTAGCTCGCTTCTTCTTCCCCTGCACTAGTAAACACACACAATACTATCATTGCCAAAATTCATCATGACGTATTACACTACCGACCAATAATTCGTGTTTTCATAATCATAACGATGAAAACTTTAATAGGTTGTCTTATTTGCAAAATGACTATACAAAAATCAGAAATTTTTAATTCGCAGAGTGACTTTGGCGCAACTTACTTTTACACTAGGCCTAGCAAGGAGTTCATTGTAAAAATTAAAAGGAGATCACTTTGCTAATTTCACTAGGTAAGGTCTTCATTGCATCAAATTTTTCTATCAAAATCAAATTCGCCCGAAATCGAACAAAATATTGCCAGGAAACCGAGACGTCGCAATTTGATGGATCGAATTGATCAAAGCCAACTTGCCAACATTAGGAACGCCAACAACCATCACAAGCAGAGTAGGCTCCCTTGAAATCACCTCCTTCAACTTGAACACCACAAGCTCCAGAAGCTTTGCACACACACAAAATCAACAACAAATTATCAAATGTCAGCAACAAAATCGAACAAACACCACGAAACGTTTCGTATCGAATCGGAACAACCTTCTGAACAGAACTCCTGCTGTGCGCATTTATCGGAACGCATTCTTGCTCGCACGAATTAAAGTACCGAATCCATTTCTACAAAAATCAGGCCAAAAATCAAAAAACACAAAAAAAAAAAGGAAAATTATGGAGAGAGAGAGAGAGAGATTCTAGAGAGAGAGAGAGAGAGAGTACGGGAATGATGTTAGGGTTGGCGAGGTCCTTGCTGAGAGCAATGAGGCGGCGTTTGGAGGAGAGGAGGGGCTGGAGGTCCTAAATGGCGGAGGAGAGAGGGATGCGGGAGTCGCGGACTTCGAGGACGAGGTCTGCAACCTTGAGGCGGTCGCGGATGGCGCGGGTGGCGGCGGCCATGTGGCCAGGGAACCAGTTGACGGCTCCGCCGCCGACGTTGAACGCCATCTCTCCCACCTGCTTTAACCCTCTTCCCATCTTCTTACTTCTTCGCCGTTTTCTGCTTCTCCGGTGGTTGATGATGAATTTTCGGAGGTGAAAATTTGAGCTCTTTGTGTGCGGGGGTTTTGGGTTTAAGCGGGTCTATCCTCCGAGTGCAAATGATTCTCAGTTTGTTTACTTGTCAGCCTAGTTTTCGCCTTTCCGAGTAAAGTCAGACTTCCATTTTCAAAAAGAAAAATTTTCTTATTTAAATAAGAATTTTTTTTATTATTTTAAAAATAAAATTATGTTTAAATGTATAAAAAAATTTTCTTTTTAAAAATAATAAGGGGTGATTGATGTTAAGATTTGAATCATAAAATATAACTTAATTTTTATTTTTTTTAAAAAGTCAATCTCAATTTTACTATTCATTTAGTTATGTGACTCGAACTTTAAAGTATATAACTTCACATATACAAATCCAAATAAGATGATTTTTAAAAAAAATTACATAAAATTTTGAGATGAACTAAACAAGTTCTATATATATATTTTTTAACACATTTCAAGTTTTTAAAATTTTTAAACTCCAGTGATTCAAACGTCTCATCAAACGCACAATTCAATTCAAACCCAAACTTTGCAATCAAAACCTTAGCATCAAATGCATGCTAAGATAGTTTTTCTTTTTTAAAATGAGAGGATGATGAAAATAGTTGAGAAAAATATTTTCCTGTTAGAACTTTTCAATTTTCAAAATTAGATATGGCTTCTAAACATAGGGTAAATCTGCATATGGAATGAACTGACCTCCATGTATTCTTATTATTTACCCATTTACGTTCTTATGTTTCCTTGTGTTTAAGCTTAGATATACATTAAGTAGATTGGGGTGATGCTCTTCTCGTTGAAAGAAAACAATCACCCTATGGTCTTTAGGTAAGCCTCTTTGATAATATTGAGATGAATGTCAAGAACGTCCTTAATGGAGTATTTAATTGATGTATCAATGATGAATTTTAACATTTAGATTAAAAAAAGTAGTCTCTAATATAATAGTATTTTTGATGTCAAACTTGTTATATGAAAAAATTGAGGATAAATTTCTCACCAAAGTATAAATATAACATTTGATTATTGTAGGTTAATGTCTTAATTTTTTTCATCTAATTATCATAGTTTAGTAATTTTTAAATTATTTGCTTAATAAAATTTTATTTTATGAATTATAAAACTTAATACTGATGATGAAAGCATATATACATTTAGAGCAAAAATCACAATTACGTTTTTTTCACTCTTTTTCTTACATAAAAATAGCTTCTTTTTTTTTTTTTTTTTTTTTGCTTATATAGTAATAGCATTGAAATTAACAAATACATCAGTGATAATCTAACGTCTGTTTTTCACTTTTAGGACTTTTCTTTCAACAAATGTATATATATATATACACCCACTACAAAAGTGGGTTCCATATGTAAATTTCATGTTCGTAAATCTAGCTTTTATTAGTGTATGATATGATGTTTAACATCAATTTGTGTCTTTTACAATTGTTTGGGGGTGTGAACAAGAAATTTAAAAATTCAGTTCTTATGTCTCCTCTTTCGTATCCTTTAATAATATTATATTACATTAATCAAAATAGTTATATTTAAGAACCCATTAAAATAGTTATATTTAAAAGAGAGACGTAAATAATTGAAGTAAATAGTATGTTTTAAAATATTTAAAATAAATAGCAGTAAATAAAAAAATTAATAGGTAATGATTTATTTACTTGGTGTAAATTTGTTATTTACCTAATGATTTTATTTTTTACTTAATAAATTTTTTATTTACCTCATAAATTTATTATTTACATCAAATATTTTATAATTTTGTTTTAAACAAAAAAAATTTGAAGGATTGGGGATTCAAATGATAAAGTTAAATGTGAAATACTATTAACTATGTCTACAACCATTAAAACTTTTAGTATTTACTTCAATTATTCTTATAAAAATATGATTTAATATAATTTTCTCTATATTCATGCGACATGAATATATTTTATTTGACATGATGACTCACAAGAAAAGCAACAGAATAAATTAATATATACATATATATTATGAGAATGGGTTATGGCAATGGAGTTTGTTACCAATTGGGCTGCTATGGCCTTTTCGCCAATGGGGCCTAACCGAACAAGTACTTCCCAAAACGAGGTGTAAATGGAAGATATTCCACCCGGATACGGGTGGTAACACACCTCCTACCATAGTGGTGGGCAAAAAGTCCATCTTTTTTTTTTAACCTCTTTCTAATCAATATTATCTCCACTAATCTCTTTCTTCAGTCATCTGATTTTGCACTCGATTGCCATCTCTTTTCTACTGGTGTTGATGCAGGTTTGCACAAATGAGGAGAAAAGAAAAGAAAAGAAAAGAAAAGAAAAACATAAAGAAGTTTATGTTTTTTTTTTAATTTAATTTTTTCTTTACTTTTAAAAGTTTATGGCAATTTAAGTTCCCGTTATATTTGTTTTTTTTTTTTTTAAGTTTAGAAATAGTATATTTGATATTGTATCTTGTTTTGTAGTATAATGATTTAACAATGTTCTTAATAACATATCTATATTTTGTTATTATTATTAAGTCTTGGAATTCATAAAGATATACTTTCATAGTATCTCCTATACAATGAAAATTAACGTGTCAAGGAAAAATTAATTTAGTAGTTTGGTAGAAAAATGATATTTTCAATATTAAATTTGTCACCAAGTATAGGAATTGCCAAATTGTCTTTTGTCAAATTTTAGCGTTTTATTGCTATTGAATGTTATCTTTATCTTTATTTTTATTTTTTCATTTAAGCATGCATAAGAACATAAAGTATGATGCACATCAAATATGTTATTTTCACATCTTGGCCCAATGATTTTTTTTTTTTTTTTGTTTAATAAGCTTTAAAATTTTATAATTTTTTCGTTTTTGTGAACACAAGTTTATATAAATAAATATCCTCATTGAGCTTTATATCTTTTTTTTTTTTTTTACTGTAATTTCAAAAATAATTTATGCGCACACCCATTAATGTAAAAGGCTGGCTCATCCACTGATATCGTTGACATAAATATTTACATTGTAGATGGTCTTGGTTTATGTATATAACAACTCAAATATTATGATGATAGGGTTACAAAAAAAATACCATAATCAATGGTAGTCTGTTTTTAAAAATTCAAAATCTCAATTAAAAAAAGGTCAGTTTAATAAATCTTTTCATTTTAATAATATGATTCTAACTAAATATAACATTCACAAAAGCACATGATACAGATAAGGCACTCTATCCAAAGATGTACTCACTAAAAGTAGTGACTAGTCGCAAATTAAATGTCCGTCAAGATCATAAGTTGATCAGAGTTATTTTAACTTTTTATATTCAAATTGAATATTATAATAAACCAAATGCGTGTTTGGAAGATAGAAAGATGAGTGTAAAACATATGTTAGTTAAAGTAAAAAGAAAAATTTTGAATTTAGATTTGAGTTAAATTTTGGATCCAAAATAGTGATCTAGTGTACACACATATGTAGTAGATAGTCAATGATCAGTTGATCACCCACTCACTCGATCAATGGATGACCGCTGGTCATCCGCTAGTTCTGATCACCAATTGCCTTGTGACAATGGAAAAAATACAACTTATCTTTTATAGGGCATGTTTAACAAAGCCTGCTAAAAGCTATTTTTGGATTACTAAGTCCAAAAACAACTTCTAAAAGTATTTGGATGATCTATCAGAAGAGTTTTCAGATTATAGAAGAACTTATTATAAAAATAAATAAATAAATAAATGTGACTTTCAGTAAAAGTTCTTCTGAATAGACTTTAATAAAACTGGTAACAAATTTTAAATTAAACATTATAAACGTTATTTTAAATTTTTATCACTTATTTAAAAATTTTAAATATTATTTTAATATCATAAGCTCTTTGGTTTCAAACACTTTATGAGAAATCACAGTTTTTTCTTCTTTTACTAACTAAAAATAAAAATTGAAGCTCTACCAAACGAATCCATAGTCATCATTAATAAAAATAAAGATGACACAAAAATCTAGTGTCTTTGACAGGGCACAAGTATCCCACTGCAAACTGGCTCATCCTATAGTGCTTGAAATTTAGATAGGAACATATTAATTGCAATCATAGTCACAAGTCAGAAAACTAGACATTTGGTTTAGAATTTTATTACACTACAAATCAAGCAGAATAACACGTGTTTAATCACAATTTTGTAATACCAAATTATGATTACCTAGACAGGTGTTCTCTTTCTTTATTTTCTTTGCTTTTTCTATTTTTATTTTCCTTTGACAGATTAATTAGGAGTGGATTTAACATTTGGCTATATTTTACAACCGCCTTTCTAAGATTGCATGCATTTGATATACCAGTTTGTAATGGATTTTTTAAATTAAAGTTGGTTGACTTTTGAAAATTTGATTATAATTTTTGTTGGCCTTTTAGAAAAAGATAAAAATTGAAATGAAAACTTTAGATCCGGATCTGAGAGTGAAACATATAGATTTTTTAATAAGAGAAAACAATTACATAGTATTTGGACTTTAAAATAAAATGGAAAAAGAAAGAAGACACCACTTAATTATCAACCTCTCAACAAATCCCTAAAACAATTGAACTGATAAGAATTAGTAGACAATCATTATCCATAATTCTCATAAATATCTCTAAGCCTCAACAACAACACTTCACACTTTACCCAAATAAAAGGTTTGTTAGCTCCAAAATTATTAGATGTTTTCATAATATATGGTAGACAATGAATATTTTGATATATATAAACACACACTACCAGCCGCTATATATACACAATAAAGGAAAACTTGATCAATTTTAAGTCGTGATACCATTGCAAATAAGAAACGATCGGCACTTGTCCAGTCTTCAAAAATATCGTATCACTTGATCATTTATACGTTCATTATATCTCTCTCTATGTATATATATACATACCTATACATACATATTATAATTGCATGGCCATTGTATATACTTCTTCCCATGTCCAAGACCTCATATGGCACCGTGCGTTACTAACCTATAGATATAGTTACCACAGCCGAGTGTCGCACGGACAACAGATTTGTGTGCCACACTTCCTTCAGTGACAACAAATGGCCGCTGCAGAGAATCACATGCAAAAATAATTAGACAATATATTAATAATGAAGTCATTGACGTAGGCCAAAATATAGCTCCACGTCGATGGCCATTTTTATTACTTTATTCATAGGGCTTGGTTGAGCCACGTGGACCTTGATTAGGAGTTGTTAAAATGGTTAAACAAAAATATCTTCAAAATATCTTATGTGGGATATCTAGCTGGATGAAGCTTAAACAAATATCTAAAACCTACTTATATATAATATTTGGATAATTTATTAATTAGCTGTATTATTAGGGTTTAGTTAGATGCCCAAAAGGCAAAAACTATCTTCAAACGACAAGATATTCCCTTGGAAATATCTCTCATCAGACGAGGAAACCAAGATCTTTCTATTTTTGTGCTATTTCATAGGTTTGTTTTAATAATCTCTTTAACTGTCTTATTGGTTCTTTTTCCATGTATATACTTATAATATATACACATATATTACACTTTCTATGTGGTTGTCAGCTTGCACTCAGATGGGTTTTTTCATTATTAAATCCACGAGTCTTTGTGTTTTGACATTTTTGTTGATTTAGAGCCATGCACGACCAGATTATTAATATTATTTATTGTTGTTGTTTGTATTCTCTATTTAATTGGTGTACCACCAGTTCTCGCCAACGATTGGCAAATTGGTGGGAACAAAGTATAATTGTACATTGGCAAAATTTTTTTGTTTTGTTTTTAATTTAGAATTGGGATTTGAACTTTGTTTCTTATTATGGACATGTGTGGATTTATCATTCATTTTTTTTTTTGCATAATATTTAAAATTAAAGATTCCATTAAGAGAAGAAGTTAGAGTTTTCAGATAATTCTGGATTACTTTATGTAGCCTAAGACACCCAAAGGCAAATCGGACCAACGCATTGGTGGGACTCAAACCCAAAGACTTAGCTATGATGATATCTAAAGCTGTATTTCTTGTAATAATTGAGACTTATCTTTGCTCTATATGCAAAAGCGCCAAAGGCATTTTTACAATGTCTGTCATCACTCTTCACATGCCGTCCCATGATGAGTCCAACATCCGTCATGTTTGTTTTTATTTGTTTATTTCGCACGCGGAATCGCACTCCTCAATTAGTTTTATACTATTTTTTGTAAAGGACGAATCACTGATGAACAATGTTTTTCATCCTTAATTTTGGACTATCACATGACAACCCAGCATTCCGTCACGTGGCACATTTTTTTTTTTTTTTTTTTTTTCTGTCTGTCTATTACACACGCCACTCATCAACTAGTTATACTAAAAGTGTAAATTGTTACATAAATTGGTTGTTACCAGTAGAGCCCATGACGCGAATTGCGAAGCTTATGTAAGACATAGGATAGCGCCAAAAGAACTTGGGAAGATCAGTAAGGGGTGTGGGGCACCGACTTCTATCTTATGTTTTTCAAAAAATATTGTACTTATTCCTTGTGTCTATACAAATCGTGTTAAAAACCTTTCCACAAGAAGAAGCTCTTAACAGGATTTACAGATCAGCATATCAGGATAATGAGATATGGAAGTTAGAAGAACAACAAAATAATCCTATTTTATCTGTATTGAGATTAAGTTATAGCACAATGCCGTCATACTAACAGTGTTTCGCTTACTGTTCTCTAGTTCCAAAGAATGTTTGAGAGGTAAACTTGGAGATTATCAACATTTGGATGGCACTCGACATCATTCAGTCACTGAATGACAAAATAGACTTTGAAGATATTGGGAAAATGTATTTCAATGAGCTATGCAACAAATCTTTCTTTCAATATCTTCAGAATGCCCAGGAAACGTTCAATTTTGGTCAGGAATTTGAAATGCATGATTTAATTCATGATTTTGCAACTTCAATCATCCAATATGAGCATTCCACAATGAATTCTCACAGTAAAACTGTCCCTAATGAGAGTGTGAGACATTTGAGGATATTTATGAAGGATGGCCAGGGTCGAAGCATTTTAATAATTTCGGAGAAGTTAAAAAAAGTGCGGAGTATTTTCCTCGAATATGAAGTAGATGAAGAGCCCAACATTGAGGAGTCCTTCCTTTCTACATGCATCTCAAGGTTTAGATACTTGCGATTGTTTTGATTTAAGTGGTTTCTCTTTCGAGGTGTTGCCAAGTTGAATTGGTACCCTCAAACATTTAAGATATCTCAATTTAAATGGAAACAAGAAGATCAAGAAACTGCCTGATTCAATTTGCAAGTTGCAAAGTCTGCAAACTCTATATCTTGACGGATGTTCTCAGGAGTTACCTAGAGATATAAGTAACTTGCTCAGTCTTAGAACTCTTTCTATAACCACGAAACAAACCTACTTCCCTGAGAATGAAATTGGGCGCTTGAGAGCTCTTCGGATTCTGCTTATTTATGAATGTAGAAATTTGAGGTCCATGCCACATGATATTCGATTTGTACCACTTTACGTACTCTGGCTATCTCTCAATGTGAGCAACTTGACTTGGCGTGCGGACCCAATCAAGTGATGCAGTTGAGTCTTCAAACATTGTTGATTAATGAATTACCACAGACGACTGCTTTGCCACAGTGGCTATAAGGAGCGCTCACACTCTACAGCTTTTGGTTATTAAAGATTGTCCCGAATTAGTAGCGTTGCCGGAGTGGCTGCCAAATCTCACCTCCCTTCAAACGCTTTTGATTGTTGGCTGTCCAAAATTATCGTCTCTTCCAGAGGGGATGCAGCGGCTCATGTCCCTAACACATTTGGTAATTTTAAATTGCAAGACATTGGAGGGAAGATGCAAACGTGAAGTCGGTGAGGACTGGCCAAAGATTGCTCATGTTCCCAACCTTAAGATTTGGCCTTGAATCTGATGATGATGACTAGGTACGCGTTATACATACATATATATATATATATATATATATATATGTCCAGTTTCAATTGTTTCTAATTTGATAAAATCTCTGTTTAAATTACATATACGAAAGAGAGATATATATGATGTCTAGTTCATACCTTCTGATGGGATGTATAAATGTATATGTATATGTATATTGATTTTTTTTTTTAAATTTACAATTGAATTTCTATAGTCGACGTGTTTACGAATATTGTCTTCAGAGGAGGGAAAACATTATTTATATACAATTTACCATATCCTATTCTTGCTTCTTCTTTTTCCTTTTGTTTTTAAGATTAACTTAATATGAAATTATCGGTACTTAATTTGACATTTTACCCCCACTGAAATGTACCTCATCTTCACGTATACATATAAATAATATAGATGTACATATATGTATGTGCTATATCCGGTAAGCATATTCAAATGTCTACAAAGAATGTAACTTTCAAATTTCAACACCGATTTTAAAAATAAACACTATCAATTTATTTACGAATTTGAATATTATTTTTTATTCCTAATTTATCCTTCCATTTTTTTTCCTGATTTGTGTATTTCGGTTTTTCTTTTTTGCATTAATCCAAAATGTCTTCATATGCAGATCTCTTGTATGCTACGGCATAAGAAGCCCACAGTTGGCCGAGAGGAAGCTTCAACTGCCCCCAGTCCTTTCTAATGTTGGTGTTGTGTGTTTTGTTCAATGTGCATCCTCAACCAAATTAGGCATATGTGTGTATCTATAAGCATATTTATTTATATATCTCCATTTCACTTTGTAAAATACTTGAATAACGGGTGTGTGCTTTTGTGATTGGTGCTATTAATAAATTTGAACCATGTGTGTGTACAAAGTTATGAATATTGGATACATATATAAAACCTTATATCTTGATAAGTTAGCCTTTAGAAGACACCCTGCTAAGGCTAACTCAGCAAATGTGATGAGGAGTATGAGTTGAAACTCCCATGTTTGAAACTTGGGAGTGTTATAATTTCTCTTTGACAAGTGATAGTGATGCAAAAGCATATTGAACTTGAGATATGGTCTCTATGACTTGGGTTTCGAAAAAGTGCCTGAGTCTGTCTATTAGGTATACCTACGGATTCGTAAGAAACTACTCGAAATAAGGACCTAAATAGATAGTGCTTAGAATGGATAATCAAATCTAGTAATAGGTAGTGTTTAAATAAATTAATTGTGCTCCTCTCATCAATTACAACTTTTAAGATAAATGATTCCATCATTTTTACATTTTGTTTGTGTTTGTGTATACACTTTGGAAGGTAAATGCTAGAGGAAGCTCAGACGAGGGCATCTTCCTGTAAGATGAAAACTCCACCACCTTTTACAAGGACAAGGCTGCCACCCTATTTTGCCTGTTTTTTGTCCCACCTTGATTAATTGGGCCAAAAGTTCTTGTTTCTTGCTTCTTCTTCTTCTTCTTCTTTTTTTTTTTGGGGGGGGGGCCAGCCTAAGGCAGAGGGAAATTAGTCAAAAATTTGTTGGGTGAAGGTAAAAAGTCTGAAATTTTTTTGGGTGTTGATAAATAGCATATTCACGATAAATGATGTATTTACGAAACATTGACCACAACAAAATTATATTAACAACATTTTTGAAAATAAAATATTTGCACTAAATATCATATTTGTGAAAAATAATTTACTAACGAACTATATATTTACAACATATTTACCTTAAAAAATTCTGGTTAATAAACAATTTATGATAAATATGTTACTTACCACAAACATTTTCAAAAAATGCTATTTACTTTAAGCATTTTTATACAATGGTCTATTTGCTGTAATTTTTCTTTTTGTTATTGGAATACTTATCATGTTAAATTAAAGAAAGTTCCAAAGAACACCACATATATGTTTCTGATTATTTTATTTAAAATGTTGCAATCAAATTGATTCCATAGAATACCATGAATATGTCTCAGCCTATAATATTGTATTTTGCAATGTAATAAAGGACCAATCTCAGACAGCAAAAAAAGACCAGAATATTTCCAAGCAACCGGACCCCCCAAAATCTCCACCATTCTGAATTATAAAAAGAAGACCAACCATGGCAAATGTATCATAAACTTAATTTCAGTAGATCTGGAGCAAGTTCAGTCTATGATCTCGATGCTGCTAGGGACCTTGCAAACCCCCACAATAGATGATCACACGCATCCGGTACGTACATCAGGGCCCACAAATAAGACAAGATAAGAAAATCCATAGTCAGGAATAATAGATAATTCACAATCCAGCATAACGGACCATGCATGTTTTGTAAAATGTTTTAATTATTTTGTGAGGATATATATGTATTTGACAAGCAAAAGCTCATCAAAAAATGTTCATACTGTAGGTAAGAAACCCGCAGTGTAACAGATGGACTAGGCGGGCTGCGAAGCGGATGTGAAGGACGGGATGGGATACCGCTGCGCAAAATTTTCGCAAATATTTTGAGTATTATATTATATTAAATAGTAATGTTTAAAAATACAAACATGTTTAAGGTACTTATTAGTAAGTAATTATTTAGCAATGACCAGTTAGTTTGTATGTTAAAATGTTAGACTTGTTTTGTTAATCACAATGATATGTAATATGTTAATTATATATCATGTAAGATGTATGTATTAAAAAAAAAAAATCTTCCGCAAATTTCAAGTATTAAAGCTAAGTATAGTAACGACCACATAAGAAGGGTCGTTACAATGGAAGTCCCTTATGGTTCGGCAGTAGAACTCTCGGAGAAGCTGTGATCCAATGCTTGAAGAGAGCATTCATTGGTAAGAGTTTCAAAACGAGATTCGAATAACCTCAAACGCATAATGTCAACCATTAAAGTCGTAGTCTTGGATGCCGATGAGAAGCCATACTTAACCACCATATCAGCGTTTGACTGAATCAGCCTTTGGTCATATTTCTAGACACAAAACAGACTTGTAAAGGAAATAGTTTTGTAGGTATAACATGCAAGACCTGTTCCGACTTACAATTTAAAAGGCCTGTTGAACAGAAATAACGAAACTTTACGCAAGAGGAATGACCTCGAATACTTGGAACCAGTACATATACGCTTGGCTGCTGAACAATCTGTAATTAAAATAAATAAATAAATAAATAAACAAAGAAAAGATCTCAGCCAAGCTAAGAAAACAGTCATTTAAAATTTGCCACTAGCAACCAACTCGTTTTCTTCCAGACTTCTTCGGATTCACCAAGTACCCACATGCCCAGATTCTTCCTTTACAGCTAATACTCGAAGATCTGTGCTTGAAATGCAGAGTAGCAAAAGGACCTAAACTTCGGCGAAAATAGTAACAAAAGAAAAATCCCAATGCGCTTCTTTAGAGAGAGATAATACAGTAAAATAACACAGAAAAACAAGAGCAAAAAATGTTGTTTACCGATGAGAGCTAAAACACAAATGGATTCAAGCAAATCTAGAACAGTTTCTGTGACTAGTCATTTCTCTTGGAATAACCAAAGTTCGCATATCTAATTCAAATATCTGTAAACAGTATTTATTTTCTCCTTTCATTCTCCTTTGTTTCATCAACCAAACTGAAAATATTGCTGAAAAATAGCTTACCTTTCATCTAAGACCTATGATGGTTTCTAAGCCCCCGGTAGACATTTTGAAGGGGTGGGAAAAAAAGAAGTAAAAAAGCCATGACCCAAAAAAAAAAAAAAAATGGAAACTACAGAGGAAATACAAATAGTATTTGATATGCTCTGCAGACACAAGCGAACTGAAATAGAGCTTCCCATTTGCTCTAATTGAATCCCTCTTAAGAATCATCCTTAAAAGAAACAAAGCAATTCTGACTGTCAAAGAGTCATGACCACACAAAACTTAAAACCTTGTCCAATTTCCATTTTCGGTGCCCAAGAAAAACTCGAGACTGTTCACCAAATTGAATCAACTCATTTCAACGGAGGTTAAAGTCGATCGCACATGGGTTGATAGTCACCATTGTTGAAATGAAGTAGAAGAGAGCTCACAGGAGATCGATGACATTGACACGGAGGTCGGATCCGATGGTGTCAGCGGCGGCGACGGATTCCGTGAGCTGCCAGACCAGCCTCTGTATCATTGGCATTGAAAACGACAAACAAACAAACAAACAAAATGGAAAACGACAAGACCGCCTAGCAATATACAAGTCTGTTGCAAGTTTTTTATATTGGTGGACTGCAAAAACGCACTGTACGAAGAATTGGCCATTGGAAAGTCCGGAGAGCAACGCCAAGATTAAAGACTCCGGAGCAGAACAACGCCACTGTGTTACCTGTCCCAAAGAAAACAATGGAGGTCCTTTACGGAACAGCCGTTGAAGTCCTGAAGAGACTGGCAGCTGTTGCCGATGAAGACATTAGCTTGGCATGGGGCATGAAGAAGACCTTAAGAAGCTTCAGCTGACCATGTCCACTGTCAAAGCTGTGCTCTTGGATGCCGAGAAAAAGCAGCAGGACAAGGAACAGCTAAGAGTCTGGCTGAGGCGGCTAAAAGATGTCTTCCTCGATGCTCAGAACATGCTTGGTGAATTGGATTGCGAACTACTCAGAAGAGAAGTGGTGAAGATGAATGGAAGCATCGGTCAAAAGGTATGCCGCTTCTTCTCGCGCTCCAATCCCCTTGCGTTGCACTTTAGTATTGGTCATGAAATTAAGAAGATAAGGGAAGAGTTAGATGAGGTTGCTAAAGATAGGTTGAATTTTCATCTAGAAGAACATCATGATGAGATGCATATCTTGCAAGGGAGGAGGGAGATCACAGATTCCTTTGTTAGGCCTTCGGAAGTTATTGGAAGAGATAGTCATAAAGAAGAGATCATAAACATGTTGATGAAAAGAGAGAACGACGTTGATCCTATCTCTGTTATTCCGATAGTTGGGATTGGGGGTCTAGGAAAGACCGCACTTGCCAAGTTAGTTTACAATGATGACAGAGTTACTCAAGGGTTTGACTTAAAACTCTGGGTTTGTGTACCACTAGATTTTAATGTTGTTGAATTGAAAAGAGAAATTCTACAATCTGCAATTACTGCAACTAATGTCACGTCCAATAAAATTTTTTTGCTTGTCTTGGATGATGTATGGAATGAAGATTGTGGTAAGTGGAACGGGGTGAGGGATCTGTTGTTGACTGTGGGTCGTAAGGGAAGCAGAATCATGGTGACGACGCGTAATTCTTCGGTTGCTTCGATCATGGGCACAACACCACCACATAATTTAGGATGTCTGTCTGAGGATTAGTCGCGGTCTTTATTTTTCAGATATGCATTTGGAGATGAAGAATTGGCTGAACAATTTCTGAAACTTAAAGGATTTGGCTGGCAAATTGTGCAAAAGTGCAGAGGGATTCCTTTGGCATTGAAGACTTTGGGGAGTTTACTTTCCTCGAAAACTGATGAAAGTGAATGGATATACATAAGGGATCATGAGATATGGGAGTTAAACGAACAAGAAAATGATCATATTTTATCTGCATTGAGATTAAGTTATAACACAATGCCATCGTACTTGAAACAATGTTTCGCTTACTGTTCTATTCTTCGAAAGAACACTCGAGGGAAAAACTTGGCGATGATCCACATTTGGATGGCACTTGGAATCCTTCAGGTACCTAATAACAAAATAGAGTTGGAAGATATTGGTAAATTGCATTTCAACAACCTATGTCGCAGATCTTTCTTTCAATATCTTCAGAATGCGCAGGAAACTTTCAATGTAAGTCAGGAATTTGAAATGCATGATTTAATTCATGATCTTGCAACCTCAATAATGCAATACGAGTACTCCACAATACATTCTCACACCAAGACTGTCCCAGATCAGAGAGTGAGACATTTGAGGATATGTATGAAGAATGGCCATGGTCAAAGCATTGAGACAATCTTGTAGAAGTTAAAAAAAGTGCGGAGTATTTTTCTTAGTTCTGAGACAGATGAAGAGCCGAACATTGAGGAGTCCTTCCTTTCCACATGCATCTCGCGGTCCAAATACTTGCGAATCTTCCATTTAAAGGGTTTATCTTTTGGGGTGTTGCCAGGCTCAATTGGAGCGCTCAAGCATTTGAGATATCTTAGCTTAAGTGGAAACAAAAAGATCAAGAAACTGCCTGATTCAATTTGCAAGCTGCAAAATCTACAAACTTTGCTTCTTGACACATGTTCAGAGCTTGAGGAGTTACCTAGAGATATAAGTAACTTGGTCAGTCTCAGAACTCTTTTTGTAACCACGAAACAAACCTACTTCCCTGAGAATGGAGTTGGACGCTTGAGATCTCTTCGGCTTTTGTTTATTTATAGATGTAGAAATTTGAGGTCCTTGCCAGAGGATATGAGATTTTGTGCCACTTTACATACTCTGGCTATAGATCGATGTGAGCAACTTGACTTGGCGAGCGGACCCAATCAAGTTATGAAGTCGAGTCTTGTTATGAAGTCGAGTCTTGATACGTTGATGGCTAATGTATTAACACAGACGACTGCTTTGCCACGGTGGCTGCAAGGAGCTGCTCAAACTCTACGGCTTTTGCATATTAAAGGTTGTCCCGAATTAGTAGCTTTGCCGGAGTGGCTGCCAAATCTTGCCTCTCTTCAAACACTTGGGATTGTAGGCTGTCCAAAATTGTCATCTCTACCGGAGGGGATGCAACGGCTCACGTGCCTAACACATTTGGGAATTAAAGATTGCAAGACATTTGAGGAAAGATGCAAACGTGAAGTCAGTGAGGACTGGCCAAAGATTGCTCATGTTCCCAACATTTATACGAGTCTTGAAGATGATGACTAGGTACGTTTTACATATCTGTCGTATCTCTAATTAGGTGAATCTCTGTTTACGTTATGTTTATAGATCTATATACACAATGTCTGATAAGCATATTCATTTACATCTACAAGGAGCGGTAGCTTTTAGATTGAAAATTTACATTATACAAAACTGTAATTTGCAAAGCGAACTGGAGAAATGTGTTGAGAGAAAACCTTTACTTTATCAAGAAGCTAGCTTTTCTTATCTAAAAAAAGAGCATATGCATCTTTTCTCCGAAACGTTGTTAATTAATAAACCAATATTCATGTCAATTTAAAATTTTATTTCTTTTTTCAGTTTTTTAAATCTCCCCAAGTGCCTTACTTTTCATCCCAAAAATATTCAAATGCAGTTCTGCTTTATTGGTCTGGAGTAGAAGACTACAGCTGCAGTGGAAGCCTTAAACAATTGTTTCTCATGAGACTATATATACATACATATATATATATATATATCTGGTGTGTATCTATATACCTTTTGGTCAACTATCTGAATAACGTGTGTGTGCTTTTCTGATCGGAGCTATTAATAAATCTAAAGCCCTTGTGTGTGCGCTTTTTAATATTATTGGATGCAGAATTTATGAATCGTTCTGTGAGATTGGCTTCAGAACTTTCATTTTGATGAGATCTTGAGTTCATCATTGGAAAACAGAGAGAGACTACGGGGGGGTTCGGAACTGCAACTCTAGTTGGAGTTTTGGAGTTCTTATTGAAAATAAGTGAATATTAATGTGTTTGATTGAAATTGTAAATTAAAAATAAATTGAGATATTTAATTTAAAGATTCTTAAATTTTGAGTTGTGAACATTTTGACACAAGAATCATCTTATTTTAATAAAATAAGAAAATGATAAATTTTTAAAATTTGAGTTTTTTTTTTTAAAATTGAACATAATGAAGTAGCTTGACATATGGTAATCATGCTTGTTATTTACTCGCATAACTTCTTGTTGCTTAATACATACATATATATACTCTCTCTCCTTCTTCTTCTTCTTCTGGGAAATTATCCCCTATAATTTGACATTATAGTTACTTAGCTAATTGAGACTAGCTCAACTGGAGTTTAACGATTTTGTTATGTATTGAATCTCAATTTAAATCCTACGGATAGTTTTCTATTTCTTTTTCTTTTTCTAATTTTTACGATATCGGTAATTGGTTTATCATTTTTCCACATAAAATGTACTTAAGCTTAATGCAATGCTTGGTAAATAATAAATATGTAATGTTTGGTAAGTATCTTTTTAAATCTTCATGCTAAGGGTAGCATATATTCATATATTCATTATAAGCATTTTGTACGTATTTTTGTATATTGTTTTTAGAAAAGGGAAAACACTATTAACATAGAATTCTACTGTTTGGAAGGAAATGATGAACATGGTAGCTTGCTGAATGACATGATGGAGTAATCACAAGCTTTATTTACACCCAAATCCATAAATTGGTTTTTTTTTTCTATTTTTTTTTAAATTGTCCCCCAATAAAATGTATCGTAAGCTTAAATTGATAATGTCGCTACTTACGCTAATTTGTATAGAAAAAACAAAACAAAGAATGAAAAAAATGTATACATATCGTGTTACACTTTTCTGTTACACTTTTCTGAGAAACAATATAGCATAAAGGCAAATAAAGCACAATGAAGGAAAAATACTTCTCTGTTGTACTGGAATTTATTAATTAATAGCCTTTATATAAGCAATGTACCAACGGATAAAAGCATGAAAAATAGCAACAAACAATTGACCACTAGACCATTAACCAATAAAGTTAAATAATAGACCATCACTTCTGCACTACTAATAGACTCATAAAAACTAGGATTATTCATAACAAACCAAACAAAATAACAAAGACTGGGTCAAGCATAGGACCATGTGACTTAATAATTATTCAACAATCCCTCTCTTAAACTGAAAGTTTGCAAAAATTCAGTTTAACTCCAGCGAGCCAACACCAAGCAGCTTTCTTAGTTTTTGAAACGCCGCCAACTTGAGAGACTTGGTAAAAATATCAGCAACTTGATCTTCACTTCTGCAATGAATGAGATCAATGACACCTTCCTTCGTAAGATCTCTTAAGAAGTGAAACTTCACATTTATATGCTTGCTTCTTTCATGAAGAACAGGATTTTTGGAAAGCTTTATTGCTGAGCTGTTGTCACAATAAATTGCAATTGCTCCCTCTTGCTTGAATTGTAGCTCTTCAAGAATTTTCTTCAGCCAAATAGCTTGACAAGCACAAGTTGTTGCAGCAACAAATTCAGCTTCAGTAGTTGACAAAGTGACGATGGGCTGCTTCTTTGATGACCATGAAATAGCTCCTGAACCCAACATAAAAACATATCCTAAAGTGCTTTTATCTAAATCTCCAGCATAATCACTATCAGTGAAACCAAACAAATCTGACTTTTCTCCTCTCTTGTAAAACAGCCCATAACTAGCAGTCCCTTGCAAGTATCAAAAGATTCTTTTTGCAGGTAAGAGATGAATCTCCTTTGGACACTCCATGAACCTGCTCATGAGACTTACAGCATGCATTATGTTAGGTCTTGTAGCTGTTAAATACATCAAACTCCCTACACTTTGTTTGTAAAAAGTGCTATCAATCTTCCTTCCTTCAGGATCTCGAGTAAGCTTCAGACCAAACTCAGTTGGAGTGCTAACGGAGTTGCAATTCTTCATCTGAAACCTGTCTAATATTTCTTGCACATACTTCTTTTAAATTATAAAAATTCCAGCTGCAGATTGCACCACTTCAATGCCCAAAAAATAATGCATCTTTCCAAGATCAGACATATCAAATTCAATCATCATAGATTTCTTAAAACTTTCAAACATGGCACTATCATTTCCAGTGAAAATAAGATCATCAACATATAAGCAAATAATGAGCAATTTTCCTCCATCTCCAGTTTTTGTAAAAAGTGTATGCTCATATGGACATTTCTTAAATCCCTCTTTACAAAAATAAGCATCTATACGACTATACCAAGCACGTGGAGCTTGCTTTAGCCCATATAATGCCATTTTGAGTTTATAAACCTTATTTTCACTTCCAAGCTTCACATAACCAGGAGGTTGATCAATAAATACCTGTTCCTCCAAGTCTCCATGTAGGAAAGCTGACTTCACATCCAACTGAAAGATAGGCCACGAGTTTTGTGCTGCCATTGAGATCACCAATCTGATTGTATCATGTCTTGCAACTGGAGCAAAAACTTCTTTGTAATCAATGCCGAACTCTTGCTTGTAGCCTTTAGCAACTAAGCGTGCCTTGAATTTGTCAACTTCACCATTCTCCTTTAGCTTCGTCTTGTACACCCATTTAACACCAATGGTCTTGAAAGCTTTGATAGAAGAAAAATGTCGTATTTCCTTCTTATTGAATTACATCAGAATTACATTATTATATAGAAGAGAACCCACCTAGCAGATCCTATAAATCAGCCAACTTATTAATTAAATATTAGCTAGCTAATCAGTAAGAAATCAGTGGGATATTGACAGCTAATAAAAGGCTAGAAAATTGTTCCTAAATTATAGGAACAACTCTTAACAAATAAAATAAAATACCATAACTGGAAATTCCTAAGTTTCCGACACTCCCCCTCAAGTTGGAGAGTAGATGTCGATCAATCCCAACTTGCTAACAAAATTCTCAAATACCGGTTTAAACAACCCTTTTGTGAGAATATCCGTTGTTTGCTGTGTTGTTGGAATAAAAGGCATGCATACGACTCCTGTCTCGATCTTCTCCTTTATGAAATGGCGATCTATTTCCACATGTTTAGTTCTATCATGTTGCACAGGATTTTGGGCGATGCTTATTGCTGCCTTATTATCACAGTATAGCTTCATTGGTAGGTTCATCGGCTTCTTCAGTTCTTCTAGGACTCTTTGCAGCCATAGTAGCTCACAAATTCCGTTGGCCATAGCTCTGAATTCTGCCTCTGCACTGCTTCGAGCCACCACCGTTTGCTTCTTACTTCTCCAAGTAACAAGGTTACCCCACACATAGGTACAATACCCTGTTGTTGATCTCCGGTCAGTTACAGAACCTGCCCAGTCAGCGTCCGTGAAGGCTTCAACATCCCGCTGCAGAGTTTTTTTGAAGAATAAACCCTTTCCTGGACAGCCCTTTAGGTACCTTAGTATTCGGTAGGTAGCCTCTAGATGCTCCTTCTTCGGTGAGTGCATGAATTGGCTCACGAGACTTACTGCAAAAGCTATATCTGGACGTGTGTGAGACAAATAAATTAATTTTCCCACTAATTTTTGGTACCTTGTTGTATCAACTGACTCACTCCCTTTTTCTTCTCTGAGCTTCACATTGGGATCTATTAGGGTCTCCACCGGTCTACATCCACTCATCCCAGTCTCCTTGAGGAGATCTAGGATATACTTCAGTTGATTCACCATAATCCCCTTTCTCGATCTTGCAACTTCCATGCCAAGAAAGTATTTTAGGGCTCCCATGTCTTTAATTTCAAACTCTTTGGCCAAACTCGTCTTCAAACGATTCATCTCATTTACGTCATCACCTGTTAAGATGATATCGTCTACATAGACTAATAAAACCGCCATCTTTCCACCCTCTGAATGCTTCACGAACATCGTGTGGTCGGTTTGAGTCTGACAGTAGCCTTGATTCTTTACGGATCGAGTAAATTTCTCAAACCATGCTCTAGGTGATTGTTTGAGACCATAGAGAGATTTTTTCAACCGACAAACTTTCGATCCAAACCTTTCTTGAAAACCTGGTGGAGGATCCATATAGACTTCTTCTGCCAAGTCTCCATTGAGGAAGGCGTTCTTCACATCAAGTTGATGAAGATGCCAGTCAAGGTTAGCAGCAATTGACAATAGGACCCTCACAGTGTTTAATTTGGCTACTGGGGCAAACGTCTCCGTATAATCGATACCATACGTCTGTGTAAATCCTTTGGCCACCAATCGAGCTTTGTACCTTTCGAGACTTCCATCTTACTTGTATTTCACCGTGAACACCCATTTACACCCAACAGTTCTCTTTTCCCTCGGCAGCTCCACCAAATCCCAAGTCCTATTCTTCTCAAGTGCCCGCATCTCCTCAAGAACAGCCTCTTTCCACTCTGGAACCTGTAAAGCTTCCTGCACAGTCTTTGGAATCTCCACAAGGGAAAGGTGAGTGGTGAATGCAGAAAAAGATGGTGACAAATTTCTGTATGATACAAAGTTTGACATGGGATGAAGGGTACAAGACCTAACTCCCTTACGAATAGCAATAGGGAGATCGGTTTCTTGGGGTGGATTTTCTGAGGGAAGACTTAACTGAGAGTTACCTAGAGGACTTGATTGTGGATTGGACAATTGGCCTTGTAGAGAACTTTCAGACTCCTCCATTTGATTTGTATGTCGTCTCGAGTAAGTTAATCCAAAAATTTTTTCCAGATTTGCACCTCCTCTTTTTTTGGTAGGATCCTGATTTTGTGATGGCATTATATGTGGGCTAGAGGTGTTTTCAGCATGTAACTCACTTAAATCCGGATCTTGTTGATTTGGAGACGAAAAATGTGGGTCTTGTGTTTAAGGTAAAACCGGATTTCCAGGTTGTAAAAATTCTGGGGATATCAGATTTTCTCCTAACTGAGGATCTTGTAATTTCCAAGAATTTGAATTGTTTGAAGACTGAATTTGAAGGAATTCATTTAAATCCGAATCCCCTTTTAAATTCGAATCTTCATTTTGTTTCTCCCCCTGAAGATGAGATTGGAAAAAAGGTTGGGTTTCAAAAAATGTGACATCCATGGTTACAAAGGTTTTTCGTATAAGGGGATCAAAACACTTATACCCTTTTTTTGTCGGAGAATAACCTAAAAAAACACATTTTATTGCACTTAGGATCTAACTTACCACGATTTTTGTTATTGTTATGAACAAAGGCTTTACATCCAAAAATTTTGAGTGGTAAGTCATTTGAAATCCTTGAGTGAGGAAAAAATTTACGAAAAACGTTTAATGGGGTTTGAAAAGTGAGGATTTTTGATGGCATTCTGTTAATGAGATAGGTAGCCGTAAGAACTGCATCTCCCCAAAGGTATTTTGGAACATTATTCGTAAATAACAATGCCCTTGATACCTCTAAGAGGTGTTTGTTCTTCCGCTCGGCTATCCCATTTTGTTGGGGAGTATCAATGCAAGAACTTTGGTGAAAAATGCCTTTTTCCAAAAAAAAATTCCCCAATATGTTATTAAAAAATTCTTTCCCGTTATCACTTCGAAAGATCTGGATTTTTTCAGAAAATTGTGTTTGCACCATGGTGTAAAAGGTTTTGAAAACATGTTCTACCTCAGATTTTTCTTTTAACAAATAGACCCAACTAACCCTAGTATGGTCATCAATGAAAGTAACAAACCATTTTTTTTCCGGAAAGAGTGGAGATCCTTGAAGGTCCCCACACATCACTGTGAATCATAGAAAACGGTTTCGTTGGCTTATACGGGCGAGGAGGGTAAAAAGCACGTTTATGTTTAGCCAAGACACAAATCTCACATTGGAATAAGGATGGATCTTTATTGAGAAATAGATTAGGAAATAAGTGTTTCAAATACTGAAAACTTGAATGGCCTAACCTATAATGCCATAACAAAATCTGTTGGCTACAATTATTAGATAAGGTACTAGAAAACAAACTTTGAATTACATTACTAGAACGACATCCATCCTCAAATACATAGAGTCCTCCAATTGCTCTAGCACTGCCAATCGTCCTCCCCGAGGCTAGTTCCTGAAACTCACAATGGGATGGATAAAAGTTAACACGACAGTGAAGGTCAAGAGTAATTTTGCTGATTGACAAAAGATTACAAGATAAATTTGGAACATGGAGAACATTATGTAGCGTTAAAGAGGAAGAAATTTTGATGGAGCCTATTCCAGCAATGATTGAAAAAGAGCCATTGGCAACTTTGATTTTCCTATTCCCTGCACATGGATGATATAATGAAAATAATTGGGAACAACTGGTCATATGATCAGTGGCTCCTGAATCTATGATCCAGGACAGCCGTGAATTGGGTACAACACTAGAAAGGGCTAAAATAGGAGATTTACCTTGGTGGGCTAACGAGCAAGAAGGGTTAATATTAAATTGTGGAGATTTAAAAAACTGATACAGGTGCTCAAGTTGTTCCTTTGTGAAAGGTGGCGTTTCTGAGTTGACAACTTGCTCTTGAGAATCTTCGGACTGAGATTTGAAGGCACGGCCATCAGGTTTCTTCTTCAAGTGGGCTGGCTTCCCATGAATTTTCCAGCATGTCTCGCGAGTATGCCATGGTTTTCTGCAATGATCACACCATGGCTTCTTGCGTTGCTCACTATTACCGTCGGAACCACGAGAAACAAGGGCAGACATCTCGGGTTCAAGAGGGCCGGTTGGTTGTGAGGTTGTCATCATGATCTTCTTTCTGCATTCCTCCTGCCTGATCTCAAAGAAAACTTCTCGGATAGAAGGAAGAGGCTTTCGGCCTAGAATCCTTCCTTTTACCTCATCCAAGTTCCTGTTTACGCCTGCAAGAAACATGTAAACTCTGTCATTTTCTTCACGCTTCCGGAACCTTGCACAATCGTTTGGATTTTCCCAAACATCGTTATAACATTGATCCAGCTCTTGCCACATGGTAACCATCTCATTGTAATAGATGGTGACGTCGCGATCGCCCTGTTTGGAATTCCACAGTTTGGACTTCAATTCGAATATCTGTGAGGAATTTTCCAAATCAGAATATGTCTCACGAACCGCATCCCACACATCCTTTGCGGTTGGAGAAACAAGTTGGGTTTTGCAATTGACGCCCCCATCGAGTTGAGAAGCCAAGCCATAACCAAAGAGTTCTCGGAACGCCATGTGAGGAAACCTGGAGAGTTGGCTGCTGGTTTTTGAATCTCTCCCGTTAGATACCCTAATTTCCCACGGCCATCAATGGCTAGTTTGACAGATTGGGACCACTCCAAGTAATTTTTTCCATTCAATCTATGAATGGTGATCTGAAGTGACGAACTCCCAGACATCTGATCAACACCGCCAGTAGTTGCCCCTGGTCGACCATTCTCGGACGTTTGGTCATTGCTCCCAGAAGCTGCCGCTGGTGCCGCTGGTCTACCACTCTCTGAAGATCTGCCAGAAAACTACATCAGAGAAGGAAGAAGGAGGATCGGTAGTGCCGGTCATCGCCGTCTTGGATCCATTGCGTTGTGTCATGGCTCTGATACCATGAAAGCTTTGATAGAAGAAAAATGTCATATTTCCTTCTTATTGAATTACATCAGAATTACATTATTATATAGAAGAGAACCCACCTAGCAGATCCTACAAATCAGCCAACTAATTAATTGAATATTAGCCAGCTAATCAGTAAGAAATCAGTGGGATATTGACAGCTAATAAAAGGCTAGAAAACTGTTCCTAAATTATAGGAACAACTCTTAACAAATAAAATAAAATACCATAACTGGAAATTCCTAAGTTTCCGATAGGTCTTCTGCCCTTTTGGAAGCTTTGTCAACTCCCAAGTGTTGTTTCTTTCAATGGCAGTAATTTCAACATCCATAGCCTTTCTCCACTTTAGTTCTTTAACAGCTTCTTTGAAGACTACAGAATCACAATCTGAAAAAAGTGCAAAATAAGTAAATGGATCTTCAGATTGTTCGATTCATGTTACCTCATAATCCTCCATCCATGCAGGACTTCTTTGAACTCGTCGAGATCATTGCTTATCCTCTGTTTCAGCAGCTGGAATGCTTTGATTGACTGTTGGTTGCTGTTTACTTTCCACAGGTTGTGCATTCTCCAAAGGTTGCTGCCTTTCTTCTCCATTTTCTTCATCAAAATCAGCATGTACTTGTTGTTCTGTATTGTTTTTATCCCAAATTCAGAATCACTCTTCATCAAAAATCACGTCATGATTAATGAAAATTTTCTTGGTGATAGGATTGTACAATTTGTATGCTTTTGAATGCTCACTAACACCAAGAAAAATGCATTTTTCTCTCTTGTCATCCAACTTTGTCCTCTTCTGGTCTGGAATATGGGCATATTTAATACACCCAAAAATTCTGAAATGATCTACCGCCGGCCTCCGTCCACTCCATGCTTCCTCTGGTGTCATATTTTGAACAACGAGTGTAGGGCTTTTGTTCAAAATATGAATGCTCCTATTGACTGCTTCGGGCCAGAAAGTTTTTGGAATGCTGCTCCTCGTCAAAAGGCTTCGCACCATATTCAAAATAGTGCGATTTTTCCGCTCATAGACTCCATTTTGTTGAGGTGTATAAGCTGCCGTAAGTTACCTTTTGATTCCATGGGTCTCACAAAAAATTGCAAATTCTTGTGAATTGTATTCTCCACCACGATCACTGTGAAGAATCTTTATAAGCATCCCCGCTTCTTTTTCGACTTGCACCTTGAAGTTTTTGAAAACTGAAAATGCTTCAGACTTCTCCTGCAAAAAATGAACCCAAGTTTTCCGACTATAATCATCAATGAACGTTATAAAATAACGTTTACCACCATTCGATGTCGGATTAATGGGCCCGCATATATCTGAATGAATGAGCTCCAACACCTTCTTCGCTCTCCATGATTTTCCTTTCGGAAAATTGTCTCGATGTTGTTTACCGACAGCACATTCTTCACAAACTTGAGAAGGACTTTATATTTGTGGAAGACCCGTCACCATATTCTTCTGCTGCAGCGTTTTTAGACCACCAAAATTTAGATATCGGTAGCGAAAATGCCACAGCCATGCCTCATCCTTCACTCTTGCAGAGAAGCATGATTGAGTAGTGTTGTGGATATAAAGCAGAAACATTCAATTCGCCGTCATGTTAATATGAGCAATTAAGCCCAACTTTTTATCTTGAATTCGACAAACTCCACCTTTGATAGAAACCTCGTATCCCTTCTCTTGGAGTTGACCAACGCTAAGCAAGTTGGTTTTCAAGTCTGGAACAAAGAAAATGTTAAAAATAATCTGGGTAGAATTTTCCTTGGTGTGGATCTTAACATTGCCCTTGCCCATGACAGAAACTGAAGATTTGTCACCGAACTTCATAGTGTTGCGGAATGATTCATCCAAGTCTGAAAATACAGATTATCGCCACACATATGATTGCTGCAACCGGTATCTAAGTACCACAAGTTTTGATGAACTTCTTTTTTCGCATGACAAGCCATCAAGAGAGAGACTTCTTCTTCTTTCTCTGCAAGATTAGACATCTCTCCATGTTGTCTACTCAGATTAGTTCGGCATTCATACTTGTAGTGGCCGAACCTATGACACCTGTAGCACTCCACATTGGTCTCGTCTTCTGACCTCGGTCTATATGTAGTCGAGTGGTGGCCTCCTTGTCTTCTTCGTCTTCCTTGAAATTGATTGTCTTGTTGTTGGTGTTGATTTTGTTGTTGGTTTCCACGATCATCGTTTCCTCTGCCTCTACCTCTGCCTCTATCTCGTCCTCTGTCTCCTCTTGGTGTCGAATGATTTTCTGTTGAGGCCTTCAATGCTTGTTCTTCTTTCTCCTGCTGGACAACTTTCTGCTCATGAACCAACAAAGAGCTTTGTAATTCATCAATTGAAAGTGCGTCAAGATCTTTAGATTCGTCTATAGAACAGACAACAAAATTAAATTTCGGTGTCATCGATTGAAGAATTTTTTCGATAATTGTGACATCCTCCATCTTCTCGCCATGGATCCTTATCTTGTTGGCGATAGCCATCGTTCTTGAAAAACAATCGACAACAGATTCTCCTGTCTTCATGCGTAAATTCTCGAATTCCTTCCGAAGTCCTTGAAGCTGCACCTGCTTTGCTTTAGCGTTCCCTTGGTGCTTCTTCTTCATGGAGTCCTATATCTGCTTAGAGGTGTCTTTGGTAAGAATTGTCTCCAAGGTTGCTCGATCGATGGCTTGAAAAAGGTAGTTCTTGGCTTTAAGGTACTTCAGCTTCAATGCCTCAAACTCTGCTCTTTGCGTATCCAACAAGACAACTTCGGTTGTTGGCACTGCTACTCCAGATTCAACAACATGCCAATACTCCTTGGACCACAAGAAGTTCTCCATCAGCATGCTCCAATGATCATAATGTCCATCAAAGCGAGGGATAGCTGGCTGTACAAAATTTTCAGAGATCATGTCTCTTCACTGCTGCTGCTGCAAAAAAGAAACCAAGTGAAATAGAAAAATAAAAGCCACAGCTACCAACTCTATATCACTGTCTCTGATTTTACTCTTGACCTCACGTTTTTCACTCTCTCACCAAACGAAGCTCTAATGCCACTGTTACACTTTTCTATTACACTTTTCAAGAGAAACAATATAGCATAAAGACAAATAAAGCACAATGAAGGAAAAATACTTTTATGTTGTACTTGAATTTATTAATTAATAGCCTTTATATAGGCAATGTACCAACGGATAAAAGCATAAAAAATAGCAACAAACAATTGACCACTAGACCACTAAACTTGACCACTAACCAATAAAGCTAAATAATAGGCCATCACTTCTGCACTACTAACAGACTCCTAAAGACTAGAATTATTCATAACAAACCAAATAAAATAACAAAGACTGGGTCAAGTATAGGACCACGCGACTCAATAATTATTCAACATATTAAGAGGGGGGGAGAGGGATAAAAACATGTGTATGCAACGTGTCGTAAGCATATTTATACATCTGTAGGGAAAGGTAACATTCAGAATAGTGTCAGATAACATCATTACTTTCATGGTTTCTTTATTTTTTATTTTTTATTTTTTATTTTATTTTTTCAATCAAGAAGCCAGTCTGTGCTTATTTAGACAAAGGGCACATACATATATATATTTTTTTCGAAAATGTTGTTAATGTACCCTTTTCTCATGTTAGTCCAAAAGTTAAACGAATAAGAATTTTTTTTATGGATACCCCTTGAACTTTTTAAATTTGACAATTTAATCATTGAACAAAAAGTTGTGGCAATCAAACCTTTAAATTTGGAATTCTTGGCACAAAACAGTCCCCTCAATAACGTCGTTAAAAAAACGGACAAATTAATGGTCGTGTGTTGATCACACGCACCATTTTATGGGGGCAAAATTGAAAAATAATAAAAAACTAAAGATGAACAAAGAGACAAAAATATGATCCCAGAGTAGGATAAATTGCTAATTTAGTCCTTAAACTTTTAAGTCTGTGTAACTTTGGTACCTGACCTTTTTTCGTGACTGGAATGTTTCTTAATTATTAAAATATTATCATAATAGTCATATTTATTAATTTTTGGACGGAATCAATGGTCAAAAAGTGATGTTTACTAACGGATTCCGTCCCAAAATTAACTCAAAATATCATTATAATAATATTTTATAGAAAGAATTTGTGAAAAATATTTGTACTCAAATCTTAAAATGAAAATAACTATACTCAGTTTTAAAACTAAAACAGAATTAGTTGGGGGACTGTCTGCACAAACAGTTACTTAGCATCCGTCACTACATTTAAGAATACATATTTTTTTTGGATGAATATGTAATGCCAAAGTTATATGATTAGCACATAAGCTAACTTCTATACATAATTTGTGAATAATATTTCCACTCAAAGTTATTATTCTTCTTAAAACAAACTCAGCTTGCGTTTGGTTCGTTGAATGGAGATGAAATTTTCAAGTTAGAATTTGGTTGACTTTTCAAAATATAATTATAAATTTTGTTGACTTTCAAGGAAAAAATAAGACAACGCTGAGATGAAAAATACAGTTTAGTTGAAAATAAACTTAAGCGTCAAACAAGACATCAGAAATTATATGAATATCTCAAAAAAATAAAAATAAAATAAAAACTCAAAACTTGTATGAATATCTTAAAAAATAAAGAAAGGCTCTTTCTATAATGAGACCCCTTATTCTACCCCCATCAATGGCTTAAAATTTTTGACCGTCGGATCTCATTTGAACGGTACGGATTAAATGAATACACCTAAGTTATTGTAAGATGAAGACACTTGATCACACTTGAAAATTATTAATAATAAAAAAAAAAAAAAAAGGAAAAAAAAACGTATCTTCTACCTCTACCGAAAACTCCGGTGAGCAGTGGGGGGACTCGACGGCACACGTGGTGGTGAAGGATCGATGACTCTGGTGGTGGATCGCGACAGTGTGACCGCCAGAGAAGTGTTGAGCAGTTGTCGCTGGCGCTAGGAGAGATCTTTTAAGGCGAGAGGCGGCGATGGCCTCGTTTCCCAGGTGTCGAAGGTGTCGTGGGCCTCCAGCAACATCGATAGCATGAGGCGCTCCGAGTTCAACTCGGACTCCAAGGACCTCTCCTACTCGGTCGGCATATGCGAGTTCCTAAGCCACCGCCGAGCCAACAATCCGACAATCCTCATCTTCTCCGACCTCAAATCTGCGTTCTCGTCGTCGTCGAGCAGCTTCAAACGCCTCCACTCCGAGATCGCAATTGAGATTGAGACCGAGATCTTCCACCATTTACGACTTGGGATAGACGACCGGCGATCTGGAATGCCGGCACCGTCGCCGTCGCCACTATGGCCTCGCCAGGTTCGGTGGAGGTGGCTGCCGGTGGGGGATGGGCTTACATTTTTTTTAGTCAACAAAAGTTACTATTTTAACTTTAAAATATCAACTCAAACCTGCGAACCAAACGGACCCTTAATTATTTAAAATTGATTTGACGGTTAAAATTTTGCACTCCAATTTGACGGGTTAAATGAGGAGTCTCATTTTATAACTCCCCATAAAGAAATAAATAAATAAAAGTGGAGATAATATGAATTATTGTACGAACTCAAATAATTTTTCTTACATCCTCTGCTTCCAATAAATTTGTATTAATCTTAAAAAAAAAAAGAAAAAGAAAAAAGGTTCCTAGTGATTTTTTTGAATTTTGAGAGAATAAAAAGTTACCGTTTTTTTTTAAAGGCCCAAAAAAAGAGGTTAAATGAAGGCAAAAAAAGTGGTAAAAATAAATAAAAAATAAAAGGGACAGTATGTTATAGAGTGTATAATATAAAATATATTTATATAAAATATAAATATATAAGTTGAATTAGATTGGATGATTGAATTTTATGTTCATCTCTATTAAAGGGCATTTGAAGTCTTCCTAGGAGCGCAATCGGTTGAATCGGACAATATTATTATAATAGGTGGGCCAAAGTTTAATATATTTTAAACATTGAAGAATAGGTGACAAAAACAAAAAATTAGCTCTTTCCTATGTCATGTACATGTTGCAATCTTTAGGGGGTTGTTTGAGAACTATCTCAAAAAAAAGCACATCTCAATAATATTATCTTATGATTTGGATTTTTATCCTCTTATAATGTCAAATAAAAAGTGTTTTAAGAACAAATCCTAAACAAGGACACTAAAAGGATTATTCCCACAATCCTCTTTTCTCTCCTCTCTCTCTTCGTTTTTGATTTCGATTTCACGTAATTTGTTGAGTAACATCTTTGATATTGATGACTTATATCGTCAATATACAACTAGGCATACATATTAATCCTTAATAATTTTGTAAGCAAAGCTAATTGTAAAGTATTGTCTCAAATGTCAACCTTTTTGCTGAAATGTTGGCACAAAAATGTTTTACAAAATAATAATTCATCAATAAAAATATTCAGCGTGTCAATGTACTAGTATAATCTAGTTTAAATATATCACTTATTCACATGGACGTAGTGTGTTAAGTATCAATGTCTTGCTACCTCTCTTGTACGTTGCAAGCATATTATATAGATAATACATTAATCCAAACAAATATTATCAAAAATCATTTATCATGGTGAACAAGATCAAAGTATCATATCTATAAGTAGTGCACTTCAAACTTTTAGTTACTTACTAGTTGATTTCGAATTTTTATTTTTTGTGTTTTATTAGTATTCCAAATTTGAAATCATTGAAAATGCATTCTGTGGTCCCAATGAATAACGAATGTTCATTAACAAATGGTAATTAGGGTGGGTCCCAAATGTCAAAATTAATATTGCAAGCTGTCGACAACTTGTAGTGGGGGATGATGAAAAAAAAAAAAAAAAAAACTTGTTATTTGAACCTGAACAAAACAGAACAAAACAGAGCAATAGTCTTTTTTTTAATCATGTCTTCCATTTTTTATATTTCTGAGAGTCGTTTTTTAATCAGTCAATTGAGTTATTAGTTGGAAAGTTACCATAACCAGGGTTTACAAGAAGTGCGCTACCCTGATCAGATCTTGACCTGAAGCAATTGGAGAGTTTTGGTGTAGAGCAGAACAAAACAAAAGCTATAGTCTTTTTTTAATCGTTTATTCAAATTTTTTTATATTTCAGAAAGTCATTTTTTAATGAGTCAATGGAATACTAAGTTGGAAAGTCACCATAACCCGGGTTTACGAGCTACCCTGATCAGATCTTGACCCAAAACAAGTGAAGAGTTTGTGTAAAGATCAAAGAATCCGGAACAGAGCAACGCCGTTGTCGCTGACGCCACCATGGAGGTCCTTTATGGAACAGCCACACAAGTCTTGAGGATGGTGGCCACCGTTGCTGAGGGAGAGATCAGCTTGGCGTGGGGCTTGAAAGATGACCTTAAGAAGCTTCAGTTGACCATGTCCACCGTCACAGCTGTGCTCTTAGATGCCGAGAAGAAGCAGCATGATAACGAACAGCTGAGAGTCTGGCTGAGGCGCCTTAAAGATGTCTTCCTCGATGCTCAGGACGTGTTGGGTGAATTCGACTGCGAACTACTCAGGCGAGAAGTGGTGAAGATGCACGGAAGCCTCGGTCGAAAGGTACGCCGCTTCTTCTCGCGATCCAATCCACTTGCGTTCCGCTTTAGCATCGCTCGTCAAATCAAGGCGATTAGACAAGAACTAGATGAGGTTGCTAAGGATAGGATTAATTTCCATCTAGAAGAGCATCATGATGAGAGGCATGTCTTGGAAGGGAGGAGGGAGGTAACAGATTCCTTTGTTAGGCCTTCGGAAGTCATTGGAAGAGAGAGTGTTAAAGAAGAGATCATTAATACGTTGATGGAAAAGGAGAATGATAGTGATCCTCTCTCTGTTATTCCGATAGTTGGGATTGGGGGCCTAGGAAAGACTACACTTGCCAAGTTAGTCTACAATGATGACAGAGTTACTCGAGAGTTTGACTTAAAAATGTGGGTTTGTGTGCCACTAGATTTCAATGTTGCTGAGTTGAGAAAAGAGATTCTCAAATCTGCAATTACGGCAACTGGTGGTGCTACCAATGAGAATCTCTCTATAGATCAAGTCGTGAAAAGAACAACGGATATAAGTAACTTGTCCATGGATCAGCTGCAGATGTTCTTACGAAGCACTTTAAAAGATAAAAAGTTTTTGCTTGTCTTGGATGATGTATGGAATGAAGATCGTGGGAAGTGGAACGACATCAGAGATCTGTTGTTTACAATGGGTGCTAAGGGAAGCAAAATCATTGTGACGACGCGTAATTCTTCGGTTGCCTCGGTCATGGGCACAACACCAACACACAATTTAGAATGTCTATCGGTGGAGAAGTCACGGTTTTTATTTTTCAAATTTGCATTTGGAGATGAAGAAATGGCTGAACAATTTCCAAACCTTAAAAGTATTGGCTGTCAAATTGTGGAAAAGTGCATGGGGGTTCCTTTGGCATTGAAGACTTTGGGGAGTTTACTTTGCTCAAAAACTAATGAAAGTGAATGGATATATATCAGGGATCATGAGATATGGGAGTTAAAAGAACAACAAAATGATCCTATTTTGTCTGCACTGAGATTAAGTTATAGCACAATGCCGTCGTACTTGAAGCAATGTTTCGCTTATTGTTCTCTTGTACCAAAGAATGTTCAAGCGAGAAGCTTGGAGATGATCAACTTCTGGATGGCACTCGGCATCATTCAGTTACCTAATGACGATATGGAGTTGGAAGATATGGGAAAATTGTGTTTTAATGAGCTATGCAGTAGATCTTTCTTTCAATATCTTGAAGTTACCCCATTCGGTTCCCATTTGGGTAAGGATTTTGAAATGCATGATTTAATTCATGATCTTGCAACTTCAATCATCAAATATGAGCATTCCACAATGAATTCTCACACTAAAACTGTCCCTAATGAGAGTGTGAGACATTTGAGGATATTTATGAAGGATGACCATGGTCAAAGTATTGTAACAAATTTGGAGAAGTTAAAAAAAGTGCGGAGTATTTTTCTCAATTATGAGATAGATGAAGAGCCTAACATTGAGGAGTCCTTCCTTTCCACATGCATCTCAAGGTTTAGATACTTGCGATTGTTTTATTTAAAAGGCTTCTCTTTCGAGGTGTTGCCAAGTTCAATTGGTACCCTCAAGCATTTGAGATATCTCAGCTTAAGCGGAAACAAGAAGATAAAGAAATTGCCTGATTCAATTTGCAAGTTGCAAAGTCTGCAAAGTCTGTATCTTCGTGGATGTTCAGAACTTGAGGAGCTACCAAGAGATATAAGTAACTTGGTTAGCCTTAGAGCACTTTCAATAACCTTGAAACAAACCTGCTTCCCTGAGAATGGAGTTGGATGCTTGAGATCTCTTCGGGCTTTGTATATTTGTCAATGTAAAAATTTGAGATCCTTGCCACATGATATGAGATTTTGTACCACTTTACGTACTCTGTTTATATCTGAATGTGAGCAACTTGACTTGGCGAGCGGACTTAATCAAGTTATGCAATTGAATCTTCAAACATTGGTGATGCATGACTTACCACAGACGACTGCTTTGCCACAGTGGCTTGAAGGAGCTGCTCACTCTCTACAGATTTTGTTTATTAAAGATTGTCCCGAATTAGTAGCGTTGCCGGAGTGGCTGCCAAATCTCATCTCCCTTCAAATGCTTTTGATTGTTGGCTGTCCAAAATTGTCGTCTCTACCAGAGGGGATGCAGCGGCTCACGTCCCTAACACATTTGGGTCTTGATGATTGCAAAACATTGGAGGAAAGATGCAAACGTGAAGTCGGTGAGGATTGGCCAATGATCGCTCATGTTCCCAACCTTGAGATTGGTAGTTCTTCTGTGGATGACTAGGTACGCGTTATATATGTCCAATTTCAATTGTTTCTATTCTAGCAAAATATATATATATATATATATATTTCAATTGTATCTAATTTGGTAAAAATCTCTGCTTACATTTTATATAAATATATAAAAATCTCTGCTTACATTTTTTTCAGCCACTAACTAAAAACTAACCCTCTTTTTTTAAAACAAAAAATATATATATATATTATCATATTGATTGCTTTTTTTTTTTTTTTTTTAATACAAATGCAACTATTCTTAGTTTTTTTTTTTTTTTTTTTTTTTCAGATAACCCAATTTACTTGAAATCCAGTAAAATCATAGTTTTATTTGTATCCATTTCAGGAAGTAAATGTCTACATATGCACATATATATTGGAATTCATAATTCATACCGTATGTAGGGATATATAAATGTATATGTATATGTATATTGATTTTTTTTTTTAATTTACAACTGAATTTCTCTAGTCGATGTGTTCACGAATATTGTCTTAAGAGGAAAACATTACTTATATAGAATTAACTATATCATATTCTAAGATTAACTTAATATGAAATTATGGGCACTTAATTTGACTCTCTTTTTTTTGGATAAAAAAGCATTCATTAATTTGACAATTTACCTCATCTTAATGTAGACATACAAATATTATAGATGTACATAGAGATGACAATGGGTGGGGCAGGCGTGGGTTTGCCTCCCCCACCACCATATCCACCTCCTTTTTTATCCCCATCCCGCCTATTTTAATACGGTGGCGGGTAATACCCGCTAAAGGTGCTATACTCATACCCTACCTATTTACCCATCAATAATTATTAAAAAAAAATACTAAAATAACTTCTATTAAAGTTTTCATAAATTTTAATAACATAGTCATAATTGAAAATGAAATTAAAATATTAAAAACAAATTCAAAGTTCATAAATCTATAAAACTATATTTATAAAGCAAACTAAAACATTAAAACACTTACTTTATTCTTCTTCTATTATAAGAGAATATATGCGGGGTGGATGCGGGTATGGGAGAGCTTCCCCCTCCCCCGTCCCGCACCTGCGCAGGTGGTTAATCTTAACCCCTATACTCACCCCCGTACCCATATACTATCCCCATACCCACCCCTTATCTGCACCCGTAGGTAAAAATGTCATTCCTAGATATATATATACACGTATGTGCTATGTTTGGTAAGCATATTCAAATATCTGCAAGGAATGTAGCTTTCAGATAAAAAAAAAATTAGAATTAGTATTTACACAAAATAGTCAAATTTGAACACCGATTTTAAAAATAAACACTAATCAATTTATTTACAAATTTGAATAAAATGTAAATTGTCTCATATTTTTATTCCTAATTTACCCTTCCACTTTTTTTCCTGATTTGTATATTTGGTTTTTTTTTTTTTTTTTTGTGTCTTCATATGCAGATCTCTTCACTACAAGAATAAGGTTTATTTATAGCATACAATAATAGCGTGTTTGAAAAAGTGTCACAACACCACACATGCTTTGGTGGTTAACCCAAAAATAGAACCGCCAAGTTAGTTTCCCCCCTTCTTTCAACAAATAAAAATTAAAAAAAAGGCAGTTCCCGCCCTTCCACGATTTTTTTTTTTAACTTTTTAATAGGGAGACTCTCTCTCCCACGATGGTATCAGTTGAACCCATTTTTTCTAGTCCATTCTCTGTTCTCACAAATCACGATCCCATCACAAAGGGGATTGGGATACCAATCAAAGTGTATTTACTGCTCTTCAAAAACGATTTCCCTCTCTCAAAGTTCCACCTGTAGTTTTTTCTTCCAAAATTTCCTCTCTCAATTGCTAGGGCTTGAACTACAAGGCCACAAACTACTCTCAAATTTTCTCTGGCTTGAAAATTCCTTTGATCTTTCTCTTCACCGATTGTCTCTGGTGAGTTTACTTTCTTTCTATTGCTTTATTAATTTCCATTTTTTAGAACTTTTTTTTTTCCTTTATTCATAATATTGTCCCTGAGGGTAATGGTTTAATGATTTTCGTTAAAACTTGTTTTGGGGATTTTAATATCTAATTCTTCTTTAATGAAATTCGGCCATTTATACATAGTTTCCTTGTTTAATTCAATTAAATTGAAGTTGGGATACATAAATTGCATGTTCCAACGACAGTAATCCACATCGAAAAGGAATGGTAGACGAAAAATTGGGTTTAGACTGTGTATTGTATTGTGATAAATGGAATCAGATTTTAAGAAGATATTCCTCTTAAAGTGGGTATGGAGTCGTTTTAATCACATATATATATATATATATATATATATATTTGTTTTTGTGTGGCTCGTTCTTATGATTACCTTGATGATTACAATTGTTTAACATTATTTTCAGTACTTTAGATTATGTTCTAACATTTTTTTTTTTGTTTTTATTTGATCTAATTTTTATTTCTCTATTTGCAACTTTGAAACTTTGGTCACAGAGAGGTTTTGGAGAATATAATATGGTCAAACTGATCACAAAAAAACTGTTGTTGATTATAAAACAGTAAGTTTCTAATTAATAATTGCTGTTAGGACATTATGTTTAGTATTGATATTTCTCAACATTTAAAAATGTCTTAATATGTTTATTTTATATTGGTTCTGCATAACCTATGCACAGAGGAACTGGAGAATGTGAATGTAATTGTCAAGACAAGCAGAAAGCTTTCAATTTAGAGCTAAAACCTGTCAAAGAAGAGGTATTTTCATAATTCCATAATCTTGACATTTTAATGTTAGTTCTGTATTGTTCTTTTCTTATTTAGTGCAGTAAATATATAGCTCTGGTTTTTATTATTTGTTCTTTCAATTTGACACTTTTGCACCTTGAAATATGAACCATTTCATGTATACGAGTTTGGTGTTCCATATCAGCTTTCTCCTAGGGATGGCTATGCAGTAGATAAATTTTCCCTTTCGTTCTGCAGAACAAAGAGGAGTCGGATACCATCAACTAGTCAAATAAGCACAGAGCAATGTTGGAGTATAAATCAGTTAGTTTTTAATTTGCTTTTTGTTTTTTTTGTTTTGTTTTTTTACAATATTTATACTTTTGGATCTTAATTATTAATTATTACCAACATTTATATTGGCTCATTTTGTTTGTTTTTTAGTTGGCTCTGGGCAACAATAGAGGAAATAGAGGATGTGATCATGGTTGTATGACGAGCTTTTTTTTTTTTTTTTTTTCCTTCTTGTGTCTTTGCTGATATATGAAAGCAACAGGGTATACGCAAGAAAGCTCATGCCTTATATGTTCCTTCTAATTCGTTTTACTATGGATCATCAAAGCAGATTGAGTTATTAGATTGTGATTGCAATTTTTTTCCATGACAACTTTAATTTTGTACTGTGTAGAGTTCTTGGGATTCCAACCGGACTGCAGGTGCTGATGGATAACAATCAAGTAGTAAACAGAGTAATGCGTGAATAGGTAGGTAGAGCAGGGTTGATATTTTTTCTGCTTTAAGATTAATTAAATTGTTCTTTATTTGAATGTTGATCTTAAGGGTGACAGACATCAATTTTTCTGCTCTGTACTTTTCATCAATTGTGAGTTGCTTCTTTTATAAATAATGCTAGTACTTTCTAATTTCTTAGTCACTTGTACTATTTGTCTCTTAATTGATTTTCATTTTTAGTTGACATATGTATTACGCATTTTCCTTTTTAATCATTTGCTGCTTTATTGTTGAAGACCCTCAATCCTTGGAGATTAATTTTGGTTTATTTTGTAGAGCTGTGGTTTATGATATTCGGTTGCGGGAAGATTATAACTACAAAGCATTCTCTCCCTTGGCTGCATGGTGTGCTTGACTATAAGCTTTTGAAGGCTTTTTCACCTTACGGTCAGAAGACAATTTGGGAGATGTGTTTTTTTACCTTATGGTTAGAAGATAATTAAACATAGGATATGTATTAGGATATACAAAGTCCTTAGGCTTTGTTGTTGGTGATTGTACTTTCTTGCTTTGACATCATGGTCATGAGACTACAATTTTTTTTGTATACAATGGATTTTTTCATAATTATTTGTAGTTTTATTTATTTATTTTAATTATAAAATGTGTAACTAAAATTTACTTAAAGAAGAGCTGCTATTAGAGCACTTCACTATGTTAAAATTATTAACATCGTAAACCATTAAAAGAAAATTAATTGGTAACAAAAAATAATACATATATGCAAGAATCAATTCCATAGCACTCAAAAAATGCTATAGTATCTTATTCGTAGCACAAGAAAAATGCTATAACAAGCATTTTTATAGCTTTGAAAAAACGCTATTGAAACTATAGACTTTTAATAACATGAGCTAACATAGCGTTCAATGAAATGCTATAAATCACATACGATAGCATTTTTTGCAAGCTATGGAAACACATATTTGTTGTAGTGCTTGTATGCTATGAGATAAGAAGCCTACAGCTGGCCGAGAGTAAGCTTCAAGTGCCCCCTTTACTTTCTACTGTTGGTGTTGTGTGGTGTTCAATTTGTTTTCTCAACAATTTTATGCATATGTGTGTATCTATAAACATATATATTCATATATCTCTCTTTCACTTTGTAAAATACTTGAATAATTGGTGTGTGCTTTTGTGATTGGAGTTATTAATAAATTTGAACATGTGTGCACGCCTAGTTATCAATATTGGATGCTTATATAAAATCTTATATCTTGATAAAAGAAAATGCTTACAAATAAGTTAGCCTTTAGAAGACACCCCACCCCGCTAAGGCTAACTTGGCAAATGAATGGGAAGGAGTTTGAGTCGAAACTCCAATGTTTGAAACTTGAGAGTGTTATAATTTCTCTTTAACAAGTGATAGTGATGCAAGAACATATTGAACTTGAGAGGTGATCTATATGGCTTGGGTTTCGAAAAAGTGCATGAATCTGTCTGTTGGGTATACCTACGGATTCGTAAGGAACTACTCGAAATAAGGATGTAAATATATAGTACTCAAAATGGATTTTTGAATCTAGTGGTGTTTAAATATATTGATTGTGCCCCTCTCATCAATTATATCTTTTAAGATAAATGATTCCATCACTTTTACATCGCGCGCGTGTGTGTATGTAACGCCCTAAATGCTAACCAACAATAACATTAGAAAATTAGCATTAGAATTAACATATGTGATAAGATAGAAATTTCTTAATTCTAATATTTTGTTGAGTTATTTTTTTTCAGGTGACGCGATGAGGACTCGATGTGCTAGAACAAAATTCATGCCAAATTGATAAAATTTTCTTATGATGATTTGATGAATTCATGTGACAATTTTTTTTAGTATATATAAAATGATATGTTATATAAATGGTTATGTTATATGTTTATATGTATATACTATATGTTATAAGTATATTTTATTTTATATATGTAAATACAGATTGTACTGTATATATTTACCTTTATATATATAAGTATATATATGTTAAGTTATTTGATTAGTCAATTATATGTTATATTATATGCATATTTATATGTGTGTGTTTATATGTGGTATGTGCGGTTTTTAAAAAAAAGGGGGAGGGAACGTTATTGCAGCCGAAGAAGAGGAATCAAAGGTTTGACAATTTATTCATTAATTCCAAATTTTAATTGAAATTAATAGCTCTTGATTTATAGGGTTTATTGTTTTGATTCTTCCTCCCTCACGCACAAACCCATCCTCTTTGTCTTTCTCTCTCTCGCACAAACACAGAAAAAAAAAAATTTCTGCCAAACCTCCAAATTCTTCCAAGACCGAAAATCAAAGAATTTCAAGGAATGTTTCGGAATTATTTGATGATGAGGATGATTTTGCTATTTGTTTTAGTTTGGGATTCTTTGAAGGATTGGATGATTTTCATGATGAGTGTTTCATGTGAGTTTGAGGAAAGGATGAGAAATATTTATCGAATGATGATAAAAAAAAAAAAAAAAAAAAGGGCGATATGGTTGATTTTGTGAACAAGACGAAATTAGGGTTTTTGTTGATTCTTTATTTATGATTTCATTGGTATGATGATTGCATAATTTTATATGTTAGAAATATGTCTTAGGGCTGTTTTTATGTGTGTGTATATGAATTATATATATATATATTGTGATGATAATTTATATACATATATTTCTATTTATTTTCGGATTTGACACTGCTACTGGAATTTCCAGATTCTAAGGTAAGAATTCCAAACGGTGTTTAAGGGTGTAAATGGACTCCATTTTTAACAAATCTGATATTTTTTGAAAGCCCTAGATGTCTATTTTCTTTTGAAATCAGTTTCATATCGTTTGGAGTTATGTGTGAATTTTTATAATTTTTCAAATAGGCAGAGGTCGGACTGCCAGTTTCGGTTAAATTTTAATGATCAGATTTCAAAACTGTTTTTGAAAATCCAAACAGCCTCCGTTTTTAACAAATTTGATATTTTTAGAAAACTATAGATGTCTATTTTCATTTGGAATCAGTTTTATATCATTTGGAGACATCTGTAAATTTTTATTATTTTTCAAATAGGCAAAGGTCCGGCTGCCAGTTTCGGTAAAACTTTAGAAATCAATTTCAAAACTATTTTTGAGGGTCCAAACGGTCTTCATTTTCTACGAATTTAGTACCATTAGAAAGATCTAGATGTCTACTTTCATTTAAAATTGGTTTCAAATTATTTGAAGCCCTGTATGAATTTTTATGAATTTTTGAAGGGACTAAGGTCTCATTGGCAGTTTCTGTGAAGATTTGTAATTTCATGAAAGTGTTCAATTTTTGTGTTTTGATATTATTGAATGATGAAATAGGCCTTGTAGGTGCTGCTATGATATGATGGATGTGTTTAATGAATTATTATGTGCTTTTGTTGATTTTATTATATTTATTATTCATGGCATGAACGGTTCTAAAGACGAGCACCCGAGACCTCAATCGCGCGTCACCATCGGAAAATTTGAAAAGGTTAAGTGAGGCGTTTATGTAAGTACACTCTCACCTGCAACATGAATTAAAGATTTGAGAAGTATATATTTTGATGTTGATGATGATGTTATGATGTTCTTAAATAATACTTCTCCTATGATGACGTTTTGATGAAAAGTATATATATGGTATGTATATGTGTTTTTATGTTTTAAAATGGCGTTGTACACCCTTGATGATGATGATGATGATGTTGTCCGGTGAGTGGACTTTTGTCACCGTTGGTTTGGGATTTGCTACCCCAACCCTTCCGTGACTAGCGCGCTATGATGGTACAACGCCGGGCCCAATATATGACGGTTTTAAAAGTAAAAAGTTTTTAAATGATGTTTATATTTATGATGATAAAAGAAAAATATTTTTTTACATTTGTGAGATTTAAGTGTCTTACTAAGCCCTTGCTTATATAAGTTAATTCATGTTGCAGATAAAGGAAATGGTAAGATATAGTGTTGAAGGAGCTTGGAGCGGAAGCGGGACGATATGTGATAGGAAAACGGGATGAACGATCATGAGATGGACATTTTTAATTTCAATAAAGTTTTGAGACTTTAGCTTATTATTATTTGATTAGATGTTTCATATGGACTTAAATATTATTTCATGATTTGGATTTTAAAATATATATATAAATATATATATATATATATATTTATATATATTAATTATGAAATTAAAATTTTGATATAGTTTTAAAAAAAAATTCTAGAGTTTTCTAAAATTATCTAAGTAAAGTTTTCCATTATGTAAATATTTTTATTTCAAGCTTAATATTTTCCGTAATTTTATAAGAGATAAATGATTAAATAAGAAGTCAACTGTAATGGTCTGTGAGGGGTCGTTACAGTGTAAGTGTTTATATATATATATATATACTTTGGAAGGTAAATGCCAGAGGAAGTTCAGACGATGGCATCTTCCTGTAAGATGAAAAGTCCACCACCTTTCACAAGGACAAGGCTGCCACCCAATTTTGCCTGTTTTAAGTCCCACCTTGATTAATTGGGCCAAATGTTCTTGTTTCTTGCTTCTTTTTCTTTTTTGGTTAAAGCGGAGGGAAAATTAGTCAACAATTTGTTGGGTGATGGTAAAAAGTCGAAAACTTTTTGGATATTGATAAATAACATTTTCACGATAAATATGATGTATTTACAAAGTATTGATCACAACATAATTAAATTAACAACATTTTTCAAAATAAATATTTGCACTAAAAATCATATTTGTGAAAAATAATTTACTTATGAAATATATATATATATATATATATATATTTACAACAAATTTACCTTAGAAATTTCTCGTTAATAAACAATATATGATAAATAAGTTATTTACCTCAAATAATTTCAAAAAATGCTATTTACTTTAAGAATTTTTATAAAACGGTCTATTTACTGTAATTTTTCTTTTTGTTATTGGAATACTTATAATGTTAGATTAAAGAAAGTTCCAAAGAAGACCACATATATGTTTCTGATTATTTTATTTACAATGTTGCAATCAAATTGATTCAATAGAATACCACGAATATGTCTCAGCCTATAATATTGTATTTTGCAAAAAACAAAAAAAAAAGACCAGAATATTTCCAAGCGACCGGACCCCCCAAAATCTTCACCATTCTGAATTAACAAAAGAGGACCAACCATGGAAGTCGTTTTGTGACATGAATAGTGTATGTATAACTCTGGGAGAAATTGGGATCCCTTGCTTGGACAGAGCTTTCATTGGTAAGAGGCGCAAAGCGTGATTTGAAGCAGCTCGAGCGCAACATCTCAACCATTAAAGCCGTGCTCTCGCATGCCGGCGAGAAGCAGATCAAACTTAACCACCAGATAAGTGTTTGGCAGAAAAATAAGTAACAAGAGATTGAGAAACGGACAGACAGTGCAACGGAAAGGTTACCACATTCTACTATCACTGCAATTTCAATCGAAACGATGTTTTAACTTTGTTCCCTATTTCCTAGTGATTGACGAATCTACAGTCCAGAACTAAACAATATATACACACACATAAATATTACTACTCTTCCTAGTTTATAGAAAGAAAAATCAAAAATCAAAAATCAACAACCTTCATAAATATATCCTACTTTTCTTTTTCTTTCGTTTTCCAATCTCAATTTTCTCTGTTTACACATATTCGAGTTCTAAACTCAGCAGAAGGCCAGTCAACGGAAGTCTCGATCAATTGAAGTCGACAATAAGAACATCTTTTTGGATTGAATAATTGAATTCTAAACACCCTTAGCTAACTTAATCTTCGTTTGTAATTTTAATCCATATCCATCTGATTAAGAACCAAGGTTATCTTATAATCTTTCATTTTAGGTTGTTTTATTGATGAACATTGAATTTGAATTCTAAATATCCATGTGTCTTGATCTTCAATTGCTTATTCTGGTTTGGATTTACGTTTCCCGTTTTATTTGTGCAGACGGACCATGTCCGATGAAGTAGCGTATTATTTGAACAACAGAATTTTGTCATAGCTCCTCACATTCTTATAAATACTAATTATTTATAATTACGCAAGATGTATTTTGCATCCCAAAATAAATAAATAAACTGAAAGATAAGAGGAAAAAAAAAAAAAGGGATCTCATGGAACCTATATGATATTCCATTAAGAAGATGGAGTGTCAGGGACATCGTCAAGGATGAAAGGACCAAGTTTACCTGTCCTAAACAGTGTTAGAAACTTTTTTGATACTGTTCGCTGAAAATTATGTATGCGAAAAATACTACGCAAGTGCACGTAATCGAACAAGTAATATAGTAGTAAGTATAGTATCGTCTCCACAGGGATTGTATCACCAAAAATCTAATTACGGAAACCAATCGTTCTAAAATAAAATTGAGAATTGATTTGAACACTAAAATAATAAAAACTGAATCAAAACTAATGGGAGTAATTAAAAATGTAAGTAAAAGGTAAACTGTGGCAGAATCAAAGGTTTATGCTGTAAATCAATGATGTGTGATGACTAGGATTACTAATTTCCCCTCGGTTGTAAATCTGATTGCAAATGCTGTAAGAATGCTGTAGCAAAGTTCATTCAGTCAACCAAAAATTCTACACAATCCTCTTCCGAAAGATTTATGCCTATAGTTCTTTAAACCAAAATCAACATATTACTATGCATTTTAGTTCTCCAAACATAAGATTAAGCACCAATTTTATGGGTTGTACATAGTATTAATATATTCCTATATTATACTCTTATATTATTCAAGCTAGATCCAACCAAAATTAACCTTCCCAGAATTAATTCTAGTTTGTTTCCCCCATAAATTGCTGGCCAAACAATAAACAGAGATTAAACACTCCAACACACTTGAATAAACTGTAACGAAAATCTCTGAGCATTCAACATAATATGCAAATCGTCAATTCAACCTCGGTTCCATCAATAATCCTAGCTAAGAAAATTAGTTCATGATTTGTTCAACAAAATCAAAACCAAAAATCTCAATTAATAAAGTCATGATTTACAAAGAGGAAAATGAAAGACAACCAAAAGAATTCAGGTAAAATAAGAATCAGAAAAACCCAAAGCCAAGTGTGTATGCTCTTGTGCAATTCCTTGCCCAGCCAATAATCCAAAGCCCGTACTACACTCCTTGCTTTTGAAAATTCCAGATTTCCTTCTCTACTGTTCGTCCTCTTCTTTTCCCCAAAATGGTCTCTGTTTTTTTTTCTCTACTTCCTCCAGAAAACGGCTACTCCCTTCTCATTCATTTACTTTTTCCTTTTATATCAAAACCTCCAAAAATTGCCCTAATTGCACGTGCCCATTTCATAATTAATGTGGATGGCCTCCTCACAGCTGTCATACATAAATAAATTGGGCAACTAAGTCACTGCCAGCTGTAAAGCAAACTTGGGCCCACATGCTTTTACTTTAATTCTTCACTGCTGCACTTTGCTGTGACATTGCTATAGCTTTGCTGCAGAATTGGCTATTTTCCAGCTTTCTTCTTCTTTGTCTTTTCTTTTCCAGTGAGCCATTTCTTAGTTATCATTGTGAATATCGGCTGTAAATCAAAACACAAAAATTAGATTAAACACCAAAACACTCGATTAAAGCCAAAATAATAAAAACTAAAGAAAACAAATTAACATCATATAAAATACTAAAAATACGGCATATTATCTTGAAATAACAACAACTAATAAGCTTAAAAGCATACTAATTAACTCTATTTCATAGAGTTAACAGATACCATTAAACGAGCTTCAGACGCTTTGTGAGGTATCTTTAGCGCCTTCTGTAGTGCTTCAAATTGTTGTTCTATAAGTCTCAAATTGTTGTTCTATAAGTCCCTCCAAGTTGCTCTCCTCTTCTACGTTCCCATCAAAGTTTGAAAGAGACGAGTACAATGCGTGTTGGACTTCAGCTACAAGATCCTGAAAACATAGCATTAAAAGTAATGTGTGATGATCTCCGGGTAAAAACATGAGCATGTATTAACAACGAGAGTTTTCACTGGTTGCGGTAAATTTACATGGAAGGTTGTGCAAAAAAAAAAAAAAAAAAAAAAAAGTTGCACAGAAGTTAACAGAGCACACAAAGGTTGTGTGCCCTCTCTTCGATCAAATACCACGAAGAAATAGGAACTAGATCCGTTTTTCTCTCTCTGTTGATGCACACATGCATGCATGCACATACAAACAGAGAGGAGTATACTTGCATTTGAGTTGTGTTTTGTCGTTACATCCTGTTTTAAGGGTTTCACTGAGGAAATCCTGCCACGGAAAGCGGAAGAAACCCCATGGAAAAGCATTCATAACCCGTGCATTTTCTCAACGCAAGTCAATAAGTCTAATCACCACCAAGCATATTTAAGGAGCAGATTAAAACTGATATCAAGCCCAAGATAACACATCTCCCTGTGTCTAATTGAACTCTATGCCATTAAAGATTAAACTTGTTTTACCTCTATGTATGCCACACCAGACGTATTTGGTGGTTTCCTCCTCTTTGGTCGAAGATATTTAAGACTGTGTTCCACTTTTTCAACAGCATCATATCGAATCCCTTCTGCTCTCCCATTGTTCCTGTGCCTCCAGTGAAGGGGCGTGCCTCGGGAATTTAAAAATGCATGTAAGTATTGAGCAATACTCTCCTCTCCAACCACAGAATCTTTCACAGACCTTGCAAGAAAAGTGAATATAGATAATAACGGCCCGTCTCAGGCTATATCTGGGATACTTGGAACAAGTGCGCCAGCTGGAGTGTCCAGTACATGTACGCTAGGCTGATGAGCAATCTGTAATATTTGAATAAAACACTTAACCCCTGTTTGGATAGGGGTATCCATTTTCTGAAATAGGAAAAATAGGAAAATTTTGTAAAAAAGTTTATTTTTCCGAAATTTTTTCATCTTTCTTCTCATTTTGAAGGGAAAAAAAAAAAAAAAAAAAAAAAACTACTTCATGTTTAAACATACTTTTGTACAGTATCATTTAAAAAAAATAAGAATTTTTTTATAATCTTCTTACAATGCATTATTCCTAATATCATTTCTTCTTATTATAAAACACTTTTTGTTTTCATTAAGGAAAATTTTTTACACATCCAAACACCATCTTATTCTCAAAATTTTCATTGAAAACAAGAAAATTTTCCTTTTCAAAAATAGACACGCGATTCAAATGAAGCATAAATCTCAGTCAAGATATGAAAACATACATCTAAAATTAGCTGCAGCACCAAAAAATAAAATAAAATAAAAAGATAATTTCATTTTAAGGAACCAAACATAGTATTGCTAAAATAAAAGGGCAAATAGCAGTGGACTTGCTTTCAAAGACCCGAAATTCGCCTCATTGGATGGTTATTGATTTTTTTTTTTTTTTTAAATATTAGAGCTATTGGTAACTGTTGTCCTGATTTTAACTTTTAATTTAAAACATAGGACACCAATAGAGTGGCTCCTGGTGACCATGGTCCAACTGGATTTTCTTTAAATAAAGAGTTTGTTTAAAAACAAAAAAAACAAAAAAAAAACAAAAAAAAACAAAAAACTTGAACTGGCTTGAAGAACTTGCTTAGAGAGCAGAGTGTTAAAAACTGTGGTAGAGTGCTAAGAGCAGAGTCTTCAACCAATAAAGAGTTTGTTGTATTGCCCCCGGCCCAATAAGCACCTTTGTTTTCCTACCCCCTAATATTAATTTTTTCAATGAAGCCCCTAGTTTTTCCCCCTAAAATTTTAAAATTACAAAATTTAATTAGATTTAAAAAAAAAAACTTAAATTATGTAGCAATGTTTGACTTATAAATGTATATTATTTCGCATTTAACACTCCAAATAAACAAAAAGTCAATAATAGAGTAGTTAGGGTGGGTGACTTAAGTTTATTACCTAATCTAATAGAGAGTCTAACTTCCTTTTTCTTTAGTTAAATGGCCTAATGTATACATTTTGTTTAATTAATTTTCATTTTTTTCCAAACATCTCCTCTCTCTCTCTCTCTCTCTCCTCCCTCTGCCTATTTCTCTCTTCCTCCTCTAACGACGCCCGATCCTCCACCACCAACTCCAATCTTCCAGCCGAGTTCCGTTCTCCGCCGACGAGATCTCCAAGCTCCGTTCTCCACAACTCCAGTTCCTTCGTGTGAGAACATGGTTGTCTTCGTGATTCCGACAAAATCGATGGCTTCTCTGGTCTGCAACGACGACGAGGCGTGGAGACCTCTCTCCGTGGCTATAGATTTCTCCTTTCCCCTCACGATCTAGCTCTGCCGGCGAACTCGCGATCCAACACCTTCGAGATCCAGCCGGCCTCGTGAGCATCAGAGGAGGGGGTCGACGGCTGGTCAAATCGGAGGGGGGTGGTTGGCTGGTTGTAGTCGTGTCTGTGGGAGAGAGAGGGGGCTATCGTGGGGGAAGAGAGTGAATTTTTAAAAGTTTTTGAATTTTTTTAATGGTAAATCAGTGATTTACCCATAGTTAATCACTAATTCACTGATTTACCTGGCAAAAAAGAAAGTTTGGTGGAAAGCTTTCATCTATTTTTAATACAAACACAAATGTGCAGAGTACAAGCTATATACAAATTCTAGTTGACTTCTCTGGGCTAATAAAAGGAAAGAAAGCAAATGAAAAGCTGTACAATCTCTAGAATTAAGGAAAATACAAAATAAGGAAAGTGTACAGATTTGATTCCTCAAATCCGTATTATAACAGTTCAGTAAATCAAGGCAAGCAATCAAGCAAATCAAGGACGTTCTCCAACACCCCCCCTTCAAGATGGCAAGTGAAGGTTTTGAACGCTCATCTTGGAAAGAAGTCCATTGAAAGAAACAGATCCAAGTGATTTGGTAAAAATGTCAGCTAGTTGCTGTTGTGAACAAACAAATTCCGTGCGAACAATGCCCCTCTGAATTTTCTCACGAACTGGTGACAATCAATTTCAATGTGCTTAGTTCGTTCATGAAAAATAGGATTAGCAGCAATGTGTAAGGCTGCTTTATTATCACAGTAAAGAGAAACAGGTTGAGAGTGATTAATTCCGAAATCGGTAAGCAAGTAGAGCAGCCAACTTATTTCACAGCAGGTTGAAGCCATCGCTCGATATTCTGCCTCCGCAGAGGATCGAGACACAGTAGATTGTTTCTTGGATTTCCATGATATGGGAGAATCACCAAGTAGAATACAAAAACCTGTGACAGAACGCCTGGAATCTACACAACTCGCCCAATCTGAGTCGCAATAGGCATGTAATTGAAGTGAACTGGAGGAGGATAGTAGTATGCCTTGTCCTGGACTCCCTTTGAGATATCGCAAAATCCGTGTGGCAGCAAGATAATGTGGTTGACGTGGTTGAGCAAGGAACTGACTTAGTATTTGAACACAATAAGCAATGTCTGGTCTAGTAACTGTAAGATAAAGCAACCGCCCAATTAATCGCCGGTAGGATGAAGGATCCGAGACAAGTTCCCCTTCTGATTTAGAGAGCCTTAAATTTTGTTCCATTGGCGTTTTGGAGGGGCGTGAGCCAAGAGCACCAAATTCCTCTAGTAATTCAAGAACATATTTCCGTTGACTCAAATAAATCCCGTCTTTTGAGCGGGCAACCTCAATGCCAAGGAAAAACTTCAAGTCACCAAGATCTCTTACTTTGAAACTGCTTCGTAATCTCTCCTTGATCATTTGAATTTCAGTCAAGTCATCGCCTGCAATGATGATGTCATCTACATACACAAGAACAACAGTCAGAGTATTTTTCACCACTTTAGTAAATAGTGAATAATCTGCCTTTGATTGCTTATAACCAGAGCTCATCAGCTTGTTTGAGAGTTTTGCAAACCACTGACGGGAGGCTTGTTTAAGACCATAGAGAGACTTTTGAAGCTTGCATACCACATTTCGACTTGTTGTTTCTTTGTAACCTGGTGGAAGATGCATATAAACTTCTGCATCTAAATCCCCATGAAGAAAAGCATTACTAATGTCAAGTTGGTGAAGGCTCCAATTTTTCACTGCTGCAATGGCTAGTAAGCAACGCATGGTAGTAAGCTTTGCTACAGGTGCAAATGTTTCTTGGTAGTCGAGCCCCTCTTGTTGATCGTAACCTTTGGCAACGAGACGAGCTTTGTAGCGCTCAATAGTACCATCTGCTTTGTACTTGATTTTGTACACCCATTTGCATCCTATTGCCCGTTTATTTTGGGGCAATGATGTGAGTGTCCAAGTCTGATTGTCTTCAAGAGCTTTTATTTCTTCTGACATTGCATTCCTCCAGTTTGCATTAAGCATTGCCTGTTTGAAACTCCTTGGTTCTGTGGTAGATGAAATGGATGCTTGGAAGGAACGATGAGAAAGGGAAAATTTATCATAGGAAAGATATTGATGTAAAGGATGAGAAGTACTTACAGGACTTGAAGAAGACTCTGGAGATGATAAATTACAGGTGACCAACTTGCAGTGATAATCTTGAAGATAAGATGGAGTACGAGTTTCACGAGTGGATCTTCTAACCGGTGGTGATGCAGGAGGATGGTCATCAACTGTTTGGCTATTTTCATGACTCAATTCTTCATCAATAGGCATGGTAGGCTGAGGACTGGGATTATTGTGACTGTGTTCAATGAGAGAGTGTGGCAGAACAAGGTTATCAGAGGCTGGAGTTGTCTGTTGAATGAAGGGAAAAATATTTTCGTGAAATTGCACATCTCTAGATATGAAAATTCTTTTTGTGTGCAAGTCATAGAGTTTATAACCCTTTTGGGCATAAGGATAACCAAGGAAGACACAACGAGCTGCTCTAGTATCAAATTTTGTTTTTGAAGCACTTGTATTTGTAGCAAAACACAAACACCCAAAAACTTTCAAATGAGAATAGGAAGGAATGGAATCAAAAAGCATTTCATAAGGTGTCTTATCAGAAAGAAGAGCAGTGGGTGTGCGGTTAATAAGGTAAGCAGCGGTCAAAACACATTCTCCCCAAAAACGTAAAGGTAAGCCCGATTGGAAACGCAAAGCACGAGCTACATTTAACAAATGACCATGTTTTCTTTCAACAATCCCATTTTGTTGGGGGGTGTCAACACAACTCTTTTCATGAATAATTCCCTTCATTCGGTAAAAATCTGTCATTTCAAATTCCCACCCATTATCAGATCGAAGAACTTTGATTTTCTTATTAAATTGAGTCTCAACATAAGTGTGAAAAGATTGTAGAAGTGTGCGTGTCTCACTCTTACATCGCATAAGAAAAACCCAAGTACATCTTGTATGGTCGTCAACAATGGTGAGAAAGTAATGAGCACCAGATAAAGAAGCCACATGATATTTTCCCCAAATGTCACAATGGATTGTTTCAAATGGTTGAAAGGAATTTTTATTACTTAGAGGAAATGGAAGGCGAGTTTGTTTAGCAAGCGGACAGACCTCACAAACTTCATTTTGAACAGAAAATTTTAGATCAGAAACATAATTGGAAATCAACTTGAGACGTTTATGACTTGGATGTCCTAGACGTTGGTGCCAAAGGTTTGAAGAAGACACAACTTGTAGACATTTTGGATGAGTAACTGACTGTGATTGAAATAGAAATAGGCCACCATGTAATTTACCCGCTCCAATCATCTTCTTCGAGGACTGGTCCTGTATAAGGCAAGAATTAGAAAGGAATGTTACAAGACAATTTGCATCATGAATAAGCTTTCCAACTGAAATCAAATTGAATTGGAAGCTAGGCACACAAAGAACATTATTCAAGACAATATCTGAAGTCAACTGGACTCTACCAATGTGGGTAATTTCAACATCTACCCCATTAGGCAGTTTGACAGTTCTTGAACATGTAGATGTGATATGGGTAAGAATTGAAGAGGAACTAACCATATGGTCAGTTGCTCCAGAATCAATAATCCAAGAATTTGAATGTGGTAAGTGGACAGCATTAAGGGCAATACCTGACAAATTGCTTTGTGAAGCATCATTACCTACTAGATTTGATGTTGGCTGATTGTTAAGTAAAGCCAAGATCTGTTGGCATTGTTCCGGTGTGAAAGGGAAGGCTTGTGATTCTACAAGATTCAACGAACATTGGTTGGCAGATGCTTGGCCAGGTGTCGATTGGTTTGGACCCTTGTAAAACTTGTGACCAGGAGGATAGCCATGCAACTTGTAACACTTTTCTTTGATGTGTCCTACCTTTCCACAATAATCACAGCTTGGTTTAGGACCATTGGGAGTGTTTTGCCTTGGAAATTTTCCTGGCCAATTATTTCCTTTTGCTGCTAAGGCAGTAGAGTCGGACATTGTTGTAGGTCTCGTACTAATAATGCCGCGTTGTCTCTCCTCTTGAAGAATCAACGAGAAAACTTTTCCCACAGCTGGAATTGGATTCATCAATAAAATTTGGCCTCGCACAGTCGTATAAGTTTCATTTAAACCCATAAGGAACTGCATAGTACGGTCTCTATCTCTGTAAGCCTCAAAAGTCTTGTTTGAATCACACGAACAAGGGGGGGTGCAGGAGAGTAAACATTTAGTTCATCCCATAAACTTTTCAACTTTGAATAATAAACGGTAATAGAGTCGTGACCTTGGGATATAGAACTCATCTTTCGTTGCAGTTCAAAGATCCGCGGCCCGTTGATCTGTGAAAATCTTTCTTCTAGGTCAGCCCATAAGTCTCTTGCTGTCTCTGCATAAATAGCATCCCCCGCAATCTCTGGAGTCACAGCATTCACGATCCAAGAGGCAACCATGTCATCACACTGTTTCCACAACCCGAAACTTGCGTCTGAAGCGGATGGCTTTGCAATTGTTCCATTGACAAAACCAGACTTATTCTTTGCGCTAAGAGCCTTGATCATGGCTCTACTCCACATGGTATAATTTTCTCCATTTAAAAGAGAAGTAACCAAAATGGCTCCGGGGTTATCTGAAGGGTGTAAACTAAAAACGGGATTTTTGCTAACTACGTCTTTTGTGGTAGACATAGTAACAAGTATTAAAAAAAAACTGGAAGAAATTGAAAAGAAGAGTATGAGAGGGTAAAGATGAAATTAAACAGAACTCAAGAGCATTAGCCCTTGCTCTGATACCATGACAAAAAAGAAAGTTTGGTGGAAAGTTTTCATCTATTTTTAATACAAACACAAATGTGCAGAGTACAAGCTATATACAAATTCTAGTTGACTTCTCTGGGCTAATAAAAGGAAAGAAAGCAAATGAAAAGCTGTACAATCTCTAGAATTAAGGAAAATACAAAATAAGGAAAGTGTACAGATTTGATTCCTCAAATCCGTATTATAACAGTTCAGTAAATCAAGGCAAGCAATCAAGCAAATCAAGGACGTTCTCCAACATGACCGAAAATTGATGACGTTATTCATGGACAGTTATTGATTGACTATGAGTCAATCAGTGATTGATTACAAAAATTTATAAGTTATATTATAATCAATCAGTGATTAACTTTAGTTAGTCATTAATCGATCGAAAAACTGTTGATATTGGTTATGGTCAATTAGTGATTGACTATGGTTAATCAGTGATTGACTACAAAAACTAATTATGTATCATGATCAATCAATGTTTCACCGATAGTTAATCAGTAATTGACCATGGTCTATCGGTGATTGACTATCGATCAATCCATGATTAACTGATGGTCAATCAGTGATTTATCATTTACAAAATTGATTGACCATTCTAAGAAGGAGAAAAAAAAAATCTTTTAACTAATTTTTAAAAACTTAGACATTTTAACTAATTTTTAAATACTTGGGTCATTTATTAAAAAACTTAGTTAAAAAAAGTCATTTATCTCTATATCCCGTAATACTATTATTTAAATTTATATTTTGGACTTCTTAAAGTTGATTATATTATATCACAAAGTTTATACAAGAAGAAAAAAAAGAATATAATTACTTTAAAATTTAATTTAATTAACGTCACCTAAAAAGAATTTATGATTCCGTCACTAGTTAAAAGGACATGTACTTGGAGAAAATAATAAATGGAAAATCTCAATATCAATTAAATATTTTCTTCTTTAATAACCATCAAAACTACATTATGTAAAAGTACATAATTCATTCTCAAATATTTAAATGAAAAATAAAAAAAGAAAATCAAATCGTTAATTAATTAACTTTCAACGTTCGAATCCAGTTGAACTAAACCCAGTATTCAAACAATGATTATAATGTCACCCAAAAAAAAAAAAAAAACATGAATGAATGGAGAGAAATGACAAATGAGCAATAAAATGAGAACTAAATCTCGAAATAAAATGGGTGTTGGACGCTTACCCAAAAAAAAAAAAAAAAAAGCCTCGAAATAAACCAACTCAAAAGATCGGGCATCTGTCACTAATAGAACTTCGAGATACGGCTTCCCACTTTTCTTTATCAGCCCCACACTACCAAATATATATATATTTATATATAAATACAATAAAAGACCAATTCTACAACGAGGTAAAGTCTTTTTATCGCATTAACACAGTAAAATTCATAGACCATCAAATAGTATTTCAATGATTGTGATAAAAATGACATACCAAACAATTATAACCAAAAAAAAAAAAAATGACGCTTGATAATTAATTTACAAAACATTTCAACAAAATTTCAAAACAACCGTCCTCTCCATTGATAATCTCGCCGCGGCCCTCCCAAACTTGCCGCTGGAGAAGAAGCTCCTGAGACTCATCTCCTATGGGTCACGCAAAGGCCTGTCATGAGATCCCCATATCATGTCGTGAAGGATCATTTGGGTCACGCAAAGGATCATTTGGGTCTCGTCAGCCACCCACCCATGTCGTCCGGCCACCCTTCTGCCGCCGCCGTCGTCCTAACCCAGCACGAGTCGAGCGGCCCACAGGTCAAATCGCAACCCTAGTCACTGTTGCAGACATCGCGAGCTCGCCTACCGTTTCTCAGATCCGCCCTTCCTGACGTCGCAATCCGAGCTGGAGTCCAGATTCCGTCTCCACCCTTCGCGCCATTGGCAGCGGAGGCCACATGGACAATGCCGGAGCAACCCCAGACGGCTGCGGAGAAGACGATTTTGGTAGGAATCTTTTTTTTTTTTTTTGTTGGTAATTATTCACACAGTCAGATGCAATAGGATGTAAAAGAAATTTCGTGTCCACATGTCATCTAAACTGTTGAAATTAGATGTAACAGTTTAAAATTCTTGCCCCATCTTTGAGGAAAAGTAAGGGAGTCTCCTTGTAGTACTCCCCATAATAAAAAATAAAAATATCACTAAGATCCCATTCTAACGCCCAGCTTCAACATCTCTGATTCATCTTCTACCTTTTTTAAAAAAAATAAAAATAAAAATAAAAATAAAAAAAAATCTCCCCTTTCCTACCTTCTTTAATTCTATTCCTTCTAAAAGAAAAAAAGAAAAGAAAAGAAAAGAAATAAAACAAAAGCAAAACCTCTCTCCCAAATACATAATTAAACAAATAAATAAATACGATAAGTCGTTTTGAACCATATTTTAATTTTTTATTTATTTTTGGAAAGTCATTTCTCTCAACTAGTCAACGGAACTATGAGTTGGAGAGTCATCGCAAAAAGGATAAATACACAAGTGTGCTGCACCACTCATCAGACCTTGACCTTGACCTCTCAAACAAAACAATAGGAGAGTAGAAGTCTTGAAGAGTTCAAACAAATCAAAACATTCATAGTTCAAAAACTCGTCCGGCGCAGAACAACGATTCCCCGCTGGCGCTACCATGGAGGTCCTTTACGGAACAGCCGTAGAAGTCTTGAAGAGGGTGGCCACTGCCGCCGACAGAGATATCAGCTTGGCATGGGGCATGAAAGACGACCTCAAGAAGCTTGACCGGACCATGTCTACTATAAAAGCTGTGCTCTTAGACGCCGAGAAGAAGCAGCGAGATAACGAACAGCTGAGAGTCTGGCTGAGGCGCCTTAAAGATGTCTTCCTCGATGCTGAGGACGTGCTGGGTGAATTCGACTGCGAACTACACAGGCGAGAAGTGGTGAAGATGCATGGAAGCATCGGCCGAAAGGTACGCCGCTTCTTCTCGAGATCCAATCCGCTTGCGTTCCGCTTTAGCATCACTCATCAAATTAAGGAGATTAGACAAGAACTAGATGAGGTTGCTAAGGATAGGATTAATTTCCATCTAGAAGAGCATCATGATGAGAGGCATGTCTTGGAAGGGAGGAGGGAGGTAACAGATTCCTTTGTTAGGCCTTCGGAAGTCATTGGAAGAGAGAGTGTTAAAGAAGAGATCATAAATACGTTGATGGAAAAGGAGAATGATGCTGATCCTATCTCTGTTATTCCGATAGTTGGGATTGGGGGCGTAGGAAAGACTACACTTGCCAAGTTAGTCTACAATGATGACAGAGTTACTCTAGAGTTTGACTTAAAAATGTGGGTTTGTGTGCCACTAGATTTCAATGTTGCTGAATTGAGAAAAGAGATTCTCAAATCTACAATTACTGCAACTAGTGGTGCTACCAATGAGAATCTCTCTATAGATCAAGTCGTGAAAAGAACAATGGATATAAGTAACTTGTCCATGGATCAGCTGCAGATGTTCTTACGAAGCACTTTAAAGGATAAAAAGTTTTTGCTCGTCTTGGATGATGTATGGAATGAAGATCGTGGCAAGTGGAACGAGGTGAGAGATTTGTTGTCGACGGCATGTGGCAAGGGAAGCAAGATCATAATGACGACACGTAATTATTCGGTTTCCTCAGTCATGGGCACAACACCACCACACAATTTAGAATGTCTATCTGAAGATGATTCAGTGTCTTTGTTTTTCAAATATGCATTTGGAGACGAACAGTTGGTTGAACAATTTCCAAAACTTAAAGATATTGGCTGGCAAATAATGCAGAAGTGTAAAGGGGTTCCTTTGGCATTGAAGACTTTGGGGAGTTTACTTTGCTCAAAAACTGATGAAAGTGAATGGATATATATTAGGGATCACGAGATATGGGAGTTAAAAGAACAACAAAATGATCCTATTTTATTTGCACTGAGATTAAGTTATAGCACAATGTCGTCGTACTTGATGCAATGTTTCGCTTATTGTTCTCTTGTACCAAAGAATGTTCGAGAGACAAGCTTGGAGATGATCAACTTCTGGATGGCACTCGGCATCATTCACTCACCTGATGACAAAATGGAGTTGGAAGATATGGGAAAATTGTGTTTTAATGAACTATGCAATAGATCTTTTTTTCAATATCTTGGAGATACCCCAATCAGTTCCCATTTGGGTAAGGATTTTGAAATGCATGATTTAATTCATGATCTTGCAACTTCAATCATCAAATATGAGCACTCCACAATGAATTCTCACACTAAAACTGTCCCTAATGAGAGAATGAGGCATTTGAGGATATTTATGAAGGATGGTCATGGACAAAGCATTGTATCAAATTTGGAGAAGTTAAAGAAAATACGAAGTATTTTTCTCAATTATGAGACAGATGAAAAGCCTAACATTGAGGAGTCTTTCCTTTCAACATGCATCTCAAGAGTCAAATACTTGCGACTGTTTGATTTAACTGCTTTGTCTTTTGAGGTGTTGCCAAGTTCAATTGGTACCCTCAAGCATTTGAGATATCTCAGCTTATGGGGAAACAAGAAGATAAAGAAATTGCCTGATTCAATTTGCAAGTTGCAAAGTTTGCAAACTCTGTATCTTGGGGGATGTTCAGAACTTGAGGAGCTACCAAAAGATATAAGTAACTTGGTCAGCCTTAGAACTCTTCTAATAACCTCGAAACAAACCTGCTTCCCTGAGAATGGAGTTGGATGCTTGAGATCTCTTAGGGCTTTGTATATTTATGAATGTAAAAATTTGAGATCCTTGCCACAGGATATGAGATTTTGTACCACTTTACGTACTCTCATGATAGGAGAATGTGAGCAACTTGACTTGGCGAGCGGACTTGATCAAGTGATGCCGTTGAGTCTTCAAACCTTGCTGATTGATGAATTACCACAGACGACTGCTTTGCCACAATGGCTAGAAGGAGCTGATCACACTTTACAGTTTTTGGTTATTAATGATTGTCCCAATTTAGTAGCGTTGCCGGAGTGGCTGCCAAATCTCATCTCCCTTCAAACACTTGGGATTGGAGGCTGCCCAAAATTGTCGTCTCTACCAGAGGGGATGCAACCGCTCACGTCCCTAACGCATTTGGTAATTCGTGATTGCAAGACATTGGAGGAAAGATGCAAACGTGAAGTCGGTGAGGATTGGCCAACGATCGCTCATGTTCCCAACCTTGAGATTGGTAGTTCTTCTGTGGATGACTAGGTACGCGTTATATATGTCTAATTTAAATTGTTTCTAATTTGGTAAAAATCTCCGCTTGCATTCAATATATCTATATATATATATATATATTACAGATGTGCAGTTCATACCATATGCAGGGATATATAAATGTATATGTATATGTATATTGATTTTTTTTTTTTAAATTTACAACTGAATTTCTCTAATCAATGTGTTCATGAATATTGTCTTCATAAGAAGGGAAAACATTACTTATCTAGAGTTAACCATATCCTATTCTTGCTTCTTCTCTTTCCTTTTGTTTTCTAAGATTAACTTAATGTGAAATTATCTTTACTTAATTTGACAATCTACCCCCAATGAAATGTATCTCGTCGTAATGTATACATATAAATAGTAAATATATGTATGTGCTATGTCTGGAAGGCATATTCAAATATCTACAAGACATGTAGCTTTTAGATTAAAAAAAATTTAGAACTAGTATTTACACAAAATAGTCAAATTTGAACACCGATTTTAAAAATAAACACTAATAAATTTATTTACGAATTTGAATAAAATGTAAATTGTCTCATAATTTTTTCCTAATTTACCCTTCCACTTTTTTTTTTTCCCTGATTCGTATATTTGGTTTTTTTGTTTCATTAATCCGAAAATTTTCATGTGCAGATCTCTTGTATGCTATGCGATAAGAAGCCTACAACTGGCTGAGTGTAAGCTTCAAGTGCCCCCTTTACTTTCTAATGTTGGTGTTGTGTGGTGTTCAATTTGTATTCTCAACAATATTATGCTTACGTATCTATAAACATATATATTCATATATCTCCCTTTCACTTTATAAAATACTTGAATAATGGGTGTGTGCTTTTGTGATTGGAGTTATTAATAAATTTGAAACATGTGTTTAGTTATGAATATTGGATACATATATAAAACCTTCTATCTTATAAAAGAAAATGCTTACAAATAAGAACCAAGGTTATCTTACAAATCTTTCATTTTAGGTTGTTTTATTGGTCAACATTAAATTTGAATTCTAATATTTGTGCAGAGAGACTATGTCCAATGACGTAGCGTATTATTTGAACAATGGAATTTTTGTCCAGCTCGTCACATTCTTATAAATACTTTTTATTACATGTTATTTGTATCCCGAAATAAATATATAAACCAAAAGATAAAAAGAAAAAATAAAGGGTCCTCACAAAACCGATATGATATTCCATTACGAAGATACAGTGTTAGGAACAGCTTCAAGGATGAAAGGACCAAGTTTACTTGTCTTAAACAGTGTTAGAAACTTTTTTGATGTCATTAAACGAGCTTCAGACACTTTGTGAGGTATTTTTAGTGCCTTCTGTAGTGCTTCAAATTGTTGTTCTATAAGTCCCTCTAAGTCACTCTCCTCTTCTACATTCCCATCAAAGTTTGAAAGAGTCGAATACAATGCGTGTTAGACTTCAGCTACAAGATCCTGAAAGAATAGCATTAAAAGCAATGTGTGATGATCTCCGGGTGTAAAGATGAGCATGTGTTAACAACGAGAATTTTCACTAGTAGTAGAAGCCTCCTACCGGCTATCTTATAGTTGTTGCGGTAAATTTACATGGAAGGTTGTGTAAAAAAAAAAAAAAATTGCACAGAAGTTAACAGAGCACTCAAAGGTTGTGTGCCCTCTCCTCGATCAAATACCACGAAGAAATAGGAACTAGATTCGTTTTGCTTTCTTTGTTGATGCAAACATGCATGCATGCACATACAAACAGAGAGGAGTATACTTGCGTTTGAGTTGTGTTTTGTCGTTACATCCTGTTTTAAGGGCTCCACTAAGAAAATCCTGCCACGGAAAGCGGAACCATGGAAAAGCATTCATAAGACATTAAAGAGTAATCACCACCAAGCATATTTAAGGAGCAGATTAAAACTGATATCAAGCCCAAGATAACACATCTCCCTGTATCTAATTGAACTCTATGCCATTAAAGATTAAACTTGGTTTACCTCTATGTACGCTAGACTAGACGTATTTGGTGGTTTCCTCCTCTTTGGTCGAAGATCTTTACGACTGTGTGCCACTTTTTCAACAGCATAATATCGAATCCCTTCTGCTCTCCTATTGTTCCAGTGCCTCCAGTGGGGAGTGCCTCGGGAATTTAAAACTGCATGTAAATATTGAGCAATACGCTCTTCTCCAACCACAGAATCTTTAACGGATCCTGCGGGGATAGTGAACATACTTTTACTCAACGAACAGCATTGACCATAAAATATTCACTTAAGAGTCAAATTACATGATTTTAGAACTGCTTTCATTTCCCATGCATAATTACAGCATATAAGTATGGTATCAAAGTAAACACCAGATTAACAGAGATGGTAACAGCTTATCCTAGAGGATTGACTAGCAAGAGCAAGCTTCAACCCCGAAATAGGAAACTTTTTGTAAATATTTTCGGAAAATTTTTCTTTTTTCTTTTTATTTTGAAAAAAATTCCTAATACCATTTGTTCTCATTACAAACCACTTTTTGTTTTCAATAAGGAAAATTTTTTACACATTCAAAGACCATATTATTCTCAAAATTTTCATTCAAAACAAGAAAATTTACCTTTTCGAAAATGGATACGTCATTTAAACAGAGCATAAATCTAGACAAAATATGAAAACATGCATCTAAACTTAGTCGCGAAACCAAAAGAAAAAGTAAATAAAAAGATAATTTCTTTTCAAGAAAGCAAACATATTATTACTAAAAAAAAAGGGCAAATAGCAGTGGATTCGCTTTCAAAGACCCGAAATTCACCGCATTGGATGGTTACTGATGTTTTTGTTAAAATGTTAGAGCTATTGGTAACTGGTGTCCTGATTTTATCTTTTGATTTAAAACCTAGGGACGCCAATAGCGTGGCTCCTGGTGACCATGGTCCAACCGGATTTTCTTTAAATAAAGAGTTTGTTATTCAAAAAAAAAAAAAAAAAAGACCTGAACTGGCTTGAAGAACATGCTTGGAGAGCAAGAGTGTTAATAGCTGTGGTAGAGTGTTAAGAGCAGAGTGTTCAACCAATAAAGAGTTTGTTGTACTGCCCCCAGCCCAATAAGCTCATTTGTTTTCCTACGTCCTCATATTAATTTTTTCAATGAAGTCCCTAGTTTGACCCCCGAAATTTTAAAATTACAAAATTTAATTAGATTTAAAAAAAAACTTAAATTATGTATAAAGATTTGACTTACAAATGTATATTATTTCAAATTTAACACCCCTAATAAAGAAAAAGTCAATAATATTATTATTTAAATTTGTATTTTGGACTTTGTAAAGTTGATTAAATTAGATTACAAAGTTTATATAAGAAGAAAAAAAGAATATAATCACTTTTAAAATTTAATTTGATTAACATCACCCCTAAAAATAATTTATGACTCCGCCACTGATTGAAAAGACCAATACCTTGGAGAAAATAATAAATGGAAAATCTCAGTACCAATCAATTATTTTCTTCTTTAATAACCATCGTCAAACCTACATTATGCAAAAGTACATCAGGCTAATTCATTCTCAAATATTTAAATTAAAAATCAAAAAGGAAAATCAACTCGTTAATTAATTAACTTTCAACATTCGAATCTAATTGAACTAAACCCAGTACTCAAACAATGATTATAATGTCATCCAAAAAGATAAAAATACAAAAAAAAACATGAATGAATGGAGAGAAATGACAAATAAGCAACAAAATGATAACTAATCTCGAAACAAAATGGGTGTTGGAAGCTTGCCAATCCAAAAAAAAAAAGCACAAAAAAAAAAAAAAAAGCAAAACGAAAAAAAAAAACAAAAAACAAAAAACAAAGCATCGAAATAAACCAACCCCAAAGATTGGGCATCTGTCACTACTAGAACTTCGAAATACGGCTTCCCACTTTTCTTTATCAGCCCCACACGACCAAAAATATATCTAAACACACACACACACACACACAAATATTATTAGACTATAAAATACTTTTTGTATAGCTGTTATCCACTTACCTTTTTGGCCTTTGCCACGTGTATAGCTATAGAGAATATTCTTTGTACAATATCAAATGTAATATAATACCTCAAGCTCTCTTTGCTCGGTAACTGAGCTGAGCTTTTCCAATTTCTCTCCCTTTCTTTATTTCCAACCTAGCCTCATCTTCTTATTTCTATCTTGGTGTCAGAGCCGCCTGGGCTCCCTTCAGTCCCACAACCATGGATGATAACCCACAGATAGTTCATCAACCAAGAAATGCTAATCCAATCATCCAAGCTCAAGCTCCACGAGAACAACCTCCTCAAAACCCAAATCCTTTTCAAAACCAAAACCCTCTTCCTCCTCTGCATCAAAACATCACAGTGAGGTTGGATAATACCAACCATCTTCTCTGGCAAACCCAGATGATGAATATCATCATCGCCAACGGTCTCGAAGGCCATATTGATGGCTCCACGCCTAGCCCGCCTCAGTTCTTGGACGATCAGCAACAAAATCCAGAGTATGCCCACTGGCGGAGACTTGATAGGCTGGTTATGAGCTGGATCTACTCATCCCTTACTGAAGGAATGATGGGTAGGATTGTTGGGTTAACCACTGCACAAGAAACTTGGGACTCTTTGAATCAGGTATACCAGACAGCCTCTATTTCCACCATTCTGAACTTGAAAACCCAACTCATGAACACCAAGAAAGATGGTCTCACTATAACAGAGTATCTTGATCGTTTAAAAACCATCTTCGATAAGTTTGTTGCCATTGGAGAGCCCTTGTCTTACAGAGACAAGCTGATTCACACCTTTAGAGGGCTAGGACCTGATTATAATGCCATTGTTTCGTGCCTTAGTGCTAGACCTGATCGTCCATCCATGGATGAAATTCACAACCTCTTGATTAACCATGAATATCGATTGGAAGAACAACAGGCTGTTGATCACCTTAACCTTGTTCAAGCTCAGTTTGCTCAAATGAACCTAACCCATTTTTCCAAAAACAACAACTCACCAAAATCTTACTCATCCAACTTCCCAAACAACTTCAAGCCTCAACACTCCTTTTTCAATAACCAATCCCGTTTCACCAATTTCTCACAAAACAAACACCAAAACATACCACAATCTCCTTCTCCCAATCCCTCCATAGGAATCCTCGGCAAACCCAATTTCCCACCGTTCTCCAACCCAACTTACAAGCCAAACAATAAGCTAAGAACCGTTTGTCAAATTTGCCACAAGATTGGGCATGCTGCAGATGTTTGTTACCATAGGGGGGATTCTAACTACCAACCCCAACAGCTTCATAGTGGATCCAACCGTGGGAACACTAGCAGGGCCTCTTTTCGGCAACCATATCAACCAAATGCCTTCACAGCCATGCTTGGCACATCCAGTCACAGTTCTGCTGGCTCTACTAGTGAGAGTCCTTGGTTTTTGGATTCGGGAGCCACACATCACTTCACTCCGGACGTTAGTTCTCTCGACAACCCACTGCCCTTCCTCGGTGATGATCAGGTGATGGTGGGGAATGGTAAGAAAATTGACATCTCTCATATTGGCAATGTTATGATTAATTCTCCTATCAAACCTATCAAATTAAGCCATGTTTTTCACACTCCAGCCATTTCAAAACAACTTCTTAGTGTTAGCAAACTTTGTCATGATAACAAAGCATTTGTTGAGTTTTACCCCACATTCTTTCTTGTGAAGGATCTCTCCTCGAAGAAAATCCTTCTGCGGGGAAATCTTGAAGATGGTCTTTACAAATTGCTCCCTGCATCAACCACTTCCTCCCTATCTTCTTGTTCCAGCCCAGTCTCTTCTTCGTGTTCAAGTTCTGCTCCTGTCCAAGTCTATCACACCTGCTTACAAAATGCCACTTTATGGCATAATAGACTTGGCCATCCTTCGTCCAACATAGTTAATAGAGTTATGCAGCTTTGTAATGTAAAAACCTCAAATACTGACACTGTGGATTTTTGTGTCTCCTGTCAAATGGCTAAAAGCCATCGTTTACCATTTATGAATTCTTCTTCTCGTGCTTCAAAACCTTTTGAGATTGTTTATTCTGATCTTTGGGGAGCTTCCCCTGTGCCCTCAATTACTGGTGTGAAATATTTCTGTTTGTTTATTGATGATTACTCCAGATTCACATGGATTTACTTCCTAAATGCCAAACATGAAACATTTGATGTTTTCCAAAAGTTTAAAGCCCTTGTTGAAACCCAATTTGATACAAAAATTAAAACACTACAAACGGATTGGGGAGGTGAATTTCGTCCTATCAAAACCTTTTTGGAAAAACTTGGAGTTTATCATAGACATCCTTGTCCTATAACCCCTCAACAAAATGGTAGAGTTGAACGTAAGAATAGGCATGTGGTTGAAGTTGGCTTATCCCTTCTTGCACACTCTTCTGTGCCTCTCTCTTACTGGCCTTATGCTTTTCAAACTGTTGTTTACTTAATCAACCGCTTGCCTACACCTGTTTTGAATCTGTTGTCACCCTATGAAGCTCTCTACAAGAAACTCCCCTCCTATGACTTCATTAAAGTTTTTGGATGTGCTTGCTTTCCTTTTCTACGACCATACAATAATCACAAGCTGCAATACCGCTCAACTGAGTGTGTTCTTTTGGGTTTTAGCAACTCTCACAAGGGTTATTTATGCTTACATATCCAAACTGGCCGAATTTATATCTCTAGACATGTAGTCTTTAATGAAACCATTTTTCCATTCTCCAAAATTTCTTCTAACTCCAACTCAACCTCTTCCTCATTTTCCCAACCTGCTTTCATTCCTATTTCTCCTTCTTTATCCTCTCATTCTTCCATCCCTCCCACACCACTTACTCTATCACCAACATCTTCCTCTCCTTCGACTTCCTCTCTTTCCACACCCCACACCCGTGACGCCACTTCTTCTCCATCCTCGTCCTCTCCCACCACCCCATCTTCTCCAATAACTCCCTCACCCTCTAAGAATAATCATAATTTTGCTTTTATGCCTGGTGTTTCAATTATTTTACCTTCTTCAACATCTGGTCCTGTGGTTCACAAACCCCCAGATGCTACTAATGTTCATTCTATGAGTACCAGGTCCAAAGTTGGTGTTTACAAGCCTAAACTGCTCACAGCTTCCATTGATCACGTCCCCAACATGCAGCTCTTTGAACCGGCCACTTACAAGCAAGCTTCTTCTCATCCACAATGGCAACAAGCTATGCAAACTGAGATGGATGCCTTATTGCAAAACTCGACTTGGTCCTTGGTTCCTCCTTCTCCTGCACAAAAAGTTATTGGTTGCAAATGGGTTTATCGCCTTAAACTCAAACCGGATGGCTCTGTCGAGAGATATAAAGCCCGCTTGGTTGCCAAAGGTTTTCTCCAAACTCTCGATCTTGACTATTTTGACACGTTCAGTCCCGTTGTGAAACCTACCACAATCCGAACTGTCCTTTGTCTTGCCCTTGGTAAAAATTGGATTATTAAGCAACTGGATGTACACAATGCCTTCTTAAATGGTGATTTGACAGAGGAAGTCTATATGTCTCAACCTCAAGGATTCATTGATTCTTCAAAGCCAACTCATGTTTGCCGATTGCACAAATCTCTTTATGGCCTCAAGCAGAGTCCACGAGCTTGGTTCACTAAGCTAAGCAACACTCTGTTATCTTGGGGGTTCTTCAATTCCAAGGCTGATTCCTCCATGTTCTTGCTTCACACTGCCAACTACACATTGATTGTTCTAATCTACGTTGATGATATCATTGTCACCGGCAACTGTCCTTCTCGTGTTCAACAGTTGATCAACCAACTCAATCTTCAGTTTGCTCTAAAGGATCTTGGCGATTTGAATTACTTTCTTGGCATCCAAGTCTCTCGCACTTCTGACTCCATTCATCTCTGCCAACAAAAGTATATGCTAGATTTGTTAACTCGGGCTGAAATGCTTGATGTCAAACCGGCCTCCACACCAATGGCCTCCGACACTACTCTTTCTCTCTACGATGGTGAAGCTCTTCATGATCCCACTTCCTATAGGAAGATTGTTGGAGCCTTACAATATTGCACAATTACTCGACCGGACCTAAGCTTTGCTGTCAACAAAGTGTGTCAATACATGCACACTCCCACAACCTCTCATTGGTGTGCCGTCAAGAGAATCTTACGTTACATTCGTGGTACTTTGTCACATGGTATTATTCTTCATGCCTCTACCGACTTCTCTTTATCCTGCTTCACAGATGCTGATTGGACTTCTAGTTCTGATGATCGTCGTAGCACCAGTGGATATTGTGCCTTTCTTGGTCCTAATATCATCTCCTGGTCTTCCACAAAGCAACGTGTTGTCTCCCGAAGTAGCACCGAATCTGAATATCGAGGACTAGCAAATGCAGCTGCGGAGGTCTTGTGGCTTCAAACTCTTCTTCGCGAACTACGCATCCTTACTACTTCTCCTCCATTGCTGATCTGTGACAACATTAGTGCACTTCATCTTGCAGCCCACCCTGTTTTACATGCTCGAACTAAGCACATTGAGATTGATTATCATTTTGTTCGTGAGCGTGTCTTAGATAAGTCACTAGCAATTGAATTTACTCCATCTTGTGATCAGTTAGCAGATATTATGACCAAACCGCTGCCCTCTACACGTTTTCTAGCTCTGCGTTCCAAGCTCACTGTGGTGCCTCACCCCATTCGCTTGAGGGGGGATATTAGACTATAAAATACTTTTTGTATAGCTGTTATCCACTTACCTTTTTGGCCTTTGCCACGTGTATAGCTATAGAGAATATTCTTTGTACAATATCAAATGTAATATAATACCTCAAGCTCTCTTTGCTCGGTAACTGAGCTGAGCTTTTCCAATTTCTCTCCCTTTCTTTATTTCCAACCTAGCCTCATCTTCTTATTTCTATCTAATATAATAAAAGACCAATTCTATAACGAGGGTAAAGTCTTTTTATCGCATTAATACAGTTAAATTTATCGACCATCAAATAGTATTTCAATGATTGTGATTAAAAAGACATACCAAACAATAATGAAAACAAAAAAAAAAACTCCCGATAATTAATTTACAAAACATTTCAACCAAATTTCAAAACAACCGTCCTCTCCATTGATAATCTCGCCGCCGCCCTCCCAAACTCGTCGCTGGAAAAGAAGCTCCGGAGACTCATCTCCGATCACGTCGTGAATGATCATTTGGGTCACGCAAAGGATCATCTGCGTCTCGTCGGCCATCGAACCATGTCGTCCTGCCGCCCTCCTGCCGCCGCCGTCGTCGTAACCCCAGCACCAGCCGAGCCGACCACTGGTCAAATCGCAACCTTAGCCACTGTTGCAGACATCGCGAGCTCGCCTGCCGTTTCTCAGATCCACCCATCCTAACGTCGCAATCCGATCGAGCTGGAATTCAGATTCCGTCTCCACCCTTCGCGCCATTGATGGCCCATCCTTTCCTCACAAACCATCAATTATTTGGCAGCGGAGGCTACATGGACAATGCCGGAGCAACCCCAGACGGCTGCGGAGAAGACGATTTAGGAAGGAACCTTTTTTTTTTTTTTGGTCATTATTCACAGAATCAGATGTAATAGGATGTAAAAGAAAAAATAAATAAATACGATAGTCCACAATGATCAGCAAGTGAATCTCACTCACGCCAGCGCGCACGTCTCAGCACCAGCGTCAGCGAATCCAGAGACGTGCTGGATCTGGTGTGGTGCGTACCAGCAACTCCGCGTGCGCCTGGAAGCTCCAGCCAATGCTATCCCGCCACTGGTCCCAGCTCCAGTTCATCTCCAACCGTTTCGCGCCACTTTTCCGCGTGGGGCCAAGGGCTGCTGCCTGCGTCAGCTGCAGCAGCAAAAGAAGAAATGAAAAGAAAAATAAATAAATAAAAAGGGAAAAACGTAGGGCTAAAGGCGACGGGTCTTGGGCTCCGTGCTGAGGGTTTTTGGCTGTTTGGAGCCGAAAACCAAAGAAGAAAAAGAGGGGAAAAAAAAAATTTAGGTTTAGTTTTCTATCAAATTAGGAAGATAGCATCTTGAATCACAAAAAGAAGAGGGAGAAGAAAATTTAAAGACTTTAGAAATATGTGACACCTCTAAATTAGGGAGATAGTATCCGGATTATGATTATTTGAGTTTTTTTATTTTTAATTAATTTATGTTTAATTCCATTTTTATGTTAAGTATTTTAATTTATACTTAATACTTGTGAATTTTGGCCAACTTTTACATAATTTGGTATTTGATTTAAGACTGATCAGGGATTATTAAATAAGTCCTTGTTTAATCTACCATGAGATTGTTATAAACTAGAGATGGTTATAAAAGTTGTGCAGCATCATTAATTTCTAGTTTTTAATAAATTATGGTAAGTTGTTTCAGACCGAGAGGTGATAAGGCTTATGATAAAAAATTATTAACACTTGAGAAAGATTAATGAATATATTAGAGAGATTCACCGGCAACATAGAAAATAGTCATTGATTAATTGGATTAGAGGATTTGATTATGATTAATCTGGTGAAATCGGAAACGCTAGATTTTTAGTATTTTGAGTTATTTGTCTTTTTACTTATTTTGTTATTTTTATTTAAAAAATCTCTTTTCAGTTATTCAAATAGAGTTGGAGTTAATATAATTTCGATAATTGGTAGCGACAGTCCTCGTGGGAAGGGTACTTTACTTATTATTTTATTACTTGTTTACGATTTTATGCACTTGTAATTTTCCGTAACAAATTTTTGGCGCTGTTGCTAGGGACTGTTTTGTTTTACTAATATCGATATCAAATAACTCTAGTTTTAATTTGAATTTTTTTAATTTATTTTCCTTTGTTTAATTTGTTTGTTTTTATCTTATTTGAGGGACTTCAAGATGTCTCATTAACAGGTACTCATGTGTTTTGACCAACAAGACATGGAACTGATGTATAGTGCTTGGTGGAGATACAAAAACTTGCTTAACAAGTTTCTAGATCATGGTTTCTCTAACGAATATATTCTTCAAAATTTCATCAATGGCTTATATGACACTGTAACGACCCGACTTTTCGGACCGTTACTTAACTAACATTTTTGTTCTTATTTAATTTAGTCTTAACATTCACTTACGTTTGATTCCAAAAATACAGAAATATTTTTTTTTAAATCATATTCATACTACAAAAATTAGAATAGAATCACTAAAATTTTTAATTGAGGAAATTGTAAACCTCTAGTAACTAATTATCCCATTTAAAATCGTAGCTAGATGATATATAAATAAAAAGGTTATAACTTCATAAAAATTACCAAGAAACAGTCTAAGGTCTATTTTTTTGTAAAATACTCATACTAATTTAGTGGCGCCAAAACATTGGAACATAATTAAAAATATAGTTAATATAAAATAGTTTTACGAAATCTAAATGCGGAAATTTAATTCGTAGTGGTATCCCACTCCCATCCTTCATCGCCTCCGCACAGCTTCGCCAGTCCATAGAACATCTAAGCAATGTGCTGCTTACCCGAGTTACCTACAGCACGAACACACAATGATGAGCTTTCGCTCAGCAAGTACAAACATTATCTCACAAATCATTTTCATAAAATCATATCATCACATGTAACATCATAAATGGTTAACAAATGCATGTGAACTATATGTGTTCATTTATGCTTTATTATTTACATATCTTGTCTACTAAGGGCCCCTATGTCGTATCCATATGCGCGCAACCAATGGGGAGTTAGGGGAGCGACCCTCCAACAGCCTCCAAGGTCATATTTTGTAACTTTCGTTCTTATCATATCCTCTCACTAGTGGAGGTTGGTACGACACTTAATCCTATATTTTATTTGCCTCATTCTTATTAATTTTGACAATGTGTAGATTTACATGTCACTATGCATATATCATTATAACATAATCGTATGTGAGGCATGCCGGTCATTTCAGTGCAAGATGAATTATGCACATTAAATGCTCAATCAAAGCAATACGTATAACTCATATACTCATAGCATCATCAAGTCAAGTCATAGCAAATGTAGATCATCAACAAGAAAAAAAACATTTTTGTTCCATGCTGTAGGTGAGGTTTGTACTTACTTGTCTTATATGCTTAAACTTCCGGAGTTGTATCACTAATACGCAGATTTGAGAAATTGCCTGATTAACAATATCTCATTATTAGATAGAATTATAGTAATATTACTTTATTTATTTATTTAATAAGCTATAGAAAACTTAATTCACTTATATCATAATTAACCTTAACAATTTAATTCCTATTAATTATTAAGTATTAAAATAAATTTCCATTAATTATTATTTAATTAATTTAATTAATTTAATTAATTAATTAACTGATTAATTGATCGATTAATTAATTAATTAAGTAATATAAATTATTACTTTATTTAATTAAGAAATTATAATTCAATTATATAATTTTAATTGACTTATAATGGTTATCTTGTCAATAATTTAATTTATGTTACTTAAATATTCACTCTCATATAGTAATTATTAATTATTAATTCGAATAATAATTAATAATTTGATTAATCTAATAATTGATGTTTGATTAATCTCTAATTAATTATCCATAATTATTTTGATGGTTAAATCAATGATTTTATAATTAATGATTAATTAATCTCTAATTAATCATATATTATAATTATGTAGTTCTTTAACATAATAATCTTGATTATCATTTACTAACTCTTATAATTAATTAATTAACTTTTAATCAATTAATTAATTAAATACTTTTTTAATTACCTTTGGTTATGTATTAATTAATTAATTAATTAATTAATTAAGTAAATAATAATCAATCAAGATGACAATTAGTCACCTAAGGGTATACCTCTTTTTTTATTATTGGGCTAAGGTAAACTCTTGGTATACACTTAGTAACCACCTAGTATACTTTATCTTGGCCCATTTAAAAACTTATAATTTAATTTCATAAAGTTGGGGTTTTCACATTATTTGATCATACACTTAAAATCAATTCATTTCATAACTAAATATGTTCATGTGTCAAGACTTACCCTTGTGTCACATTTTACTATTTAATCGTTTTCTCGGTTTAGGACTTTAACTTGTAAGATTTATTTAGATTTGAGTATGATTCCGTTTTGGACACTAGATGGCTTGTTGGAAAGTTTGAAACATCTAGTTTCTGTCCTTACAACTTGTTTTCCAAGATTTCATGTGTTTCAAACGTTAATGTGGACGTTTTTCTAAGTGTCTTTTGGTAAAATTTTAGATTACCAGATTACACTTCAATCTTAAGGGATTTATTAAAATTCATGCACACATCCGTTTTAAACGCATGATATCTCATTTTGAAGCTTAAGATGTCTACTTTACAGAGGTAAAGTCATTTCCTTTATTACTGGAGTTATTCATACCATCAACTTAGGTTTTGTTACTGTTGGTTTCACAGTTAAACCATAAATCCAGATTCATAGGTAAGATTAGAAAAATCATAACAATTTACTTACAAGTCCAAATGAGCCAAAAGATATGTCATTGGAAAGCTTATAATGTCTATTTTGTATGATAAGAACAGTTTCATAAAACGTTAAGGTTTACTAACTCAAAAGACGCAAAATCCGTGGCTAGGACAGGGTTCCAGCCAGGATTTTCGGTTCATGATCCAAACTTGTAAAATTCGTCAAAAATTGCACATTTATTCGTTTAAGGCGTAAGATACCTTTTTGGAAACCTTAAAGAATATAGTTTTTAGATCTATCATTTATAGTCCAAAATTTTGAGTCTAAAGGGTTCGAAGTACAGTAAACCCGTGGCTATGCTGTGACTCGGAGGTTCATTTTCTCTTCATTTTAGTGTCACAACTTCAAAGGCACATAACTTTTGACATATAAAAGCAAATCAAGTGATTCCAAAGTCTAAAATGAAGCTTATCCTCTGTAGAATCTTAATATATAATTTATTTTTCATACCAAAGCTTCTACTGTATGGCATGATACCACAACAACCACAAACTTCAACAAAGTTCATAGATCTTACCGAAACGCTCCGGGAAGCCTTTAAGATCTCGAACCTTCCAAGTTCTTCACAAAACTTTTTCCTAACTAAGAAAAATCTAATGTTAAGATCATAACTAAATATCATGATTTAGTTCTTTCAAAAAGACTACAACACGAAGAATACCGCTAGGTTACCTTTCGTGAAATGTCCTCTAACTTCGTCTCTCACCCCTTCGGTCTTCGGAAAGAGATTTCTTAGAACTTGAAAATAGATGGAGGAGGGTATTAGAGATGTGGTGGAGATGGAGAATGGTGTTGGTGGTTCTCGGTTTGGTTTGGAGCTTGGTGGTGGTTAGAGAGTTTGGATTTGAGAGCTTAACTTGTGTGAGAAAGAAAATGGGGTGTTAGGGGTTTGTGCTTAGCCAACATTGGCCTTGAGGGAGCTGTCATTTGGGGAGTGAAATTGAAAAATATTTGGCTGAATTAGCCCTTGCATGGCCGACACATTGGGGAGAGTTTTTGGGTGGAATCTTGGTTCAATAAAGTGAAGGCAATGTGTCCCCACCACATGCACAACACTTCACTCTTTTCCACCTTTTGTTCACATTTCCCGATTGTTTCATGAACCAACACATCCGGATCCTCCCCCTAGGATTCTCATTTCATTTTTTTTTTGTTTTTCTTTCATTCAATTTCCACCCTTGATCCAAGTTGTCATCTTCATTCTCAACCATTGGATCTTCCAACACACCTATCCTCACCCTAAGTTCTCATTGGTCACTTATCATCCAAAGTTTGACCATTGATTTGCCTAGGATTCTCTAGCATCAAATCTACACCATTGATTTCAAATCAATCATAAATTTTGATCAATTTCCCACCTTTGGATTTCCTAAGAGTAAATACTAGTAATTCATCTTCTATTCATGTGACACATTAATTTCCAATCATGGTCACAAAGCTTGACTATTGATATGATCAAAATAAATATTAAGATCATTAAATCGACCTAATAATAATAATCGGGGTCCTTCCCAAAAATTATCGCAAACCCCCCAATACGACATAATTAATTTTTCGTATAGATATTTTATATGTCGTTCATCTCATATTTTATGTATTTAAAATTTCTCATTTAAATAGAGAAATTTAACACTGTTAAATCATCGACATCATCACACCGATGATACATATACTATCGGTCGATCTTGAAATTTGATATTCATCGAGATAATTCATTAAAAGCATATAAATGAAGGAATCATAATAATAGTTCATGAATTATGCTTATGAATTTCTAGGGCATCACAGACACAACAAGATATTGTGTTGAAAGTCGACATAGCAACTTCCCGTTATTCCAAAGACCCGTAGACGAAGCCTATTAAATGTTGGAAGACATGGCCGACCATGATTATTGGGAAAAGAATATTTTTCGGAACGACCAAGATTGTCAACATGAAGAATTGATAGCATCCACTCCTATCATCGATGCACCAATTGAAACCATTGAAGCTTGCCACCTTGAGGAGCCAACGCAAAGAGAGGAGCACTTGGAGTTGTTTCATAACAATGACTCTTTAAGTGAAGTAGGGATATAAGACTTAGCCATAGAAGAAGAATCACAAGAAGAAGTCTCTAGTGCCCAACTGATTGTGACCACATTAATCATCCAAGATCATATCTATGAAGATCTGATGTGGCCAATACCTCCTCCACCTACATTAGCATCATTTGTTCATGTGATATCCAAATCCTGCATCTGAATCATACCAATTATGATTACACATAAGTAAACCCATAATCCAAATAAGCTTGAATTAAAATAAGTAAAAAAAAAAAGTATGTTTAAAAAATATAAATATCACATTATTATAATACAAATATATGTTTTTACCTATTCTAAAAAGTTAATAATTATTAGGTAATTATACAATATTAGATAATTAAATAATATAAATTGAGCAGTTTGATATAAATATTAAATATCATGGGATATTTTGACACAAATATTAAAGATCAGGGGATATTTTGACATTAAAGATAACGGAAAAACTAACAGTAACTAACTGAGGGAGCAACTTGACACACATGTGAAAATTCAGGAGAGATAATATGTATATTTTATAGTTTATGAGGCATATTGACACTAATGATAAAGTTCAGAAGAAATTTATAACATTTTTCCAAAAAGAAATGTAAATTGATATACACAACAAATACACACATACAAATTTCCACTAAGCAGATGGACCATGAAACAAATGTAAATTGGTCGAACTCCAACAAGGCCAAAAAAAAAAAAAAAAAAAAAAAGAAAAAAAGAAAAAAAAGAAAGCCTTCTATTACTTTGAAACTAACAGAACAGAATTAAACTTCTCTCTCTTTAAAAAAAAAAAAAAAGAGGGGAGGGGGGCGGGGGGGGGGGAACAAAATAGAAGAGTAGTTTTCTAACCATTTATTTATTCATTTATATTTTAAAATTTTTAGAAAGTCGTCTTTTAATAAGTCAATGGAATAGAAGTGCAATCCATTATCAGATTTTTTAGAAAGTCGTCTTTTAAGAAGTCAATGGAAAGTTAAGGTAAAGATCAAAGAATCCAGAGCAGAACAACGCCGTCACCGCTTCCGCAGCCACTGACGTTATCATGGAGGTCCTTTACCGAACAGCCGTAGAAGTTTTGAAGAGGCTGGCCATTGTTGCCGACAAAGAGATTAGCCTGGCATGGGGAATTAAAGACGACCTCAAGAAGCTTGAGCAGACCTTGTCCACTGTAAAAGCTGTGCTCTTAGATGCGGAGAAGGAGCAACAAAACGAACAGCTGAGAGTCTGGCTGGCGCGGCTTAAAGATGTCTTCCTTGATGCTCAAGACTTGCTCGATGAATTCGAGTGTGAACTACTCAGACGAGATGTGGTCAAGATGCATGGAAGCATTGGTCGAAAGGTACGCTGCTTCTTCTCGCGCTCCAATCCACTTGCGTTTCGCTTTAGCATTGGTCATCAAATTAAGGCGATAAGGCAAGAGTTAGATGAGGTTGCTAAAGATAGGTTGAATTTCCATCTAGAAGAACATCATGATGAGAGGCATGTCATGGAAGGGAAGAGGGAGATTACACACTCCTTTGTTAGGCCTTCGGAAGTTATTGGAAGAGATAGAGTTAAAGAGGAGATCATGAACATGTTGATTAAAAAGGGAACAATGTTGATCCCATCTCTGTTATTCCGATAGTTGGGATTGGGAGCCTAGGCAAGACCACGCTTGCCAAGTTAGTCAACAATGATGACAGAGTTACTCAAGAGTTTGACTTAAAAATGTGGGTTTGTGAGCCACCAGATTTTAACGTTGCCAATTTGAGTAGAGAAATTCTCAAATCTGCACTTAGTGCAACAAACGTTACGACTAATGAGAATTTCTCTATAGATGAAGCACTAAAAAGAACAAAAGATATTAGTAGCTTGTCCACAGATCAATTGCACATGTTCGTACATAGCACTTTGAAAGATAAAAGGTTTTTGCTGGTCTTGGATGATGTATGGAATGAAGATCGTGGCAAGTGGAATGAGGTTAGAGATTTATTGTTCACGGTTTGTCATGAGGGAAGCAAAATCATAGTGGCAACACGTAATTCTTCGGTTGCCTCTGTCATGGATGCAACACCGCTGCACAATTTAGAATGTCTATCTGAGGAGGATTTTCTCTCTGTTTTTCAAATATGCATTTGGAGATGAAGAATTGGCTGAACAATTTCCAAAACTAAAAGGTATTGGCCGGAACATTGTGCAGAAATGCAGCGGCGTTCCTTTGGCATTGAAGACTTTGGGGAGCTTACTTTGCTCAAAGACCGATGAAGGTGAATGGAAATATATAAGGGATCATGAGATATGGGAGTTACAAGAACACAATGATCCCATTTTATCGGCGTTGAGATTAAGTTATATCACAATGTCATCGTACTTGAAACAATGTTTTGCTTATTGTGCTCTAATTCGGAAGAACAATCGAGAGGTAAACTGGGAGATGATCAACATCTGGATGGCACTTGGCATCAGTCAGTCACCTAATGACAGAATGGATTTGGAAGACATTGGAAAATTATATTTCAATGATCGTTCTTCCAATATCTTGAGGATTATTTTGAAAGTTTCGATTTTTCTCAGAGATTTGAAATACATGATTTAATTCATGATCTTGCGACTTCAATAATGCAATATGAGTATCCAAAATAAACTCTCACACTAAAACTGTGCCTGATGGGAAAGTGAGACATCTGAGGATATTTTTGAAGGACGGACATGGTCGAAGCATTGTAAAAATCTTGGAGAAGTTAAAAAAAGTGCGGAGTATTTTTCTCAATTGTGAGACAGATGAAGAGCTTAACATTGAGGAGTCCTTCCTTTCCACATGCATATCAAGATTCAGATACTTGCGATTGTTTGAACTTGGTGATTTATCTTTTGAGGTGTTGCCAAGTTCAATTGGTACCATCCTCAAGCATTTGAGATATCTCAGCTTAGATGGAAACAAAAAGATCAAGAAACTGCCTGATTCAATTTGCAAGTTGCAAAGTCTGCAAAGTCTGTATCTTGGCGGATGTTCAGAGCTTGAGGAATTACCTAGAGATATAAATAACTTGCTCAGCCGTAGAACTCTTTTCATAACTGTTAAACAAGCCTGCTTTCCTGAGAATGGAGTTGGACGCTTGAGATCTCTTCGAGTTCTTGGTATTTCTCAATGTGGAAATCTGAGGTCCTTGTCAGATGACATGAGATTTTGTACCACATTACGTACTCTCATGATAGGTGATTGTGAACAACTTGACTTAGCAAGCAGAGTCGATGAAGTTATGCAGCTTTGTCTCCGAACATTAATGATTTATGGATTACCACAGACGAATGCTTTGCCACAGTGGCTACAAGGAGCTGCTCACACCCTGAAATTTTTGGCTATTGGAGGTTGTCCCAAATTGGTTGCGTTACCGGAGTAGCTTCCAAATCTCACCTCACTTGAAACGATCATTATTAGGAGCTGTCCAAAATTGTTGTCACTACCCAAGGAGATGCAGCGTCTCTCGTCCCTAACACATCTGGTTATTGAAGATTGTAGTGCACTGGAGGAAAGATGCAAATGTGAAACCTGTGAGGATTGGCCAATGATTGCTCATGTTCCCAACCTTGAGATCGGTCTTGAATCTGAGGATGAGTAATAGGTAAGTTCTCTACTTATGTCAAATTTATATAGTTTCTAATTAGGTAAATCTTTGCTTCATTATATGATGTGCAATTGATATTTTATATCTTTATTATTTATTTTTTTGGTTTTTACTCACTACTGAATTTCTATATTCTACTTGTGTTTCTGTTGGACCTGTTCTTCAATATATAGTTATTAGAAGAGGGTAAACACTATTAATATAATTCATTGCTTTAGAAGGAAATAAATGAACATGATAGAGTGATCTTGCTTGTTGTTTGCACACTTAATCCACCGTCGCTTTTTTTTTTTTTTTTTGCCCCATTCTTTTTTGTTTTTGAACTTTTAAATGTCCACCCATTTGATGTATCATAGTCTTGATTTGACATTATCGGTACTCAATCTGCTCTTGTACCACCAAAAAAAAAATTGTAGACATAAAAACTATACATGTGTATGCAATGTCTGGAAAGCATATGCATGTATCTACAAGTAAGTGTAGCCTTCAGATTGAAAAATTGTTTCTTACATCACCACCGTGTCTGTCGAGTACTGGAGAACTGCAACGAGGGAATAAATTTTTTATTTTTTTATTTTTATGATTCCATTTGTTTTTAATCATGAAGCTAGCCTTTTCTTATCTAGTTAAAGAACTTTTTTTTTTGTCCCTCTGTTAACGTATCAATATTCATGTGTCTTAAAGTTAAACGAATAATTGCAAAGTTTCATTTCTTTTCTAATTTTGTTCATCGCCACAGGAGTCTCACCTGTGGTCCGAAATGTCTCCATATGCCATTCTCTTTTATGCGCTGGGATAGGAAGCTTTCATCTGGAGTGGAAGTCTGAAGTACCCTTATTGCCAAAGTTGGTGCTGTGTGGTGTTTAGTTTGATTATAAACAATTGTCTGTCATGAATTGTATTGTATATTCGTTTATATATATATATATATATATATATATATATATATGTTTATATATGTTTGTGAGTGCGTATTTACAAAAATATTCATATAACGAGTGTGTACTTTTTCTGCTCGGAGTTCGTAATAAATTCCAAACATATGTGTGCACTTTTCAATTTTTGATGTAAAGTATATGAATGTCTTGTTTATGAATCTGTTAAAACCATATATCTTAAAAAAAGACAATTTTCCTAAATAAGAACTGTTTACCTTTAACAAGATAATGCTTGAGGCATTTCCATGTGTTTTAAACCATGATCTTGGATGCCGATGAGAAGCAGATCATACTTAACCACCATATTAGCGTTTGGCTGAATCAGCTTTTAGTTATAATTTCTAGACACAAAAGACATTTTTCATGAATTTACGTATGTAGGACTGAGGAGACAAGCTGTGCAGATAAAAGGTTGCAGTTGAGACTTGTAGAGGAAATAGAATTGTAGTTAGTTACATGCAAAGACCTGTTCCGACTTACAATCTAAAAGGCATGTTGAACAGAAATAAGGAAACGTTATGCAAGAGGAATAAGAAAGGCAGAGAATTCAAAAGCAAAGAGAGTAATAGCAGGAAAAGAAAAATCTTTGAACTCTTTAACATTTGAAACCTAAAAGCAGGGGTGGAACTTCCTTAGGCCCGGGGCGGTTTTCTGAAGCAACCAACTCATTTTCCCCTAAATTTCTTCTTCTAATTCATCAAGTACCCACATGCACAGATTCTTCCATGACATCTAATACTCAAAGACTCAAAATCCACAAGTGTAACTACGGTGCATGCTTCAAGAGAAGAGTATTAAAAGGATCTAAACTTCGGCGAAAATAAAAACAAAAGAAAAATCCCAATGTGCTTCTCTGATGGATCTCATTTTCTTCTCAGAGTTCAGATCTTAAGAAAATAAGTAAATAAAATGAAATAAAAACATTTGCTCTGGAGACACAAAGCAATTCTGACTGTCAAAGAGTCATGACCATATAAACATAAAATCCTTGTCCAATTTCCATTTTCACTACTCAAGAAAAACTTTACAGACGTTAAAGTTGATAGCACATAGCTTGATAGTTACTGCTGCTGAAATGACGTAGACACAGAGGTTGGATCCGACGTCAACAGTGGTGGCGAGGGATTACTGAGTAGGGTAAACGGCTGGACCAACCTCTGTATCTTAGGCATGAAATGGGGAAGTAAGCTATTGATATAAGAAACGGTAAGAAAGGTAAAATAAGTTTATCAAAAAGAAAAAAAAATAATAATAAAAAGAAACCAAACAAACACAAACAAAGAAACAAAGAAAATCAAAAATGACAAGGCTGCCTAGGAATTTACAAGCCGGTTGCAAGTTTTTAATATTGGACTGCAAAAACGCACTGTACGAAGAATTGGCCATTGGAAAGTCCGGAGAACAACGCCAAGATTATATACTCGGGAGCAGAACAACGACTCTGTGCTACCAGTCCCAAAGAAAACAATGGAGGTCCGTCAAGAAACAGAGGTAGAAGTCCTGAGGAGGCTGGCTGCTGTTGCTGATGAAGACATTAGCTTGGCATGGGGCATGAAAGACGACCTTAAGAACCTTCAGTTGACCATGTCCACCGTCAAAGCTGTGCTCTTATATGTCGAGAAAAAGCAGCAGGAAAACGAACAGCTAAGAATCTGGCTGAAGCGGTTTAAAGATGTCTTCCTCAATACAAAGGACGTGCTTGGTGAATTGGATTGCGGACTACTCAGATGAGAAGTGGTAAAGATGAATGGAAGCATTGGTTGAAAGGTATGCCGCTTCTTCTCGCGCTCCCCCTTGCATTGCGCTTTAGTATTGGTCATCAAATTAAGAAGATAAGGGAAGAGTTAGATGCGGTTGCTAAAGATAGATTGAATTTCCATCTAGAAGAACATCATGATGAGATGCATATCTTGCAAGGGAGGAGGGAGATCACAGATTCCTTTGTTAGGCCTTCGGAAGTTATTGGAAGAGATAGTGATAAAGAAGAGATCATAAACATGTTGATGGAAAAAGAGAACGTCGTTGATCCTATCTTTGTTATTCCGATAGTTGGGATTGGGGGCCTAGGAAGACCTTACTTGCCAAGTTAGTTTACAATGATGACATAGTGTAGCACCCCATATGCTACCTAACAATAACGTTAGAAAATTAACATTAAAATTAACATGGATAATGTGATGAGATAGTAATTTTTTAATTCTAATGTTATGTTGAGTTATTTTTCACAGGTGACGCAACGAGGACTCGCTGTGCTAAACAAAATTCATGCTAAATTGATGACTTTTTATGATGATTTGATAATTTTGTGTGATAGTTTAATTAAAGAAATATTTTGAATATAAGTTTGTTATGTAATATATATCTATATGTGTAGTATGATGTGTATAGTTATATACATTTATGTGTGTGTGTATATATATATATCATCTATAAATAGCAATCGGCAAAGGAAGGAAAAAAAAATGAGAATGTTGAATTGAAAACGTGAAGAAGAGGAAAAAAAAAAGGGGGAGGGGGGGGGAAAGTATGTTATCCGAAAAAAACCTAGTTAATATTATGTTAATTTCCACTTCAATTATGAACCTTTAAATGTCAAAAATTATTTCTGTAATTTAGATAAAATTATAGAGCTTTTCATAAGCTTTCCAACGCCTACTCACTTGTGCAAACCGATATCAGAGTAAGAAATTATGACCAGTATACTATCCGAAAATCTGCTAGTCACCAACCAGTTTACTATATGCGATTGTAGGTGCGAAAATTCTAAAAGTTGACCTAACTGTTTCCTTTTCCTCCCACACGTTTTCACACCCTAATGACAGCGATTCCCCACCTATTAAGAGACAATTAAACCAAAGAATTCAATCCCAATTAATTTCAAAATTGATTTGGGATTAAATTACTCATAATCTATTTTATAATATTCAAAATTTCCCTTTTTACATGCTCTCTCTCTCTCACTTCCCTAGTCTCCCTCTCCTACGTACTATCATTCTCATTCTCTTTCTCTTGCTCTCTCTACCCCTCTCACACGCACCAAAAAATAAAAATCCACCAAACCTCCAAATTCTTCCAAGCCAAAATCAAAAGGATTTCAAGGTATGTTTTGGTATTATTTGATGATGATGATGATTTTATTATTTGTTTTGGTTTGGGATCCTTCGAGAGGCTAGATGATTTTCTCTATGAGTTTCTTCATGTTAGTTTGAGGAAAGGATGAGAAATATCCATTAAATGATGATTGGGGGAGGCTATATGATTGATTGACGATGATTTATTGTATTTTATCAACAAGATGATTTTAGGGTTTTTGATTTCTTAATTAATGATTTTGTTTGTATGGTAGTTTAATATTCTATATGTTAGAAACATATCTTAGAGCTGTTTTGGTGTGTATGAATCACATACGTTGTGGTGATAATTTTTATATTTTTAATGAATTTTCGGATTTGATCACTGCTACTGGAAATTTTCAGATTTTATGATAACTATTCCAAACTGTTTTTGAGGATGCAAACGGACTTCATTCTTAACAAATTTAGAATTGTTGAAAAGCTCTGGATATCTACTTTCATTTGGAATCTGTTTCATATCGTTTGTAGATATATATGAATTTTTATGATTTTTCAAAGAGGTCGAGATTAGACTACAAGATTCTGTAAAATTTTAGCGATTAGTTTTCAAAACTATTTTTGAGGATCCAAACGGTCTCCTTTTTTAAAGAATTAGGTACCATTAGAAATATCTGGATGTCTACTTTTGTTTACAATTAGTTTCAGATCATTTGGAGTCATGTATGAATTTTTGAAAAGAAAGAGGTATGACTGTCAATTTTTGTAAAGTTTTGTAATTTTGTGAAATTGTTCGATTTTTGTGTTTTGATGTTATTAAATGATGAAATATGACTATTAGATGTTGTTATGATACGATGGATGTGTTTGATGAATTATTATGAGCTTTTGTTGATTTTATTATATTTATTATTCATGGCATGAACTGTTGTAAAGGCGAGCACCAGAGATCTCAATCGCGCGTCACCATCGGAAAATTTGAAAAGGTTAAGTAAGGCGTTTACGTAAATACACTCTCACCTGCAACATGAATTAAAGATTTGAGAAGTATATGTTTTGATGTTGATGATGTTATGATGTTCTTAAAAAATACTTTTCCTATGATGTTTTGATGAAAAGTAGATATATTGTATGTATATGTATTTTTATGTTTTAAAATGACATTGTACACCATTGATGATGATGATGTTGTCCAGTAAACGGACTTTTTGTCACGAATGCTTTGGGATTTGCTATCCCACTCATTCCGTGACTAGCGTCCTATGATGGAACAATGCCAGGCCCAATATATGACGGTTTTAAAAGTTAAAAAAGTTTTTAAATGATGTTTATATTTATGATAATAAAAGAAAAATGTTTATTTACGTTTATGAGATTTAAGTGTCTTACTAAGCCCTTGCTTATATAAGTTAATTCATGTTACAGATAAAGGAAATGGTAAGATATAGTATTGGAGCAGCATGGAGCAGAAGCGGAACGATATGTGATAGGAAAACAGGATTAACAATCATGAGATGGACATTTTTAATTTCAAATAAAGTTTTGAGATTTTAGTTTATTATTATTTAATTGGATGTTTCACATGGACTTAAATTTTATTTCATGATTTGGGTTTTTAAAAATACATATATATATATTAATTATAAATGTTATTTTGATATAGTTTTAAAAAAATCTAGAGTTTTCTAAAATTATCTAAGTAAAATTTCCGTTATGTTAAGATTTTTATTTCAAACTTAATATTTTCCGCAATTTTTATACAAGATGAATGATTAAATAAGAAGTTAACTGTAACGGTCCATGAGTGATCATTACACAGAGTTAAGAGTTTCACTTAAAACTCTGGTTGTGTACCACTAGATTTTAATGTTGTTGAATTGAAAAAAGAAATTCTCCAATCTGCAATTACTGCAACTAATATTACGACCAATGAAAATTTCTCAATAGATCAAGCACTGAAAAGAACAAAAGTTATTAGCAACTTGCCAATAGATCAGTTGCAAATGTTCTTACGCAGTACTTTGTAGGATTAAAATTTTTTACTTGTGCTGGATGATGTATGGAATATGAAGATCATGGTAAGTAGAATGAGGTAATGGATCTGTTGTTGACTGTGGGTGGTAAGGGAAGCAAAATCATGATGACGATGTGTTATTCTTCAGTTCCTTCGATTATGGGCATAACACCACCACATAATTTAGAATGTCTATCTGAGGATAAGTTGCGGTCTTTATTTTTCAGATATGCATTTGGAGATGAAGAATTGGCTGAACAATTTCCAAAACTTAAAAGGTTTTGGCTGGCAAATTGTGCGAAAGTGCAGAGGGATTCCTTTGGCATTGAAGACTTTGGGGAGTTTACTTTCTCGAAAACTGATGAAAGTGAATGGATATACTTAAGGGATCATGAGATATGGGAGTTAAAAGAACAAGAAAATGATCTTATTTTATATGCATTGAGACGAAGTTATAACACAATGCCCTCGTACTTGAAACAATGTTTCGCTTATTGTTCTATTCTACCAAAGAACACTCGAGGGAAAAACTTGGCGATGATCCACATTTGGATGGCACTTGGAATCATTCAGTTACCTAATGACAAAATAGAGTTGGAAGATATTAGTAAATTGCATTTCAATGAGTTATGTCGCAAATCTTTCTTCAGTATCTTCAAAATGCCTAGGAAACTTTCAATGTCAGTCAGAAATTTGAAATGCATGATTTAATTCATGATCTTGCAACCTCAATAATGAAATACTCAAAAATACATTCTCACACGAAGACTGTCCCAGATCAGAGAGTGAGACATTTGAGGATATTTATGAAGAATGGCCATGGTCAAAGCATTGAGATAATCTTGGAGAAGTTAAAAAAATGTGCGGAGTTTTTTCTTAATTCTGAGACAAATGAAGAGCAGAACATTGAGGAGTTCTTCCTTTCCACGTGCCTCTCACGGTTCTAATACTTGCAACTCTGTCATTTAAAGGGTTTATCTTTTGGGGGTGTTGCCAGGTTCAATTGGAGTGCTCAAGCATTTGAGATATCTTAGCTTAAGTGGAAACAAAAAGATCAAGAAACTGCCTGATTCAATTTACAAGCTGTAAAATCTACAAACTTTGCTTCTTGATAGATGTTCAGAGCTTGAGGAGTTACCTAGAGATTTAAGTAACTCGGTCAGGCTCAGAACAATTTTCGTAACCACGAAACAAACCCACTTCCCTGAGAATGGAGTTGGACGCTTGAGATCTCTTCGGCTTTTGTTTATTTATGGATATAGAAATTTGAGGTCCTTGTTAAATGATATGAGATTTTGTACCACTTTATGTACTCTAGCTATAGATCATTGTGAGCAACTTGACTTGGCGAGTGGACCCAATCAAGTTATGAAGTCGAGTCTTGATACGTTGATGGCTAATGTATTACCACAGATGACTGCTTTGCCACGGTGGCTACAAGGAGCTGCCCAAACTCTACAGCTTTTGGATATTAAAGGTTGTCCCGAATTAGTAGCTTTGCCGGAGTGGCTGCCAAATCTTGCCTCTCTTCAAACACTTGGGATTGTAGGCTGTCCAAAATTGTCGTCTCTACCGGTGGGGATACAACGGCTCACGTGCCTAACACATTTGGGAATTAAAGATTGCAAGACATTGGAGGAAAGATGCAAACGTGAAGTCGTTGAGGACTGGCCAAAGATTGCTCATGTTCCCAACATTTATACGAGTCTTGAAGATGATGACTAGGTACGTTTTACATATCTTAAGCCCTTGTGTGTGCGCTTTTTAATATTGGATTAAAAATTTATGAATCATTCTGTGAGATTGGATTCAAAACTTCATTTTGACGAGATCTTGAGTTCATCATTAGAAAACAGAAAGAGACTAAAGGGGTTTTGGAACTCAACTCTAGTTGGAGTTTTGGACTTCTTCTTATTGAAAATAAGTGAATGTTAATATGTGTTTGGTTGAAATGTAAATTAAAAATAAACTGAGAGATTTAAATTTAAAAATTTTTAAATTTAAATTTTGAGTTGTGAATATTTTGATACAAAAATCATCTTATTTTAACTTGAAATGAGAAAATTATAGATTTTTAAAATTTGGGTTGTTTAAAAAATTGAACATAGTGAAGCAGCTTGACATATAGTAATCATGCTTGTTATTTACTCGCATAACTTCTTGTTGCTTAATACATATATATATATATATATATATATATATATATCTCTCTCTCTCTCCTTTCTTTTTTTTTTTTTGGCAAATTATCCCCTATAAGTTGACATTATAGTTACTTAGCTAATTGAGACTAGCTCAACTGGAGTATAACGAATTTGTAATGTATTGAATCTCAATTTAAATCCTACGGACAGTTTTCTTTTTTTTTTTTTTTTTTTTTTTTTTTTTTTAAATTTTTACGATATCGGTAATTGGTTTATCATTTTCCCACATAAAATGTACTTAGGCTTAATGTAATGCTTGGTAAATAATACATATGTAATGTCTGGTAAGTATATTTATAAATCTTCAAGCTAAGGGTAGCATATATTCATATATTAATTATAAGCATTTTGTACGTATTTTTGTTTATTGTTTTTAGAAAAGGGAAAATACTATTAACATAGAATTCTACTGTTTGGAAGGAAATAATGAACTTGGTAGCTAGCTGAATGACATGAGAGTAATCACAAGCTTTATTTACACCCAAATCCATAAATTGGTTTTTTTTTTTTTTCTTTAATTCTCGGCCAATAAAATGTATCGTAAGCTTAATTTGATAATGTCGCTACTTACGCTAATTTGTATTAGAAAAAACAAAACAAAGAATGAAAAAAATGTATACATATTGAAAAAAAAAAAGACGTGTTCGCAATGTGTGGTAAGCATATTTATATATCTGTAGGGAAAGGTAACATTCAGATTAATGTCATATAACACCAATGTAACTAGTACTAGAGAAAGGTTTGATAGAAAGAAATCATTACTTTCATGGTTTCTTTATTTATTATTATTATTATTTTTTTTAATTTATCAAGAAGCTAGCCTGTGCTTATTTAGACAAAGGGGACATACATATTTTTCTTCGAAATGTTGTTAATGTACCCTTTTCTCATGTTTGTCTAAAAGTTAAATGAATAAGGGTTTTTTTTTTTTTTAATGGATACCCCTTAAACTTTTTAAATTTGACAATTTAGTCTTTGAAAATTGTGGCAATCAAACCATTAAATTTGACATTCTTGGCACAAAACAGTCCCCTCGATAACGTTGTTAAAAAATCGGACAAATTAATGGTCGTGTGCTAGTCACACGCACCATTTTATGGGGGCAAAATTTAAAAATAACAAAAAACTAACGAAGAACAAAGAGACCAAAATATGATCCCATATTAGGATGAATTGCTCATTTAGTTCTTAAACTTTTAAATTTGTATAGCTTTGGTATCTGGCCTTTTTTTGTAATTGGAATACCTCTTAATTATTAAAATGTTACCATAATGGTCATTTTTGTTAATTTTGAACGGAATTAATTTGATCAAAAAATTATGTTAATTAATGGATTCCGTCCAAAAATTAACTCAAAATACCATTATAGTAACATTTTATAAAAAGAATTTGTGAATAATATTTGTATTCAGTTTTAAAATTAAAACAGAATTCGTTGGGGGCTGGGCTGCACTAACAGCTACTTAGCATCCGTCACTACACATCTCTTAGAATACATATTTTTTTTAGTGAATATGTAATGCCAATGTTATATGATTAACACATAAGCTAACTGCTACACATAATTTGTAAATAATATTTCCACTCAAAGTTATTATTCTTCTTAAAACAAACTCAGCTTGCATTTGGTTCGCCGGTTGGAGATGAATTAAGTTAGAGTTTAATTAATTTTTCAAAAACTAGTTATAAATTTTGTTAACTTTTCAGGAAAAAAAAAAAAAAAAAAGACAAACCTATATGAAAATTACAGTTTAGATGGAGATAAACTTAAATACCAAACAAGGCATCAGAGATTATATGAATATCTCAAAAAAAATAAAAAATAAAAAATGAAGAACTTGTATGAATATCTTAAAATAAATAAAGGCTCTTTCTACAATGAGACCCATTATTTTACCCCATTAATGGGGTAAAATTTTTTGACCTTTGGATCTCATTTGAACGGTATGGATCAAATGAATACACCTAAGTTATTGTAAGATCAAGTGTAACGACCCGACCTCTCAGGCCGTCACTTAAAACTTCCTTACTTGGTTTTCATCTTATTTAAACGGTTATAAAAAACCGTTGTGGAAGATTGCCAAAAAAAAAAAAAAAAAAATTTAAGCTTCCACGACGGTTTTAAAAACCGTCGTGGAAGGAAGCTAATTTTTTTTTTTTTTTTTTGCAATCTTCCACGACAGTTATTAGAAACCGTCGTGGAAGCATGCTCTTCCACGACAGTTTTTTATAACCTTCGTGGAAGCTTTGACTTCCACGATGGTTTTTGAAAACTCTGTTCCGCTCCGTGTTTTTGACGCATTTTCCACGACGGTTTTTTAAAAAACGGTCATGGAAAGGTCTTTTTTCACAATTTTTTTTAATTATTGGACTCTACCACAATGGTTTTTGGGGAAAACCGTCGTGGTATGTTCACATACCACGACGGTTTTCTAAAATAACCGTCGTGGCAGATACTAAGGCGGGAATTTTGAAAAATTTTGAATTAAATTCAATTTTTCGGTGCGTGTATTAAAATCCAAAAAAAATACCCTCTTTCCCACCCCATTACATTCCGAGCATTTTTCACTTTTTCACTCTCTAATACACACTCTAACTCCATACCCAAAGTCGCCCAATTTCCTCCCTCTATTTCTCTCTCTCCGCTCCCTCCCTACTTAAAATCTCCAAAAACTCGTTCTATCTCACCGCGCCTCCTCTCTCTATCTTACCTCTCAAATTTTTCTCTTGGCTCCATTCTCTGACGGCCTCCTCCACCACTCACGCGGCCTCCTCCATTCTCCGACGGGTCCACCAAGGAACTCACGCGGCTTTCCCTCTCTCTCTCGCCGCACTCCGTCCGTACCCACTCTGCACTCCGCCCGTACCCACGCTCGACAAGCCGGTAAGTTGTAATGTATATTACTTGGGTAATGCACGGATTTGGGAATTTTTCGTCCAAAATGTTGATTTTGTTGATTGTGGTTGTTGATAAAATGTTCCGTCCAAAATGTTGATTTTGTAGATTGTTGAGTTGGGAATATTCCGTCCGAAATGGCCAAAATCCATCCCCTACATTTTTCGGTGATTGTTCATTGTGGTTGTGTTTTAGATTGAATTAAATTGGTTGGGTAAGGCACGGATTTGAGAATTTTCAGGAAAAAAGTGTTGATTTTGTGATTTAAATATTTTTGGGGAAATGAAACGAATTCACAGATTTTTTTTTCGTTGTTACCTACCACGACGGTTTCCTTGAGAAACCGTCATGGTAGGCCAACTAACCACGACAATTTCTCAAGGAAACCATCGTGGAAGATTACCTTACCATGACGGTTTTTTGCATAGAACCGTCGTGGTATGTTCTTAAATGTCCATATTTAGGCCCTATTTTTGCCCATTCCACGACAGTTAAAAAACCGTCGTGGAATCTGAAAAGATTCAACGGCCCTGGATTCCACGACGGTTAGAAAACCGTCGTGAAATTGTTACCACGACGGTTAAAAATCGTCATGGTTTCCACATTTTGTAGTAGTGAGTATTAAAATTTATTAACATCAAAACAACATTTAATAAATCCTCAAAAACATGTGCGGAATATAAGAATGCGGGTGACATCCATAAAACCTATCAAACGTTCACCCATCACGCATCCGCACTGCCCGTCCATCAATGATTAATATGTCATAGGCAACTTGCCTGAATTATCTATAGTTGGAAATATAAAGGGGTGAGATAAACTCATTAAGCATGGACGTGCAATCTCACAAATGCATACAATTGAAAATGCATTGCAGATTATGTACTTATCCATTTATTCATTCAACATCTTATGGGCCCTTGTGTTCGTACCGGGGTGCGCCCAACCTTAAATGGGGAAGACGGGGGAGCGCCCCAAGGTCATAACTTTAACTCCATTGATCATAATATTCTCCCATTTGGTCGGAGGCGAATATCCTCTCATTCCGTCGGAGATTGATACGACACATAATTAGTTTTACTTTCTTAAATATTAAGTCATATGGTGAGCATGCAAGAATGACATGTTCAATAAAGCATAAGGGTATCTATAGTTGGAAATATAAAGGGGTGAGATAAACTCATTAAGCATGGACGTGCAATCTCACAAATGCATACAATTGAAAATGCATTGCAGATTATGTACTTATCCATTTATTCATTCAACATCTTATGGGCCCTTGTGTTCGTACCGGGGTGCGCCCAACCTTAAATGGGGAAGACGGGGGGGCGCCCCAAGGTCATAACTTTAACTCCATTGATCATAATATTCTCCCATTTGGTCGGAGGCGAATATCCTCTCATTCCGTCGGAGATTGATACGACACATAATTAGTTTTACTTTCTTAAATATTAAGTCATATGGTGAGCATGCAAGAATGACATGTTCAATAAAGCGTGTATGTAAACACATCATCATGACATAATTTAATAAAGCGTGTAAATAAGCATGTCATCATAACATACTTTTGTAAAGTGTGTAAATAAACACGTCATCATGGCATCATATCATATCATCAAAAATAAACATTGAGTTCAAATCGTGCATATTATATAAACAACCACACTATAGGTGAGGTCTATACTTACAGAAAATTGCGTAACTGTGTGTCCACGTAGATTGTTTCTGGCTCTACCCTCAAATTGATGCATTGTCCTAATTTTAAATTGACATCCGAAAATTAGAGTAAGGTTTTTAAATCGTTTTCGATTATGGACATGTATTCTTTTAATTAATAATTAATTTCAATTAATTATTAATTTATCTCTAAGTTTTTTTAATACCTTAAAAGAATAACATCCTTAATTATTAATTAGATGATTATCATAAATTAATAATTAATAATTAATTAATTAATTTTAAATTTTAAATTAATTAATTATTAACCAATTAGTGAGTTAATTATTTCATACTTAATTCATTATCAATTATTTTACTTAATCCCACTTTATTCATATTTTAGTCCATTAGGTGACCATAGATAACCATGGTCTTCCAACATCATATTGAGTCATATTTGTGGGTTGTGAGCTTACTGGATCTATTACGACTCATTTACTTGTAATTGGCTTAAACCATTCTCAAATAGTGTTTTTGTCTTATTATTGTTTTGGACACATTAAGATCCATTACACTTTGTTGTCTTTATCAAGTTTTAGTCAACAATTACATGGCATCTCAGCAAAACCTAGTGGTGGGTTCATTTCTCGTCACCGAGCCCTCGAGTACTAATTTACCAATTTGCCCTATTTCGGTGATTCAAGCATTTTTAAGCTTAAACTTATTAAATCTTTTGACCTTAGCTTTTAGTAATATCTCTTGCAGTTTTATAGGTCCACAAAACCTCTACCTACAGCCCAAAACGTTCTCCCCATCAAATTACCATTTTTCCCCTTAGTTTGACAAAATTATAATTTTGCCACTAGACATACCCTTTTTAATCTAGACTTGTTGGATGACTTTTAAAAATTTATCCTAGAGCCTTAGAATAATGTTTACAGTTCCCCTACGCTCTCAAAATGGCTTTCATAACTTATTATATTTCTAAACACAATCAAATAAAAGTATTACATTTATACCCCCTTTATGTCTTTTAAAGTCGTACATTTGACTATAACATAAATCATATTATTTATTGTATTGATTTAGCTTAATATATTGTTTTAAGGGTGACAAAGATGCTGTCTAATTATAGTCCAAGCATATTTTATAATTTGACCCGTTATTTATTTATTTATTTGCATTTTAGTCTTATTAAGCCCCAATTAGTTCCCAATACCCCTTGGGTTCACATTTTTATACTTAATGTCCTTATAAAGTGTTCTCACAGAATCAAGACTCATTTTTAACAGTTTTTTTTATTTATGTTTTTGACTCTAAATTTTTTTATATACTTACGTATTGACTCCAAAATGGCGTTTTTGTCATTTCTTATCCATTTATCACCATAATTTGACACAATGTCTATTTTAAGTTTCTAATCAAGACTGAAAATTTTTGGATTCAAATAAAGTCTCTAGGCTGGTGAAATTATGATTTTACCCCTTAATGGCAAAATCGTCACTTTTGACATTTTTATTTCTGACCAAACTTGAGCTCTTCGTATTGCTTATGTCAAAAGTAATATTCTGTCCTTCTTCATGAGTATGAGAATCCCACTCAAAATATCATTTTCCAATTTATTAACATTTATGCCAAAAATTTTATTTTATTTACTCTATGGTCATTATTCTTATTCTAGCCTATTTGTGATGTCAAAAATATTTTCCTCATCATTCATGCCTCCATTAAACAGAGGACATAAGATATCAACATGTCATAATCTCCTATTCTCATACATTAATACTCATTTCATGTCATATAACTATAAAAATCACATAAACATATTTTTCATCATATTCCATACACAAATCATATTTTCTAGCCATTTTAAGTCATGACAAGCACATATATTATCTCACTAGGTAGCAAAACAACATTTTAACCATTTACCATGTCACAATTTTCATATTTGTAAAAACACATTTTGAAAGGAAAGTTATTAAGAACTTGGTAAACAACTAGTTTACAAGTCATTTACCTCTTAGAAAAGTAGTGGGTTCTTTGCTCCTTTTGAAGGCTTTGAACCACTCTTGGATCCTTGAGGTATGGGGCTAGAGTGGAGATAAAACATCACTTTAAAAACATTTTTAAAACATCATTTTTCTTTCTAGGGAACAAGTGAAAAAATATAGGTTTTTTACCTTGAAAAACACTTGGAATGTCTTTTCCTCCTTGCTAAAAAAATGATCTTGGGAGTGGATAGAAGAAGATGAAGAATATTTTTGGCTTCCCTTATTTACAAATTTCGTCCACAATGAAGGGAGGAAGTGAGGAAACCTTTCTTTTCTTGTATGGTTTTTATGAAAGAAAAAAGAGTGGTTTTTGGTATACCTTCAAACCATTTTAAAACTAAGCCTTATTGTGGGTTAAAAAATTAGAATTTTTGGATTTTAATCTCTCCAAAAACGTGTTCAGCTGAAGAGGATAAGTTGGGAGGTTGTTTTGTGTTTTTTCATATATTTCTAAGTAGTTTTAGCAAATAGTAATTCAAGTAGTCTATTTTCTGAAGATTTTTTTTTTTGTTGATGTTAGTTTACTGGTAGCAGGCAGGCAGCTACTGCCTGCTTGCTTTGCTCAATGGGCCTGAGCAAGGGGAGGGCTTAAATTTTATTTAATTTTTTTTTTCTAGCAGTGGGCTTTAAGCTCACTGCCTTGCCCAGTGGGTAATTACCCACTGGGTTGGGTGCACGAGCACTACGTGAACCCTTTTCTTTTTTCTTTTTTCTTTTTTTTTTTTTTTTTTTTTTTTTTTTGAGATTGTAATAGGATTATTAAATTTAATTTAGTAGCTAAATCTTGATAATAGATTAAATTCACTTTTTTAATTTACAAAATTATGATTATTCATTATATATATATAATGAATTTTTACACATAATATTTTCATTAAATCCAAATTAAAATAAAAAAAATAATAATAACATCATATTTATATTTTTTCGTCACTAATTTAAAAATTTTATTAATGATGAAATTTACAATTAATTCTCTATTTAGGAGGAGAATTATTATTGTAAATTTTGAAGTTGTTAATCAAGACACTTGATCACATTTTAAAATTAAAAACAAAAAAGGAAAAAAAAAAAAAAAAACCCATCTTCTACCTCTACCGAGAACTCCGGTGAGCAGTGGGGGGACTCAATGACACATGTGGCGGTGAAGGATCGATGGCTCAGGTGGCGGATCGTGACAGTGTGACAGCTGGAGAAGTGGTGAGCAGTTGTAGCTGGCGCTGAGAGAGATCTCTAAAGGAGAGAGGCAGCGGCGGCGTCATTCCTGGGTGTTGAAGGTGTCGTGGGCCTCCAGCAGCATCAACAGCACGAGGCGCTCCGAGTTCAACTCGGACTCCAGGGACCTCTCCTACTCGATCGCCATCTATTAGTTCCTCAGCCATCGCCGAGCCAACAATCCGACAGTCCTCATCTTCTCCGACCTCAAATATGCGTTCTCGCAGTCGCCGAATAGCTTTAAGCGCCTCCACCCCGAGATCGCAATCGAGATTGAGATCGAGATCTTCCACCATTTGCAACTTGGGATGGACGGCCGACAATCTAGAACGCCGGCATTGTTGCCGTCGCCACTATGGCCGAAGAATTTTCCAAAATGACTTAACAACAAAGTTAAATTAGGAAAATGACTTTCCTATTTATTTTTTATTTTTTTAATCCAAAAAATGCTGATTGTGTAAATAAAAAAATTTTAATTAATAAAATTAATTAAAAACAAAGAATAAAAGAAGAAATCTGGGGATTGCAAATTCTTCTTCTTCTTCGTCTTCTTCTTCTCTTCTTCTTCGTCCAAAAAATCCTGGCAGCTTCTTCCTTCCAGAGCCGTTCTTCTTCTTCTTCTTCGTCTTCGTCCAAAAATTCTTCATTTTTCTTCTTCTTCTGGAGGTCTGCCAAACGCGAAACCGAACCTAGCCGTTCTTCTTCTTCTTCTTTTTCTTCTCTTCTTCTTCATTCTAAAACTCCTTGCAGAGCCGAAACCGAACCCCACCACCAGAGGAAAAATAAAGAAGCAAAAAATCAACCCTTGTTCTTCGCTCCCATTTCCACTCTGCCAAAACCCAAAACCCCACCACCAGAGAAAAAGCTTTTTCCCCGCCTCCTTCCGCCCGGCACGCGACCTTCGTCGCCGGCGACGCGTTGCAACTCGTTTCGATTACGAGTTCGAGTTTCCTCTTCGGTATAGTCTCTCACAATTCACATTTTTCCTCATTCAAAACTTATCTTCGTGATGGTGAGATGCCTTATTTTTCAATAAAAATTCTTAACAAGAAAAGGAAAAAAAAAAAAAAAGCAAGATTTTGATAAGAGGTTTTTTTTTTTTTTTTTTTCTTTTGATCTTTATGTAGCGGTAAAAGGTGCCACAAAATTGTTAAATATTCTTTTCTTTTAGCCACATGAAATCCAGCATTGGTTTGGTATTGTCTCCTGAAAACGACCGTCTTCTTCTGCACACACATACACATCAGAATGAAGTCTTATTTCGGAATTTCTTGCAGTGTGATGTAGCATAGCACGTGTAGGACATTAGGAACAACATTAAGAATTTGTGTTTTATCAGGATATCATTTCACTTTGTTGATACTTTCTGTGTCCTATATTCTGAAAGACTTGTACACAGAGTATTCTTGGGTGACGTTTCAGGGTGTAATTCTTTTTTTTTTTTTCCTTTTGGATTATTGCAACTTCGAAGAGCCAAAACGAGACTTCTAAACGCCAACCTCCCACTGTTCTCCCTCATTTCCAACTTTCCAACTTTCCTCATACTCCCTACAGCGAACCCTTGAAGCTCGGGATGTCGGAGTTGTGCCCTCCATCGTCGCCGCCTTTGATGATGCTGTCGGCTTCATCATCACAGCCAACCATGTCGCTGCTATCGTCTTCACCTCCGGGGTTCGGTAGGAATGTTAGAGAGGTAATATGGGCGTTGTAATTGTATGTAAATTTTTTGTAGTTACTCTTTATTTTAATCTTTTTGTTCTAAAAATTATGATGATATTCCTATGTTGTACGTAAAGATGTAGATGCCGAGGTGATGAAATAATAAGCCACTTGTTTTATTTATGATTATTATGCAATGGTTCCATTTTTATTTTTTTTTTAAATATTTCTAAACCACATATATTTGTATGTTTTAGGAAACAAATGAGACTACTATTAATTCGAGTAATGAGAAGGTTGATGAGGAAGATCATGACATGTCTAGGATGGTCCTCACATCAGAGCTCAAAGAATTGCCTCCACTTATTTTCTCAGAATACTTCAGTGCCAAAGTTACAATCAAATCGAAAATGGCAATCCTCGAAAAAATTCAGATATGGCTAACTGAGGAAGAGAAGACTGTTTTTTGAAGTTACCCTTAACTAGGTCCTTTCATAGACTTGCCCATTGGGGGGGAATTTTCTGGTGCGTTGGCTCATAATTTGCTGTTGAAAAAGACCGTATGTCAAAAGGAACATGAAGTATGGTTCTTAATTGAGGGAAAACCATTGAGGTTTTCTCTCAATGAGTTCGTCTTGATTTCAGGTTTATACATGGGTGGTGGACCTTTTGAGGATGAAATCAAAGCTCTAGAAGAAAATGACGAGTTGAAAAACAAATATTGGCCAACAAAAAAAAGTGTTTTATTAGCGGATGTTGCCAAAAAACTAAAAGAGTTGAGCATTACAAAGGTTAGGACCAACAATAGGGTAAAGTTAGCCTTTATGTACATGGTAGCAGGGTTCTTGACGTCTTCTGACAGCAAAAAGGTAGTGAATCCTTCTTGGCTCCAATATGCCAACGATCTAAACTTTTTCACTCAATATCCATGGGGGAATGTTTGTTACAATTTGACATTGGATTACATAAAAACTGATCTGGTGGCAAAGTTTAAAAAATCTTCATCAGCTTACAACTTCTATGGTTACCCATGGATATTTCAAGTAAGCTTTTCTTCAATACTTTACTTAGTTAAATATATTTTATAAATTGACGTGATAACACTACAACAAATATGGCGGGAACTGAATTTTTATTTATTTTTTATTTTTTTATTTTTGAAAGAAGGGTGGAAACTAACTTGGCAATTCTATTTTTGGGTTAACCACCAGAACAAGTGTTGTGTTGTGACATTTTTTCAAACATGCTATTATTGTATGCTATAAATGGACCTTATTCTTGTAGTGTAATTTTAACCATCATTTAATTTGTACTACAGATATGGGCTTTTGAGGCTATGCCGAAGTTAGGTGAGATGATAGCTAACAAATTAGCTTTGAATGAGAAGTACAAAAATGGGCTACGGTGTCTTCGTTGACAGAATGTTAAGAACCCTATTGGCACCTCATTTGATCGTTGCTTGGAGGCCATGAGATCTCCTGAGGTATTAACCAACTCTTTATAGGTTAAATTTTATGTTTTTTTATTTAGATCTATTAGTCGAGTTAATCATTATTTTTCCCTTGTGTTTATTCAGTTTATAGTCCATCCTACTTTGAATTCTTCATCCAAGGAGAGGCAACAAGACTATTATTTGCGAATGGAAAGATGAGAGGACTGCAGTGATGATGTCATTGATGGCCTGACGAAGTTATTAGATGGAGATGTCATCCTATGTAGTGTTGCCAATTGCGATCAGAGATATAATGGACTTAGATCAAGTCACATCTCACGTGATCCTGCTACGCACTCAAGGTCTTTTCCCGCCAATTCGGCCCATGGGCAGATGATTAGATCTTCTACCCCCGTGGTCTACCACCGACAACACCCGATGCCTACAAGTCCCACCTCTCTTGATCCTGCTACAGCCTTGAGGTCCTTCCCAGCCATACCGACTATGTTTGAACCAATTCGAGCCTCTCCCTCCAGGGACGGGCAAACGCATGGCCCAACACCTACATTCTCGACCCATTTTGGCCCCCAGACGGACGACTTGATGCCCACAGCCTCAACTCCTACTTTAGAGTCATTGATGCATTATATTGACCGTTGTATAGGCGAGCACGAAACGTATATCAAATCAATGTTGGCCAATCACGAGGCGGCAATGATGCAGAAGATGGAGGAAAATAATAAGGCGATTGTGGAAAAAATAGAGGCTGTTATGGCCATGCATAAGGAGCCACGTAGTGGTGGGGTGAATGTTGAGTTCGAGCGGGTGTTCTCACTAGGTGTAGGTACTAGATACAGTGTGGGGGATAATTTCGATTGCCAACAGCATCTCTTACAAGACGAACAAATAAGATATGGTGGCGAATATACCCATGACAGGGTAGTTGCTATGCAAGCTGATGCCAATATCGAAAATGTTAAAAAGAACGCGGGCCGGCCTGAGAGGCAGCGGAAAAGAGCGACAGTCTTACTCTCACCTTATGTAGTACAGTTGCCAAAAAAGATTCAACACTCAAGTTCTGATGCTCAAAAAAGGTTGCAAGATGCTTCTATGCTCACAAAAACACTTTAAAGAACAAAGAAATTTAGTATTATCAATACTTTGAGTAACAATATGGTTATATATGAATATGTAAAGACAATATTTGGATATTATTTTGGTTTTTAACGCGTTAATGTTAACTGTAGTTATTTTATTTATGAAAATCACATGTGTCTAATCAGGAACTACCACAAATATAACAGGAACAATCACTGAAATTTTTGACATTAAATTTTTTTCCCGTAAAGGATAAACACAAATTTCCATATGAGAGTCTTCGTCCAAGCATGATTTGTGTGGAAAACATTGGAACGACAAACAAAAAAAAAAAACAAAATAAACGATGTTACGAAATTTTATGAATGGCCATACGGTCGTTCCGTCGAAACATGGACTTTTTTTAAAATTTTTCCCTTAAGCGAAAAGCACAAATAACAGTATCATCACCTAATTTCATGTATTAAAAAAAAGTAAATGTTTGGAAGGAACGACGTCGTTCCGGAAAATTTATTGGTCGTTCCTTATCTTTTGTGGTCATTCCGTGGGTTTTGAGGCAAAGCATATATGACATAAGTCACAAATCCGGTTATTTTTTCTTTTCGTTTAAGGGAAAAAATTAAAAAACTCAAAGTTTAGAAGTATGGTCGTTTTGGAAAAATGAGTGGTCGTTCCTAAAATTTTGTGGTCGTTCCGTGGGATTGGAGGCCAAGAATACATGAAGTAAGGTGATGGTATGGTTATTTTTGCATTTCGTTTAAGAGAAAATATAAAAATAAAAAAACTCAATAAGTCATCATCCATGGACATGTTTTATGAATGATATTCATTAAGTGTGCGTGAGAGACTCATTATTTTGGTTATTCATTTTTTTGGTTTTTTTTGGTTTTTTTTTAAGGCAAATCATACATTACTTAAGGTGATAGTATGGTAATTTTTGAATTTCGTTTAAAGGAAAAATTAAAAAAAGTCAATGTTTCGACGGAACGACCATACGGTCGTTCCGTAAAATTCGGTGGTCGTTCCTAAACTTTTGTGGTCGTTCCGTGGGATTGGAGGCCAATACTACATGACATGACGTGATGGTATGGTTTTTTTTTGCTTTTCGCTTAATTGAAAAAAAAAAAAAAAAGGTCTATGTTTGGACGGAACGACCATACGGTCGTTCTGTAAAATTTAATGGTCGTTCCTAAACTTTTGTGGTCGTTCCGTGAGTTTTGAGGCCACTAATACATGACATGAGGTGATGGAATGATTATTTTTTATTTTCGCTTAAGTGAAAAGAATAAAAAAAAAAAGTCTATGTTTGGACGGAACGACCACACGGTCGTTCCGTAAAATTCCATGGTCGTTCCGTGGGTTTTAAGTCCACTAATACATGTAGTGAGGGGATGGTATGGTTATTTTTCATTTTCGGAAAAAAAAAAAAAATTAACTCTATGTTTGGACGGATCGACCACACGGTCGTTCTGTAAAATTCCGTGGTCGTTCCGGAACTTTTGTGGTCGTTCCTTGGGTTTAAGTCCACAAATACATGTAGTGAGGGGATGGTATGGTTATTTTTCAGTTTCGGAAAAAAAAAAAAATAACTCTATGTTTGGACGGAACGACCACACGGTCGTTCCGTAAAATTCCATGGTCGTTCCGGAACTTTTGTGGTCGTTCCTTGGGTTTTAAGTCCACTAATACATGTAGTAAGGGGATGGTATGGTTATTTTTCGTTTTCGGAAAAAAAATAACTTTATGTTTGGACGGAGCGACCACACGGTCGTTCCGGAACTTTTGTAGTCGTTCATTGGGTTTTAAGTCCACTAATACATGTAGTGAGGGGATGATATGGTTATTTTTCATTTTCGGAAAAAAAAAAATTAACTCTATGTTTGGACGGAACGACCACACGATCGTTCCATAAAATTCCCTGGTCGTTTGGGAACTTTTGTGGTTGTTTTTTAGGTTTTAAGTTCACTAATACATGTAGTTAGGGGATGGTATGATTTTTTTTCATTTTCGGAAAAAAAAAAAATTAACTCTATGTTTGGGCAGAACGACCACACGGTTGTTCCGTAAAATTCCGTGGTCGTTCCAGAACTTTTGTGGTTGTTCCTTGGGTTTTAAGTCCAATAATACATGTAGTGAGGCGATGGTATGGTTAGCGAGAGAAAAAAAATTGTGATTAAAAACAAAATAGAGACGACTCTCACACATGAATAATGAATTTCATTCATAAAACAACATTTCCATGGTTAGTGAGTGAAGTGAGTTAATTTTTGTTTTTTTCCAAAAATGAAAAATAAACCATACCATCCTCTTACTACATGTATTAGTGGACTTAAAACCCACGGAACGGCCACAAAAGTTCCGGAACGACCACGGAATTTTACGGAACGACCGTCGTTCCGTCCAAACATAGAGTTAATTTTTTTTTTTTCCGAAAATGAAAAATAACCATACTATCCGCTCACTACATGTATTAGTGGACTTAAAACCCACGGAACGACCATAGAAGTTCCGTAACGACCACGGAATTTTACGGAACGACCGTGTGATCATTCCGTCCAAACATAGAGTTAATTTTTTTTTTTTCCGAAAATGAAAAATAACCATACAATCCCCTCACTTCATGTATTAGTGGACTTAAAACCTAAGGAATGACCACAAATGTTCCGGAACGACCACAGAATTTTACGAAACGACCGTGTCCAAACATAGATTTAAATTGTTTTTTTTTTCCGAAAATGAAAAATAACCATACCATCCCCTCACTACATGTATTAGTGGACTTAAAACCCAAGAAACGACCACAAAAGTTCCGGAACGACCACGGAATTTTACGGAATGACCTTGTGGTCGTTCCGTCCAAACATAGAATTAATTTTTTTTTTTCCAAAAATGAAAAATAACCATATCATCCCCTCACTACATGTATTAGTGGACTTAAAACCCAAGTAACGACCAGAAAAGTTCCGAAACGACCACGGAATTTTATGGAACGACCGTGTGGTCGTTCCGTCCAAACATAGAGTTAATTTTTTTTTTTTCCGAAAATGAAAAATAACCATACCATCCCCTCACTACATATATTAGTGGACTTAAAACCCATGGAACGACCACAAAAGTTCCAGAACGACTACGGAATTTACGGAACGACCGTGTGGTCGTTCCGTCCAAACATAGACTTATTTTATTATTTTTTTCACTTAAGCGAAAATCAAAAATAACCATTCCATCACCTCATGTCATGTATTAGTGGCCTCAAAACTCACGAAACGACCACAAAAGTTTAAGAATGACCATTAAATTTTTTTAATTTTTCCTTTAAATGAAATTCAAAAATAACCATACTATCACCTTAAGTAATGTATGATTTGCCTAAAACAAAAAAACAAAACAAAAAACCAAAAAAACCAATAACCAAAATAATGAGTCTCTCACACACACTTAATGAATATCATTCATAAAACATGTCCATTGATGATGACTTATTGAGTTTTTTTATTTTTTCTATTAAACGAATTGCAAAAATAACCATACCATCACCTTACTTCATGTATTGTTGGCCTCCAATCCCACGGAACGACCACAAAATTTTAGGAACGACCACTCATTTTTCCGGAATGACCATACGGTCGTTCCGTCTAAACTTTGAGTTTTTTAATTTTTTCCCTTAAACGAAAAGCAAAAATAACCAGAGTTGTGACTTTTGTCATATATGCTTTGCCTCAAAACCTACGGAGCGACCACAAAAGATAGGGAACGACTACTAAACATTCAAGAACAACCACTTGTTCGTTGCTTTCGAATAGTCAGTTTTTTGGCTCTTTTAACAAACTAATAAATGATATAGCAAACATTTAATAGTCACAAAAAAAAAAACAAAAACAAAAACAAAAACAAAAACAAAAAACAAAACAAAACAAAAACAAAAACAAAAACAAAAACAAAAAAACAAAAAACAAAACACAAAATTAATGAATTCCTCGAACATACTTAATGAATTTCACAAATTACTAGTATTCATAAATCGAAATTAATGAAAAAATTAACTGTCAATCTCATATTTGTCATTATTAGGTGTTGCTTCTAACATCGGATGGATTTGCTAAGTTGGGATATTTTTTTTGAATTATGTCCTTTCTGACCACATGTAGCGCATTCATACTTCTTGACTATATTTTCTCCTTGTGAAGTGAAGCGAGTTAATCTTGGCCTCCCTCTAAACATTTCCACGTCTGGCTCTACTACCATAATCGCTTTTACCTCTTCAGGGATATTGTGCCATTGCGATTCTGGAGGAACAGGATAAATGGTTTCTGCATATGCCAACATCCAATAATCTGAACTGTAGTATAAGTCACAAAGGGAGTATACGTAAGCTCCTGTATGTTGCGGCTGATAAAGACCTGCTGCTGCTATAGCATGAATGCACGGAATCTTGTCAATGTTGAAAACCCTACACGTGCAACTCCTTGTTGTTAAATTGATACATGCATTGCAATCACCACCCATCATAGTGTATTCATTCTCATTCAGTTGGTATGACGTCAATGAACCAGCTTCATCAAATCTTCTTCTGAGTATTGCTTCTCTCTTTGGTGTAATTGGTGTGGTCACTAAAACTGATTCTCGACGCCGAATGAAGAACCATTGTCCCATTGTGAAGAGGACGAAATCGATCATTGCAGTTATGGGATACTCTCTTGCCTTCAGCATCATATTATTCAAAGTCTCGACTATGTTAGTAGTCATAACTTCAAACATGTTGCCTTTAAAGTGAGCTCTTGACCACTTTTCAAACTTGACATCCTTCTCGGGATACTGAGCCACCTTCGGATATTTTGTACTCATGTCACTAAAATGTTTCTCAAACTCCTCCAAACAGTATGCTTCAGCAGCTTCCTTGAACACTCCAAGAGAAGCAGCACTCTTGAAACGGTTCTTAATATTCATCATAACATGATAATAACATGCCCCATGCTGCGCCATAGGACAAACATGACTCACCGCGTAACTAATTCTCTGGTTCTTATCAGAAATAAAACATAGCTCTGAGCTGTTAGGTATTACCTCCTTCAGCTTCTCAAAAAACCAAGTCCATGAATCATTGTTCTCAGTGTCACCCAAACCCCACGCAATGGAATAACTGTGATACTCACTATCTTGTGTGGCAGCAACCATCAACACCCCCTTATATTTAGTCTTAATCCAAGCCCCATCTATGCCACTTACTTTTCTCATGTTCTTAAACCCCCGTATAGCTGCTCCTAAAGCCATAAAAAAAATACTTGAACTTATTCTCCGAATCAACTTCAATGTGCGTAACTGTACCCTTATTAAACTGTTTGAGCATGTAACAATACGAGGGGAGCATGGCGAAACTGTGTTGTGGCGTCCCTCTAATCAAATTTTGAGCAAATTGCCTTCATTTCCATGCCTTCCAATAATTTACTTGAACCTTCAGTTCCTGGCTCATGAATACCATGAGAACTTTTGGATTGGGTGGTTGCTTACAATCGATGAAGTGTCCTTTCATGCGAGCTCCAATTACACGATTGGATGCTTGTCTGTGATTAATTGATCGATTCATCAACGAGCAAGTGTGGATACCATTATATTGTCGAACGACAAAAAAATTCGAACTTGCCATTTTTGTAGCTCGCACCCGCCACAAGCAATTTGGTTCTTCTACACACACGACTTCCTTCAACGACTTGGTTGACTTCTTGACCTTCATTTCAAACATTCCATTAATGGCGACGAGGTTTAACTTTGTATTTAATTCTCCCTTGCTATCAAAATGTTTACCCACCATTAAATCCAAACCATCATTTCTGCCGCTATCAGAACTTATCAGTGGAACAAATCTTGTCTCTTCAGATTCAGCATGTTGCCAACGGCTATCATCTTCTTCGGGTACACCATCATCTTCATTAGCTACTTCCTCAGGCACTGTCTCTTCTGGTGTTGGATTGGAACCGGTGATTGGAGTTGGATTGAAGTCAGTGGTCCTTTCATTGATTGGTGTACTAGTTGCACAAATCTACAGCAGATGCTCATAACTACCAACTAATTCAGTTGGAACAAACCTTGCAACAAATGGGATTTCTTCATTGATCCGACACCTAAAATAGTCATCATGGAAGCCTAGTGCATCACCACCATTACTGTTCAGATCATCATCACCACGAACACATATTGCTTTCCCTTTATCACATATTTCTTTAATTATTACATGTAGAGTTATTCCTCGTTTTTCATTGTAAAAAAACATAAGATCTATAATATCTGAATCGTTGGAAATGAGAGTTGGTGTAGTAGTGTCACCAAATATGTCACCGACAGGTTTATGTGTTATCTCAATTGCATACATACTTCGGTCAATACTTGTTCTGTCATAGATTGTCTCTTCCAATTCCAAAAACTTGATACTCCTATCAACCACAAAGCCCTTGCTCATACCAACTCCGAACCATCTCCAAAATCCGCCATCCACCTTTTCCCACTTTCCATTATACTCCACGATAATGTAGATCTAACTCATACCTATCATGGAACATAAATCATTATTAGCCAAAAATCTTATTTCTCCTTTGATGGAAAACTCAATCAAAGGAACAAAGATTAAACCAAAAAATTAGCCAAAGTTCACATTCTTCAACGGTAGCCAGCAGGGACTAACTAGATAAATATATTAACAATCAATAACAATGTTAACAGATTATTGTATAGTGTGGTGTGTGAAGGCCAAATACAACTGAAGTTTGAATTTGAAAAGTCATATAAACAACGTGCTTGCAATGACAAGACTACCAATGTTCTTCCAACATTGTTCTCAAAACATGAAGAAATCATAAAACGACAACCAAAAATTGCAAACAAAAACAACAATGCACGGAAAACGACATATAAAATATAATAAATTGGTGTAAGAGTCTCACTTCAATTCAAGTAAAGCGAAGCGGCAGTTGCATATAACAGCTGAAAATATACCTCAGTTTGCAAAAATAAAATAAAATAAAACAAAACAAAAAACAATTACAATTACAATAACAGACACCAAAAAAAACAAAAAACAAAAAACAAAAATACATAGCATGAAAACTACAAAAACACATCAAACTACCTAAACACTAAAGCCATCATAAAACGACAACAAAAAATTGCAAACAAAAACAGCAATGAAGGGAAAACGACATATAAAAGATGAGAAATTGGTGTAAGAGTTTCACTTCAATTCAAGAAAAGCAGAGCAGTAATTACGAACATAATGTATTGGACTAGCTAAACACACAATAAATTAGAGAAAGCAAACAAAATTATTAGCAGAAAATTAATCAAGTTTAGTTCCAATCAAACATTCCATTATTACTTTGACTGGTAAAGCCCTCTGTGGAAGGTAGCATTATAAAACCAGATTGGTGAAGCCGCAACGCATTAGAATTGCATTTTTGCTCTATCTTTGATCGCCCAAATCCAGAGATTTGCAGTGGAAGAGTACAACAAAGTTGGGGTTTTTGTGGTCATTGTTTTCTAGGACAAGAATGCATTTTGTTGGAAGAAGAAAAGATTAAACTATAATGGTTTTTCCAAGTGATGGCAGATCCACTATTCTAGGAAATATTCCTAGGATTTATTCTCCATTTATTTTCTAGTTATTGTCCTTATTTATTTCCTTGATCTTGGTTATTCTATTTCTGGTATACTTGTGAATTACAGCCTATATGAGGCTGAACTCTGTACCCTAAAGTGTGAGTGGAATAAAACAGTCTTTCCTCAGTCCTTGTGTTTATCTTCATGGTATCAGAGCCAGACTAGATCCGGTCTGACTAAACACTAAGGAGTAGGAACATGTACAAGAAAGCTTTAACAGGGGCAGACGGAGACAATATGCCTGAAGGTGACTCCAGTGCCTCCGGGGCAACCTCCACAACCAACCCCTTTACAAACTCCACCAACAATTTGTTTAACATCACTGAAGGGAATTCTGCCCTTCAGATTACCTCCATTAAATTGAATGGAAGGAATTTTCTCAAATGGTCTAGATCAATACTTATGGTGATAAGGGGGAGAGGCCGAATGGGATACTTGGATGGTTCGATCTCCAAACCAAGCCATGAAGATCCAACACTTGTTACTTGGGAGGCCCACAACTCTATGGTCATGGCGTGGTTAATCAACTCAATGGAGGAGTCCATTGCCGACTCTTACATTATGTTTCCAACCGCAAAACAGATCTGGGATGCAGTGACTCTGGCGTACTCTGATCTTGAAAATACCTCTCAATTGTTCGAGTTGCGAAACCGGGCAAAGGAATTGAGACAAGGTGAGAATGATGTGACTCGGTATTTTCATGAATTGACTAAACTAAAGCAAGAATTTTACCTGAGTGGGCCATAAGTGAAGTTGAGTTCTTCTGGCCCAACATCTTCATCAAGTGTTCCATCTGCTCCTTAGTGAAAGGTGACGTGGGTGAGTCGGTGGGCTCTTGACTTTCGACTGCGGCATGAAAACCTTTTCCATCCTTCTGGTTCTTCTTGTTCTGACCAGCATTTGGAGGACGCCCATGAAGCTTCCAGCAGTTTTCCTTGGTGTGGTACTGCTTCTTGCAATACTCGCACCTTTTGATCGCCTTGTTTTCTCCTTGATCAGTTTGTTCTCTAACAACCAAGGAAGAGCTCTCGAAATTTGGAAGGGCAGTTCGAAGCATCACGCGACGCCTAGACTCCTCTCTTCGCACTTCAGCAAATACTTCTTCAATGGCCGGTAATGGTTTTCTTCCCAAGAGTCTGCCACGCACTTCATCCAGATCCTTGTTAAGTCCGGCAAGGAAATCATAGACCCTGTCACGATCTACCATACTTTTGAATAGAATTGCATCCTCCGGATCCTGCCAAGCAGGAGCTGTAAACAGGTCCGATTCGAGCCATATTGGACTCGGGCGCCACTGATCACATGACGGGGGATCGTGGTTTGTTCACTGAATTTAAATCGGTTTCTGGTAACAAAAGAGTGCAGATTGCAGATGGATCTACTGCTGTTATAACAGGAGCAGGGACAATAGTGTTGGGATCTGAAATGATATTACAAGGGGTTCTCTTTGTGCCTAATCTGTCATTTAATTTGCTTTCCATTAGCAAAGCTACAAGAGACCTAAATTGTGACGTGTTTTTTTCTGCTTCTGATTGTGTTTTTCAGGACCGGTTATCGGGGAAGAGGATTGGCAATGCTAGAGTTTTTGGTGGCCTCTACTATTTGGTCAACATTCCTGATGTGAGTATAAAGGCTCAATTGGCTGCAAGTGAACCCTCGTCAAGAACCCAAGAAATAATATCTCTCCATTATAGGCTAGGACATCCGAATTTTAATTATTTAAAACTGATGTTTCCAACTTTGTTTCGAAATAATGAAAAATTCCATTGTGAGATTTGCCAGTTTGCTAAACAAACACGTGTCTCTTATCCTCCTATCTTGTCCCGTGCTTCAAAGCCCTTTATTCTGATTCACAGTGATTTATGGGGTCCATCTCGTGTCTTAAGTCTCAATAATAAAAAATGGTTCATTACCTTCACAGATGATTGTACTCGAACATGCTGGGTTTATTTGTTGAGAGAAAAAACAGAGGTGCAAGAGGTCTTTAAACAGTTTCATTCCATGATCAAAACACAGTTTAATGAGAACATTAGGGTGTTTAGGAGTGATAATGGCACGGAATTTTTTAATTCGATGATGGGTGAGTGTCTGTCTAACCTTGGGATTATACATCAGAGTTCTTGTGTGAATACCCCACAACAAAATGGAGTGTCAGAAAGAAAAAATAGACATCTTTTGGAAGTAGCCCGTGCACTACTATTCACTGCCAACTTACCGAAAAAATTTTGGGGGGATGCTGTTCTTACAGCAACTTTTTGATAAATCGGCTGCCTTCTAGAGTTCTCAATTTTAAAAGTCCTCTTGAAACCTTAGATAAGGCCTACCCAAATTTGACCATTAAAAATCACCTTCCTCTTAAAACCTTTGGTTGTTCGGTTTTTGTTCATAATAAAGTACCGAATAGGGGTAAATTGGATCCACGGGCTTTTAAGTGTGTTTTTCTTGGCTATTCCTCAACACAAAAAGGGTATAGGTGTTATTCACTTGAAAAGGGGAAATATTTCGTGTCTAGGGATGTTGTGTTTTTTGAGCATGTTTTTCCTTTTTCAGAGAAGAATTCCCTTCAGGGGGAGAATTCAAGGGATGAAGGGAATTTGTGGGAAAGCCGAAACCAAGTGAGTCTAGAACAACCCAACACCGAAAGTTTTGAGAAACAATCATTGTGTGATGGGAAACAACCTTTTTTTGATTTTTGGGACTACTCGTGGGATTGCACTCCTATAAAAAACCGGTTTTGGAAATTTCACCAGAGAATGACCCTAGCCCAAGTTCTGATCATGATCCAAATACATCATGTGAGTCCGAAAAACAACCACCTGAAACTAGTACCCACTTGCCTGAACCTGAGACACAAACAGCTATCCTTCATGAACCAGAAAAGGGGAAATTGCAGCTTTTTGATTTTGTATACTCGCAGAGGAAAGTTCATGAAATAGCCGAAGGACACAAAGACTTGCATGACAATCATCAGACTCCTATGATCGGTCTTGATGGAGGTGTGAATGATCTGGATGTTCCCATTGCAGTGAGAAAATGGGTGAGAAAATGTACTGAACACCCTATTTCTAACTTCGTTGGATATAGTCATTTGTCTTTGTGTATCAGGACATTGGTTTCCAATTTGGCCAGCATGGAAATACCACGTGGAATTGAAGAAGCAATGGTGATACCGGAATGGAAGGAAGCTGTAATGGAAGAAATGAGGGCACTCGAAAAGAATGAAACTTGGATCATTGTTAACAAGCCGAGTGGCAAAGTCCCTATGGGATGTAAGTGGGTGTTCACTATTAAGTACAAGTCAGATGGATCGGTTGACAGGTTCAAGGCCAGGCTAGTTGCTAAAGGATAATCTCAGACCTACGGGATAGATTATCAAGAAACTTTCGCTCCTGTTGCAAAAATTAACACGGTCCGAGTGTTAATTTCTCTTGCAGCAAACCTGGACTGGCCTCTTCAGCAACTTGATGTTAAGAATGCTTTTCTTAACGGAGATTTAGAGGAGGAGGTGTATATGGATTTACCTCCTGGTTTCAATGAGTTCAGCAGAGACAACAAGGTGTGTAGATTGAAGAAATCACTTTACGGGTTGAAGCAATCTCCAAGGGCTTGGTTTGGTCGGTTCACTAAGGTATTGAAGGGCCTTGGGTACAGACAAGCTGATGGCGATCATACACTATTTTATCGACATAACAAAGGTATGATTACAGCCTTGATTGTTTATGTTGACGATATCATTCTTACAGGGAATGATATTGAAGAAGGGAAGCGTTTGAAGACAAAGCTTGCTGAGGAGTTTGAGATCAAAGATTTGGGCAACCTGAGGTATTTTTTGGGAATGGAAGTTGCCAGGAATAAATCTGGTATCTCCATTTCTCAAAGGAAATATGTACTCGATCTCCTTCAGAAAACTGGAATGCTAGGGTGTAAACCGGTGGATACTCCAGTGGATTACAGTATGAAGAAGAAGGAAGATGAGAAGAGTGATCCAGTGGATAAGGGGCGGTTCCAGAGGTTGGTTGGTAGATTGTTATACCTGTCACATACTAGGCCGGATATAGCCTTTGCGGTCAGCCGGGTGAGTCAATTCATGCATGCACCTACAGAGACTCATTTGGAGGCTGTATTTAGGATAATTCGGTACTTGAAGGGAAGTCCTGGTCGTGGTCTCTTCTTCAGGAAAACCGACAAGAGAGAAGTTGAAGTTTACACCGACGCTGACTGGGCTGGTTCGGTTGAGGACAGAAGATCAACTTCAGGTTATTGTATGTTCCTATGGGGTAACCTAGTAACATGGAGGAGCAAAAAGCAACCCGTGGTGGCTAGAAGTAGCGCTGAAGCTGAACTGAGATCTGTGGCTCATGGTGTTTGTGAATCTCTGTGGCTTAAGATGTTGCTAGAAGAGCTACATATCCAAACTGATCTTCCGCTAGGCTTATTCTGCGATAACAGAGCAGCCATCAACATTTCTCACAACCCTGTGCATCATGACCGAACCAAACACGTGGAAGTTGATAGACATTTTATCAAGGAGAAGATCGAAGGAGGGATCATTCGCATCACCTATGTCCCTACCTCCGAGCAAACAGCGGATATACTAACCAAGGGGTTACCTAGGACAACATTTGAGAAACTTGTAGACAAGCTTGGTATGCACAATTTGTACCTACCAGCTTGAGGGGGAGTGATGGCAGATCCACTATTCTAGGAAATATTCCTAGGATTTATTCTCCATTTATTTTCTAGTTATTGTCCTTATTTATTTCCTTGATCTTGGTTATTCTATTTCTGGTATACTTGTGAATTACAGCCTATATGAGGCTGAACTCTGTACCCTAAAGTGTGAGTGGAATAAAACAGTCTTTCCTCAGTCCTTGTGTTTATCTTCACCAAGTAATGTCTGTACTAAGAATCTGATTATCTCATGGTCACTACCTTGGATTGAAGGAGGTTGTGAACGTGAAGCCGGATCTTCGACGGCGTCGTTTAGGGTGGCGGCAGCGCCGGAGGTGGAGGCGGCGGATTTGGGGAGACTCTTTTGGAGGGAGGGAACGGTGAAGAAGAAGAAGAAGGAATAAGCGTGCGAAGAAGAAGAAGAAGAGCTGTGAAGAAGAAGAAGCAACAGAGAAGAGGAATTTCTTTTTTGTTTTTTAGTTTTTTTTAACCATATATTAATATCTTTTCTTTTTACACATTATTTTTAAAAATAAAAAATCATTTTGCTAATTAAAATTTTTTAAAGGTTATTTTGCAAAATAAACAAAGTAAAATGGTTATTTTACTAAAGGACTCCACTATGGCCTCGTGCCGGTGGGGGATGGGCTACCATTTTTTTTTTTTTAAATATTTTGAAATGTTTTATAAAATGATAATATGGTGTGCTTAGGTTTATGATTTTTTTGCCCATTTTTTTAATCTCAATCATTTAAAATTAATCTAACGGATAAAAATGTAAACTTTATTGATGGGGTAAAATGGGGAGGTTTTATTATAAAACTCCCCATAAATAAATAAATAAAAGTGGAGAAAATATGACCGTAATAATTTTTCTTACATCCTGCGCTTCCAATAATTTCCTATTAATCTTTTTTTTTAATTCCTATTGATTTTTTTTTTTTTTGAATTTTGAGAGAATATAAGGTTATCGTTTTTTTTTAAATGGCCCAAAAAAAGAGGTTAGATGGAGAAAGGTAAAAAATAGGTAAAAGAAAAAAAAAATTTTAAAATGGATAGTCTGTTATAGAATGTATAATATAAAATATTTTTATATAAAATATAAGTATATGGATTGAATTGGATTTGATTTGATTTATTGGTTTTTCAAAATTAAATATCCGATATCTAATCCAATCCAATTGGATGAGTCAAATTATCATCTAAGTTAATCCAACAGTGTTTGGATATCCAATTTTTTTTTGGATGGATTGGATCGCTTCGATTGAATAAATTGGATGATTGGATTTTATGTTCATCCCTATTAAAAGGCATTTGAAGTCTTTCATGGAAGCGCAATCGGTTAAAGACAATATTATTATAGTAGGTGGGCCAGAGTTTGATATAATTTAAGTATTGAAGGATACATGGCAAAAACAAAAAAATTTGCTCTTCCCTGTGTCATGTACATGTTGCAATCTTTGGGGGGTAGTTTGAGAACTGTCTCGAAAAGAGCACCTCTCAAGAATATTGTCTTATGATTTGGATTTTTGTCATCTTATAATATCAAATAAAAGTGATTTCAGAACAAATCCCAAACAAGTACACTAAAAGGATTATTCCCACAATTCTCTTTTCTCTCCTCTCTCTTCGTTTTCCGTTTCGATTTCACATAATCTTTGGTATTGATGACTTATATACAACTTGGCATGTATATTAATCCTTAATAAATTTGTAAGCGAATTTTAATTGCAAAGTATTGTCTCAAATATCAACCTTTTTGCTGAAATGTTGGCACAAAAAAGTTTTACAAAATAATAATTCATCAGTAAAAATATTCAGCGAGTCAATTTACTGGTATAATCTAATTAAATGTATCACTTATACACATAGAGGTAGTTTGTTAGGTATCAATATATTGCTACCTCTCTTGTGTTTCAAGCATATTATATAGATAATACATTAATCCAAACAAATATTATCAAAAATCATTTAACATGGTGAACAAGATCAAATTATCATATCTTTTTAGTATTGCACTTCAACCTTTTAGTTACTTACCAGTTGATTTCGAATCTTTTTTTTTTTTATTTATTAGTATTCTAAATTTGAAATCATTGAAAATGCATTCTATGGTCCCAATGAATAACGAATATTCATTAACAAATGGTAATTAGGGTCCCAAATATCAAAATTAATATTGCAAGCTGTCGACAACTTTTAGTGGGGGATGATGGAAAAAAGAAAAAAAAAACTTTTTATATGAAACTGAACAAAAGAGAACAAAACAAAGCAATGGTCTTTTTTTAAATCATGTCTTCCATTTTTTATATTTCAGAGAGTCGTTTTTTAATCGGTCAATTGAGTTACTAGTTGGAAAGTCACCATAACCAGGGTTAACAAGAAGTGCGCTACCCTGATCAGATCTTGACCTGAAACAATTGGAGAGTTTTGGTATAGAGATGAACAAAACAAAAGTAAAAGTCTTTTTTTTTAATCGTTTATTCAATTTTTTTATATTTCAGAAAGTCATTTTTTAATGAGTCAATGGAATACTTAGTTGGAAAGTCACCACAACCGGGGTTTACAAGCTACCCTGATCAGATCTTGACCCAAAACAATTGAAGAGTTTGTGTAAAGATCAAAGAATCCGGAACAGAGCAACGCCGTTGTCGCTGACGCCACCATGGAGGTCCTTTATGGAACAGCCGCACAAGTCTTGAGGATGGTGGCCACCGTTGCTGAGGGAGAGATCAGCTTGGCGTGGGGCTTGAAAGACGACCTTAAGAAGCTTGAGCGGACCATGTCCGCTGTACAAGCTGTGCTCTTAGATGCCGAGAAGAAGCAGCATGATAACGAACAGCTGAGAGTCTGGCTGAGGCACCTTAAAGATGTCTTCCTCGATGCTCAGGACGTGCTTGGTGAATTCGACTGCGAACTACTCAGGCGAGAAGTGGTGAAGATGCACGGAAGCCTCGGTCGAAAGGTACGCCGCTTCTTCTCGCGATCCAATCCACTTGCGTTCCGCTTTAGCATCGCTCATCAAATTAAGGCGATTAGACAAGAACTAGATGAGGTTGCTAAGGATAGGTCTAATTTCCATCTAGAAGAGCATCATGATGAGAGGCATGTCTTGGAAGGGAGGAGGGAGGTAACAGATTCCTTTGTTAGGCCTTCGGAAGTCATTGGAAGAGAGAGTGTTAAAGAAGAGATCATAAATACGTTGATGGAAAAGGAGAATGATGCTGATTCGATCTCTGTTATTCCGATAGTTGGGATTGGGGGCCTAGGAAAGACTACACTTGGCAAGTTAGTCTACAATGATGACAGAGTTACTCGAGAGTTTGACTTAAAAATGTGGGTTTGTGTGCCACTAGATTTCAATGTTGCTGAGTTGAGAAAAGAGATTCTCAAATCGGCAATTACGGCAAGTAGTGGTGCTACCAATGAGAATCTCTCTGTAGATCAAGCCCTGAAAAGAGCAAAGAATATTAGCAACTTGTCGACGGATCAGATCCAGATGTTCTTACGAAGCACTTTAAAGGATAAAAAGTTTTTGCTTGTCTTGGATGATGTATGGAATGAAGATCGTGGGAAGTGGAACGACTTAAGAGATCTGTTGTTTACAATGGGTGCTAAGGGAAGCAAAATCATTGTGACGACGCGCAATTCTTCGGTTGCCTCGGTCATGGGAACAACACCAACATACAATTTAGAATATCTATCCGAGGAGAAGTCACGGTCTTTATTTTTCAAATATGCATTTGGAGATGATGAATTGGCTGAACAATTTCCAAAACTTAAAGGTGTTGGCTGTCAAATTGTGGAAAAGTGCATGGGGGTTCCTTTGGCATTGAAGACTTTGGGGAGTTTACTTTGCTCAAAAACTGATGAAAGTGAATGGATATATATCAGGGATCACGAGATATTGGAGTTAAAAGAACAACAAAATGATCCTATTTTGTCTGCACTAAGATTAAGTTATAGCACAATGCCGTCGTACTTGAAGCAATGTTTCGCTTATTGTTCTCTTGTACCAAAGAATGTTCAAGCGAGAAGCTTGGAGATGATCAACTTCTGGATGGCACTCGGCATCATTCAGTTACCTAATGACAATATGGAGTTGGAAGATATGGGAAAATTGTGTTTTAATGAGCTATGCAGTAGATCTTTCTTTCAATATCTTGAAGTTACCCCATTCGGTTCCCATTTGGGTAAGGATTTTGAAATGCATGATTTAATTCATGATCTTGCAACTTCAATCATCAAATATGAGCATTCCACAATGAATTCTCACACTAAAACTGTCCCTAATGAGAGTGTGAGACATTTGAGGATATTTATGAAGGATGGCCATGGTCAAAGTATTGTAACAAATTTGGAGAAGTTAAAAAAAGTGTGGAGTATTTTTCTCAATTATGAGATAGATGAAGAGCCTAACATTGAGGAGTCCTTCCTTTCCACATGCATCTCAAGGTTTAGATACTTGCGATTGTTTTATTTAAAAGGCTTCTCTTTCGAGGTGTTGCCAAGTTCAATTGGTACCCTCAAGCATTTGAGATATCTCAGCTTAAGCGGAAACAAGAAGATAAAGAAATTGCCTGATTCAATTTGCAAGTTGCAAAGTCTGCAAACTCTGTATCTTGGTGGATGTTCAGAACTTGAGGAGCTACCAAGAGATATAAGTAACTTGGTTAGCCTTAGAGCACTTTCAATAACCTTGAAACAAACCTGCTTCCCTGAGAATGGAGTTGGATGCTTGAGATCTCTTCGGGCTTTGTATATTTATCAATGTAAAAATTTGAGATCCTTGCCACATGATATGAGATTTTGTACCACTTTACGTACTCTGTTTATATCTGAATGTGAGCAACTTGACTTGGCGAGCGGACTTAATCAAGTGATGCAGTTGAGTCTTCAAACATTGGTGATTGGTGAGTTACCACAGACGACTGCTTTGCCACAGTGGCTTGAAGGAGCTGCTCACACTCTACAGCTTTTGGTTATTAAAGATTGTCCCGAATTAGTAGCGTTGCCGGAGTGGCTGCCAAATCTCATCTCCCTTCAAACGCTTTTGATTGTTGGCTGTCCAAAATTGTCGTCTCTACCAGAGGGGATGCAGCGGCTCACGTCCCTAACACATTTGGGTCTTGATGATTGCAAAACATTGGAGGAAAGATGCAAACGTGAAGTCGGTGAGGATTGGCCAATGATCGCTCATGTTCCCAACCTCGAGATTGGTAGTTCTTCTGTGGATGACTAGGTACGCGTTATATATGTCCAATTTCAATTGTTTCTATTCTAGCAAATAAATAAATAAATTCAATTGTTTCTAATTTGGTAAAAATCTCTGCTTACATTATATATATACATATATATATATATATTACAACAGAGAGATATATATATCTACTTTTCCCACCCATTATATTACACCAGGGATATATATATATATATATATATACATATGACATTACATTATATAAATATCTATTAACACCCTTTTGTCTACTTTTTCCATTCATTTTTTAAATTATCTACTAAATTTTAAGGGTCAAATTATTACTTGTTGCACCCATTTTATTATTCCAAAAAGTCTCTACAATAAAATTCTAAAATTTATCATTTTTTTTCACCCACTAACTAATAACTAACCCTCTTTTTTTAAAACAAATATATATATATATGTATATATATATATATATCATATTGATTGCTTTTTTTTTTTTTTTTTTTGAATACAAATCCAACTATTCTTAGTTTTTTTTTTTTTTTTTTTTTTTTTTTTTTTCTCAGATAACCCAATTTACTTGAAATCCAGTAAAATCATAGTTTTATTTGTATCCATTTCAGGAAGTAAATGCCTACATATGCACATATATATTGGAATTCATAATTCATACCGTATGTAGGGATATATAAATGTATATGTATATTGATTTTTTTTTTAATTTACAACTGAATTTCTCTAGTCTGATGTGTTCACGAATATTGTCTTAAGAGGAAAACATTACTTATATAGAAGTAACTATATCATATTCTAAGATTAACTTAATATGAAATTATGGGCACTTAATTTGACTCTCTTTTTTTGGATAAAAAAGCATTCATTAATTTGACAATTTACCTCATCTTAATGTAGACATATAAATATTATAGATGTACATAGGGATGACAATGGGTGGGGCAGGCGTGGGTTTGCCTCCCCCACCACCATATCCACCTCCCTTTTTATCCCCATCCCGCCTATTTTAATACGGTGGCGGGTAATACCCGCTAAGGGTGCTATACTCATACCCTACCTATTTAACCATCAATAATTATTAAAAAAAATATTAAAATAACTTCGATTAAAGTTTTCATAAATTTTAATAACATAGTCATAATTGAAAATGAAACTGAAATATTAAAAACAAATTTCAAATTTCATAAATCTATAAAACTATATTTATAAAGCAAACTAAAACATTAAAACACTTATTTTATTCTTCTTCTATTATAAGAGAATACATGCGGGGTGGATGCGGGTATGGGAGAGCTTCCCCCACCCCCCGTCCCGCACCTGCGCAGGTGGTTAATCTTAACCCCTATATTCACCCCCGTACCCATATACTATCCCCATACCCGCCCCTTATCTGCACCCGTAGGTAAAAATGTCATTCCTAGATATATATATATATATATATATATATATATATACACGTATGTGCTATGTTTGGTAAGCATATTCAAATATCTGCAAGGAATGTAGCTTTCAGATAAAAAAAAAAATTAGAATTAGTATTTACACAAAATAGTCAAATTTGAACACCGATTTTAAAATAAACACTAATCAATTTATTTACAAATTTGAATAAAATGTAAATTGTCTCATATTTTTATTCCTAATTTACCCTTCCACTTTTTTTCCTGATTAGTATATTTGGTTTTTTTTTTTTTTTTTTTGTGTCTTCATATGCAGATCTCTTGTATGCTATGAGATAAGAAGCCTACAGCTGGCCGAGCAGTAAGCTTCAAGTGCCCCCTTTACTTTCTACTGTTGGTGTTGTGTGGTGTTCAATTTGTTTTCTCAACAATTTTATGCATATGTGTGTATCTATAAACATATATATTCATATATCTCTCTTTCACTTTGTAAAATACTTGAATAATTGGTGTGTGCTTTTGTGATTGGAGTTATTAATAAATTTGAACCATGTGTGCACGCCTAGTTATCAATATTGGATGCTTATATAAAATCTTATATCTTGATAAAAGAAAATGCTTTACAAATAAGTTAGCCTTTGGAAGACACCCCACCCCGCTAAGGCTAACTTGGCAAATGAATGGGAAGGAGTTTGAGTCGAAACTCCAATGTTTGAAACTTGAGAGTGTTATAATTTCTCTTTAACAAGTGATACTGATGCAAGAACATATTGAACTTGAGAGGTGATCTATATGACTTGGATCTCGAAAAAGTGCATGAATCTGTCTGTTGGGTATACCTACGGATTCGTAAGGAACTACTCGAAATAAGGACGTAATATATAGTACTCAGAATGGATTTTTGAATCTAATAGTGAGTGGTGTTTAAATATATTGATTGTGCCCCTCTCATCAATTATATCTTTTAAGATAAATGATTCCATCACTTTTACATCGGGCGCGTGTGTGTATGTGTTTATATATATATATACTTTGGAAGGTAAATGCCAGAGGAAGTTCAGACGATGGCATCTTCCTGTAAGATGAAAAGTCCACCACCTTTCACAAGGACAAGGCTGCCACCCAATTTTGCCTGTTTTAAGTCCCACCTTGATTAATTGGGCCAAATGTTCTTGTTTCTTGCTTCTTTTTCTTTTTTCGGTTAAAGCGGAGGGAAAATTAGTCAACAATTTGTTGGGTGATGGTAAAAAGTCGAAAACTCTTTGGATATTGATAAATAGCATTTTCACGATAAATGATGTATTTACAAAGTATTGATCACGACATAATTAAATTAACAACATTTTTCAAAATAAAATATTTGCACTAAAAATCATATTTGTGAAAAATAATTTACTTATGAAATATATCTATATATATATTTACAACAAATTTACCTTAGAAATTTCTCGTTAATAAACAATATATGATAAATAAGTTATTTACCTCAAATATTTTCAAAAAATGCTATTTACTTTAAGAATTTTTATAAAACGGTCTATTTACTGTAATTTTTCTTTTTGTTATTGGAATACTTATAATGTTAGATTAAAGAAAGTTTCCAAAGAAGACCACATATATGTTTCTGATTATTTTATTTACAAAGTTGCAATCAAATTGATTCAATAGAATACCACGAATATGTCTCAGCCTATAATATTGTATTTTGCAGAAAAAAAAAAAAAAAAGACCAGAATATTTCCAAGCGACCGGACCCCCCCAAAATCTTCACCATTCTGAATTAACAAAAGAGGACCAACCATGGAAGTCGTTTTATGACATGAATAGTGTATGTATAACTCTGGGAGAAATTGGGATCCCTTGCTTGGACAGAGCTTTCATTGGTAAGAGGCGCAAAGCGTGATTTGAAGCAGCTCGAGCGCAACATCTCAACCATTAAAGCCGTGCTCTCGCATGCCGGCGAGAAGCAGATCAAACTTAACCACCAGATAAGTGTTTGGCAGAAAAATAAGTAACAAGAGATTGAGAAACGGACAGACAGTGCAACGGAAAGGTTACCACATTCTACTATCACTGCAATTTCAATCGAAACGATGTTTTAACTTTGTTCCCTATTTCCTAGTGATTGACGAATCTACAGTCCAGAACTAAACAATATATCCACACACATAAATATTACTACTCTTCCTAGTTTATAGAAAGAAAAATCAAAAATCAAAAATCAACAACCTTCATAAATATATCCTACTTTTCTTTTTCTTTCGTTTTCCAATCTCAATTTTCTCTGTTTACACATATTCGAGTTCTAAACTCAGCAGAAGGCCAGTCAACGGAAGTCTCGATCAATTGAAGTCGACAATAAGAACATCTTTTTGGATTGAATAATTGAATTCTAAACACCCTTAGCTAACTTAATCTTCATTTGTAATTTTAATCCATATCCATCTGATTAAGAACCAAGGTTATCTTATAATCTTTCATTTTAGGTTGTTTTATTGATGAACATTGAATTTGAATTCTAAATATCCATGTGTCTTGATCTTCAATTGCTTATTCTGGTTTGGATTTACGTTTCCTGTTTTATTTGTGCAGACGGACCATGTCCGATGAAGTAGCGTATTATTTGAACAACAGAATTTTGTCATAGCTCCTCACATTCTTATAAATACTAATTATTTATAATTACGCAAAATGTATTTTGCATCCCAAAATAAATAAATAAACTGAAAGATAAAAGGAAAAAAAAAAAAATAGGGATCTCATGGAACCCATATGATATTCCATTAAGAAGATGGAGTGTCAGGGACATCGTCAAGGATGAAAGGACCAAGTTTACCTGTCCTAAACAGTGTTAGAAACTTTTTTGATATCATTAAACAAGCTTCAGACGCTTTGTGAGGTATCTTTAGCGCCTTCTGTAGTGCTTCAAATTGTTGTTCTATAAGTCTCAAATTGTTGTTCTATAAGTCCCTCCAAGTTGCTCTCCTCTTCTACGTTCCCATCAAAGTTTGAAAGAGTCAAGTACAATGCGTGTTGGACTTCAGCTACAAGATCCTGAAAAAATAGCATTAAAAGTAATGTGTGATGATCTCCGGGTATAAACATGAGCATGTATTAACAACGAGAGTTTTCACTGGTAGTAGAAGCCTCCTACCAGCTATCTTATAGTTGTTGCATTAAATTTACATGGAAGGTTGTGCAAAAAAAAAAAAAAAAGTTGCACAGAAGTTAACAGAGCACACAAAGGTTGTGTGCCCTCTCTTCGATCAAATACCACGAAGAAATAGGAACTATATCCGTTTTTCTCTCTCTGTTGATGCACACATGCATGCATGCACATACAAACAGAGAGGAGTATACTTGCATTTGAGTTGTGTTTTGTCGTTACATCCTGTTTTAAGGGTTCCACTGAGGAAATCCTGCCACGGAAAGCGGAAGAAACCCCATGGAAAAGCATTCATAACCCGTGCATTTTCTCAACTTAAGTCAATAAGTCTAATCACCACCAAGCATATTTAAGCAGCAGATTAAAACTGATATCAAGCCCAAGATAACACATCTCCCTGTGTCTAATTGAACTCTATGCCATTAAAGATTAAACTTGTTTTACCTCTATGTATGCCACACCAGACGTATTAGGTGGTTTCCTCCTCTTTGGTCGAAGATATTTAAGACAGTGTTCCACTTTTTCAACAGCATCATATCGAATCCCTTCTGCTCTCCTATTGTTCCTGTGCCTCCAGTGAAGGGGAGTGCCTCGGGAATTTAAAAATGCATGTAAGTATTGGGCAATACTCTCCTCTCCAACCACAGAATCTTTCACAGACCTTGCAAGAAAAGTGAATATAGATAATAACGGCCCGTCTCAGGCTATATCTGGGATACTTGGAACAAGTGCGCCAGCTGGAGTGTCCAGTACATGTACGCTAGGCTGATGAGCAATCTGTAATATTTGAATAAAACACTTAACCCCTGTTTGGATAGGGGTATCCATTTTCTGAAATAGGAAAATTTTGTAAAAAAGTTTATTTTTCCGAAATTTTTTCATCTTTCTTCTCATTTTGAAGGGAAAAAAAAAACTATTTCATTTTTTAAACACAATTTTGTACAGTATCATTTAAAAAAAAGAAGAATTTTTTTATAATCTTCTTACAATGCATTATTCCTAATATCATTTCTTCTTATTATAAAACACTTTTTGTTTTCATTAACGAAAATTTTTTACACATCCAAACACCATCTTATTCTCAAAATTTTCATTCAAAACAAGAAAATTTTCCTTTTCAAAAATGGACACGTGATTCAAATGGAGCATAAATCTCAGTCAAGATATGAAAACATACATCTAAAATTAGCTGCAGCACCAAAAAATAAAATAAAATAAAAGATAATTTCATTTTAAGGAACCAAACATAGTATTGCTAAAATTAAAGGGCAAATAGCAGTGAACTTGCTTTCAAAGACCCGAAATTTGCCTCATTGGATGGTTATTGATTTTTTTTTTTTTTTTTTTTAAATATTAGAGCTATTGATAACTGTTGTCCTGATTTTAACTTTTGATTTAAAACATAGGGACACCAATAGAGTGGCTCCTGGTGGCCATGGTCCAACCGGATTTTCTTTAAATAAAGAGTTTGTTTAAAAAAAAAACAAAAAAACAAAAAAAAACAAAAAAACAAAAAACAAAAAACTTGAACTGGCTTGAAGAACATGCTTAGAGAGCAGAGTGTTAAAAGCTGTGGTAGAGTGCTAAGAGCATAGTCTTCAACCAATAAAGAGTTTGTTGTACTGCCCCCGGCCCAATAAGCACCTTTGTTTTCCTACCCCTCATATTAATTTTTTCAATGAAGCCCCTAGTTTTCCCCCCTAAAATTTTAAAATTACAAAATTTAATTAGATTTAAAAAAAAACTTAAATTATGTAGCAATGTTTGACTTATAAATGTATATTATTTCGCATTTAACACTCCAAATAAACAAAAAGTCAATAATAGAGTAGTTAGGGTGGGTGACCTAAGTTTATTACCTAATCTAATAGAGAGTCCTAACTTCCTTTTTCTTTAGTTAAATGGCCTAATGTATACATTTTGTTTATTTAATTTTCATTTTTTTCCAAACATCTCCTCTCTCTCTCTCTCTCCTCCCTCTGCCTATTTCTCTCTTCCTCCTCTAACGACGCCCGATCCTCCACCACCAACTCCAATCTTCCAGCCAAGTTCCGTTCTCCGCCGACGAGATCTCCAAGCTCCGTTCTCCACAACTCCAGTTCCTTCGTGTGAGAACATGGTTGTCTTCGTGATTCCGACAAAATCGATGGCTTCTCTGGTCTGCAACGACGACGAGGCGTGGAGACCTCTCTCCGTGGCTATAGATTTCTCCTTTCCCCTCACGATCTAGCTCCGCCGGTGAACTCGCGATCCAACACCTTCGAGATCCAGCCGGCCTCGTGAGCATCAGAGGAGGGGGTCGACGGCTGGTCAAATCGGAGGGGGGTGGTTGGCTGGTTGTAGTCGTGTCTGTGGGAGAGAGAGGGGGCTATCGTGGGGGAAGAGAGTGAATTTTTAAAAGTTTTTGAATTTTTTTAATGGTAAATCAGTGATTTACCCATAGTTAATCACTAATTCACTGATTGACCGAAAATTGGTGACGTTATTCATGGACAGTTATTGATTGACTATGAGTCAATCAGTGATTGATTACAAAAATTTGTAAGTTATATTATAGTCAATCAGTGATTAACCGATGATCAATCAGTGATTAACTTTAGTTAGTCATTAATCGATCGAAAACCTGTTGATATTGGTTATGGTCAATTAGTGATTGACTATGGTTAATCAATGATTGACTACAAAAACTAATTATGTATCATGATCAATCAATGTTTCACTGATAGTTAATCAGTAATTGACCATGGTCTATCAGTGATTGACTATCAGTCAATCCATGATTAACTGATGGTCAATCAATGATTTATCATTTACAAAATTGATTGACCATTCTAAGAAGGAGAAAAAAAAAATCTTTTAACTAATTTTTAAAAACTTAGACATTTTAACTAATTTTTAATACTTGGGTCATTTATTAAAAAACTTAGTTAAAAAAAGTCATTTATCTCTATATCCCGTAATACTATTATTTAAATTTATATTTTGGACTTCTTAAAGTTGATTATATTATATCACACAAAGTTTATACAAGAAGAAAAAAAATAATATAATTACTTTAAAATTTAATTTGATTAACGTCACCTAAAAAGAATTTATGATTCCGTCACTAGTTAAAAGGACATGTACTTGGAGAAAATAATAAATGGAAAATCTCAATATCAATTAAATATTTTCTTCTTTAATAACCATCAAAACTACATTATGTAAAAGTACATAATTCATTCTCAAATATTTAAATGAAAAATAAAAAAAGAAAATCAGCTCGTTAATTAATTAACTTTCAACGTTCGAATCCAGTTGAACTAAACCCAGTATTCAAACAATGATTATAATGTCACCCAAAAAAAAAAAAAAACATGAATGAATGGAGAGAAATGACAAATGAGCAATAAAATGAGAACTAAATCTCGAAATAAAATGGGTGTTGGACGCTTACCCAAAAAAAAAAAAAAAAAAAAAAAAAAAAAAAGCCTCGAAATAAACCAACTCAAAAGATCGGGCATCTGTCACTAATAGAACTTCGAGATACGGCTTCCCACTTTTCTTTATCAGCCCCACACTACCAAATATATATATATATATATATAAATACAATAAAAGACCAATTCTACAACGAGGTAAAGTCTTTTTATCGCATTAACACAGTAAAATTTATAGACCATCAAATAGTATTTCAATGATTGTGATAAAAATGACATACCAAAAATTATAACAAAAAAAAAAATGACGCTTGATAATTAATTTACAAAACATTTCAACAAAATTTCAAAACAACTGTCCTCTCCATTGATAATCTCGCCGCGGCCCCTCCCAAACTTGCCGCTGGAGAAGAAGCTCCTGAGACTCATCTCCTATGGGTCACGCAAAGGCCTGTCATGAGATCCCCATATCATGTCGTGAAGGATCATTTGGGTCACGCAAAGGATCATCTGGGTCTCGTCAGCCACCCACCCATGTCGTCCGGCCACCCTTCTGCCGCCGCCGTCGTCCTAACCCAGCACGAGTCGAGCGGCCCACAGGTCAAATCGCAACCCTAGTCACTGTTGCAGACATCGCGAGCTCGCCTACCGTTTCTCAGATCCGCCCTTCCTGACGTCGCAATCCGAGCTGGAGTCCAGATTCCGTCTCCACCCTTCGCGCCATTGGCAGCGGAGGCCACATGGACAATGCCGGAGCAACCCCAGACGGCTGCGGAGAAGACGATTTTGGTAGGAATCTTTTTTTTTTTGTTGGTAATTATTCACACAGTCAGATGCAATAGGATGTAAAAGAAGAGATCACCAGATTCTCAAATATTTAAATAAAAAATCAAAAAGGAAAATCAACTCGTTAATTAATTAACTTTCAACATTCGAATCTAATTGAACTAAACCCAGTACTCAAACAATGATTATAATGTCATCCAAAAAAATAAAAATACAAATAAAAACATGAATGAATGGAGAGAAATGACAAATGAGCAACAAAATGATAACTAATCTCGAAACAAAATGGGTGTTGGAAGCTTGCCAATCAAAAAAAAAAGCAAAACAAAAAAAAAAACAAAAAACAAAGCCTCGAAATAAACCAACCCCAAAGATTGGGCATCTGTCACTACTAGAACTTCGAAATACGGCTTCCCACTTTTCTTTATCAGCCCCACACTACCAAAAATATATCTAAACACACACACACACACACACACACACAAATATAATAAAAGACCAATTATATAACGAGGTAAAGTCTTTTTATCGCATTAATACAGTTAAATTTATCGACCATCAAATAGTATTTTAATGATTGTGATTAAAAAGACATACCAAACAATAATGAAAAAAAAACTCCCGATAATTAATTTACAAAACATTTCAACCAAATTTCAAAACAACCGTCCTCTCCATTGATAATCTCGCCGCCGCCCTCCCAAACTCGTCGCTGGAAAAGAAGCACCGGAGACTCATCTCCGATCACGTCGTGAATGATCATTTGGGTCACGCAAAGGATCATCTGGGTCTCGTTGGCCATCGAACCATGTCGTCCTGCCGCCCTCCTGCCGCCGCCGTCGTCGTAACCCCAGCACCAGCCGAGCCGACCACTGGTCAAATCGCAACCTTAGCCACTGTTGCAGACATCGCGAGCTCGCCTGCCGTTTCTCAGATCCACCCATCCTAACGTCGCAATCCGAGCTGGAATTCAGATTCCGTCTGCACCCTTCGCGCCATTGATGGCCTATCCTTTCCTCACAAACCATCAATTATTTGGCAGCGGAGGCCACATGGACAATGCCGGAGCAACCCCAGACGGCTGCGGAGAAGACGATTTAGGAAGGAACCTTTTTTTTTTTTTTGGGTCATTATTCACATAATCAGATGTAATAGGATGTAAAAGAAAAAATAAATAAATACGATAGTCCACAATGATCAGCAAGTGAATCTCACTCACGCCAGCGCGCACGTCTCAGAACCAGCGTCAGCGAATCCAGAGACGTGCTGGATCTGGTGTGGTGCGTCCCAGAAACTTCGCGTACGCCTGGAAGCTCCAGCCAATGCTATCCCGCCACTGGTCCCAGCTCCAGTTCATCTCCAACCGTTTAGCGCCACTTTTCCGCGTGGGGGAAAGGGCTGCTGCCTGCGTCAGCTGCAGCAGCAAAAGAAGAAATGAAAAGAAAAAAAAATAAAAAGGGAAAAACGTTGGGCTAAAGGCAGCAGGTCTTGGGCTCCGTGCTGAGGGTTTTTGGCTGTTTGGAGCCGAAAACCAAAGAAGAAAAAGAGGAAAAAAAAAAAATATACTTTTGGGTTTAGTACTTTTCTATCAAATCAGGGAGATAGTATCTTGAATCACAGAGAGAAGAGAGAGAAGAAAGTTTAGAGGAAAACCTTAGAAATATGTGACATCTCTAAATTAGATTTTCTTATTTTAATTTTTTATCTTTTTATTTTTATAATTTGAGAATGATTAAATAATTATTTTATAAATTTTTATTTTTTTATAAGGTAATTTTTTTTTAGGAATATGATCTATCCGGATTATGATTATTTAAGTTTTTCTATTTTTAATTAATTGATGTTCAATTCTAGTTTTATGTTGAGTATTTTAATTTATACTTAAGACTTGTGAATTTTGACAAACTTTTGCATAATTTGGTATTTGATTTAAGACTGATCAGTGATTATTAAATAAGTCATTGTTTAATCTATCATGAGATTGTCATAAGCTAGAGATAGTTATAAAAGTTGTGCAGCATCATTAATTTCTAGTTTTTAATAAATTATGATAAGTTGTTTCAGACCGAGAGCTGATAAGGCTAATGATTAAAAATTATTAACACTTGAGAAAGATTAATGAATATATTAGAGAGATTCGCCGGCAACATAGAAAATAGTCGTTGATTTATTGGATTAGAGGATTTGATAATGATTAATCTGGTGAAATCGGAAACGTTAGATTTTTAGTATTTTGAGTTATTTGTCTTTTTACTTATTTTGTTATTTTTATTTAAAAAATCTCTTTTCAGTTATTCAAATAAAGTTGGAGTTAATATAATTTCGATAATTGGTAACGACAGTCCTCGTGGGAAGGGTACTTTACTTTGTTTATGATTTTATGCACTTGTAATTTTCCGTAATAAGTTTTTGGCGCTGTTGCCAGGGACTGTTTTGTTTTACTAATATCGATATCAAATAACTCTAGTTTTAATTTGAATTTTTTTAATTTATTTTCCTTTGTTTAATTTGTTTGTTTTTATCTTATTTGAGGGACTTCAAGATATCTCATTGACAGGTACTCATGTGTTTTGCCCAACAAGACATGGAATTGATGTATAGTGCTTGGTGGAAATATAAAAACTTGCTTAACAAGTTTCTAGATCATGGTTTCTCTAATGAATATATTCATCAAAATTTCATCAATGGCTTATATGACACAACAAGATATTGGGTTGAAAGTCGACATAGCAACTTCCCGTTATTCCAAAGACCCGTAGACGAAACCTATTAAATGTTGGAAGACATGGCCGACCATGATTATTGGGAAAAGAATATTTTTCGGAACGACCAAGATTGTCAACATGAAGAATTGGTAGCATCCACTCCTATCATCGATGCACCAATTGAAACCATTGAAGCTTGCCACCTTGAGGAGCCAACGCAAAGAGAAGAGCACTTGGAGTTGTTTCATAACAATGACTCTTTAAGTGAAGTAGGGATATAAGACTTAGCCATAGAAGAAGAATCACAAGAAGAAGTCTCTAGTGTCCAACTGATTGTGACCACATTAATCATCCAAGATCATATCTATGAAGATCCGATGTGGCCAATACCTCCTCTACCTACATTAGCATCATTCATTCATGTGAAATCCAAATCCTGCATCTGAATCATACCAATTATGATTACACATAAGTAAACCCATAATTCAAATAAACTTGAATTAAAATAAGTAAAAAAAAAAGTATGTTTAAAAAATATGAATATCACATTATTATAATAAAAATATATTTTTTAACCTATTCTAAAAAGTTAATAATTATTAGGTAATTATACAATATTAGATAATTAAATAATTTAAATGGAGCAGTTTGATATAAATATTAAATATCATGGGATATTTTGACACAAATATTAAAGATCAGGGGATATTCTGACATTAAATATAACGGAAAAACTAACAGTAACTAACTGAGGGGCAACTTGTTGCTGACAAAGAGATTAGCCTGGCATGGGGAATTAAAGACGACCTCAAGAAGCTTGAGCAGACCTTGTCCACTGTAAAAGCTGTGCTCTTAGATGCGGAGAAGAAGCAACAACAAAACGAACAGCTGAGAGTCTGCCTGGTGCGGCTTAAAAATGTCTTTCTTGATGCTCAAGACTTGCTCGATGAATTCGAGTGCGAACTATTCAGACGAGATGTGGTCAAGATGCATGAAAGCATTGGTCGAAAGGTACGCCGCTTCTTCTCGCGCTCCAATTTACTTGCGCTTCGCTTTAGCATTGGTCATCAAATTAAGGCGATCAGGCAAGAGTTAGATGAGGTTGCTAAAGATAGGTTGAATTTCCATCTAGAAGAACATCATGATGAGAGGCATGTCATGGAGGGAAGAGGGAGATTACACACTCCTTTGTTCGGCCTTCGGAAGTTATTGGAAGAGATAGAGTTAAAAGAGGAGATCATGAACATGTTGATTAAAAAAGGGAACAATGTTGATCCCATCTCTGTTGTTCCGATAGTTGGGATTGGGGGCCTAGGCAAGACCACGCTTGCCAAGTTAGTCTACAATGATGACAGAGTTACTCAAGAGTTTGACTTAAAATGTGGGTTTGTGAGCCACCAGATTTTAATGTTGCCGATTTGAGCAGAGAAATTCTCAAATCTGCACTTAGTGCAACTAACGGTACGACTAATGAGGATTTCTCTATAGATCAAGCACTGAAAAGAACAAAAGATATTAGTAGCTTGTCCACAGATCAATTGCACATGTTCGTACAAAGCACTTTGAAAGATCAAAGGTTTTTGCTGGTCTTGGATGATGTATGGAATGAAGATCGTGGCAAGTGGAATGAGGTTAGAGATTTATTGTTCACGGTATGTCATGAGGGAAGCAAAATCATAGTGACAACACGTAATTCTTCGGTTGCCTCTGTCATGGATGCAACACCGCTGCACAATTTAGAATGTCTATCTGAGGAGGATTTTCTGTCTCTGTTTTTCAAATATGCATTTGGAGATGAAGAATTGGCTGAACAATTTCCAAAACTAAAAGGTATTGGCCGGAACATTGTGCAGAAATGCAGCGGCGTTCCTTTGGCATTGAAGACTTTGGGGAGCTTACTTTGCTCAAAGACCGATGAAGGTGAATGGAAATATATAAGGGATCATGAGATATGGGAGTTACAAGAACACAATGATCCCATTTTATCGGCGTTGAGATTAAGTTATATCACAATGTCATCGTACTTGAAACAATGTTTTGCTTATTGTGCTCTAATTCGGAAGAACAATCGAGAGGTAAACTGGGAGATGATCAACATCTGGATGGCACTTGGCATCATTCAGTCACCTAATGACAGAATGGATTTGGAAGACATTGGAAAATTAAATTTCAATGATCGTTCTTCCAATATCTTGAGGATTATTTTGAAAGTTTCGATTTTTCTCAGAGATTTGAAATACATGATTTAATTCATGATCTTGCGACTTCAATAATGCAATATGAGTATCCAAAATAAACTCTCACACTAAAACTGTGCCTGATGGGAAAGTGAGACATCTGAGGATATTTTTGAAGGACGAACATGGTCGAAGCATTGTAAAAATCTTGGAAAAGTTAAAAAAAGTGCGGAGTATTTTTCTCAATTGTGAGACAAATGAAGAGCTTAACATTGAGGAGTCCTTCCTTTCCACATGCATATCAAGATTCAGATACTTGCGATTGTTTGAACTTGGTGATTTATCTTTTGAGGTGTTGCCAAGTTCAATTGGTACCACCCTCAAGCATTTGAGATATCTCAGCTTAGATGGAAACAAAAAGATCAAGAAACTGCCTGATTCAATTTGCAAGTTGCAAAGTCTGCAAAGTCTGTATCTTGGCGGATGTTCAGAGCTTGAGGAATTACCTAGAGATATAAATAACTTGCTCAGCCGTAGAACTCTTTTCATAACTGTTAAACAAGCCTGCTTTCCTGAGAATGGAGTTGGACGCTTGAGATCTCTTCGAGTTCTTGGTATTTCTCAATGTGGAAATCTGAGGTCCTTGTCAGATGACATTAGATTTTGTACCACATTACGTACTCTCATGATAGGTGATTGTGAACAACTTGACTTAGCAAGCAGATCCGATGAAGTTATGCAGCTGTGTCTCCAAACATTAATGATTTATGGATTACCACAGACGACTGCTTTGCCACAGTGGCAACAAGGAGCTGCTCACACCCTGAAATTTTTGGCTATTGGAGGTTGTCCCGAATTGGTTGCGTTGCCAGAGTGGCTTCCAAATCTCACCTCACTTGAAACGATCATTATTAGGAGCTGTCCAAAATTGTTGTCACTACCCAAGGAGATGCAGCGTCTCTCGTCCCTAACACATCTGGTTATTGAAGATTGCAGTGCACTGGAGGAAAGATGCAAATGTGAAACCGGTGAGGATTTGTAACGACCCCTCACGGACCGTTACAGTTGACTTCTTATTTAATCATTTATCTCTTATAAAATTGCGGAAAAGATTGAACTTGAAATAAAAATATTTACATAATGGAAAACTTTACTTAGATAATTTTAGAAAAAACTCTAGAAATTTTTTTTTTAAACTATATCAAAATTTTAACTTCATAATTAATATATATATATATATTTTTTAAAAAACCCAAATCATGAAATAATATTTAAGTCCATATGAAACATCAAATCAAATAATACTAAGCTAAAGTCTCAAAACTTTATTGAAATTAAAAATGTCCATCTCATGATCGTTCCTCCCGTTTTCCTATCACATATCCTCCCGATATCCGCTCCAAGCTCCTCCAACACTATATCTTACCCTTTCCTTTATCTGCAACATGAATTAACTTATATAAGCAAGGGCTTAGTAAGACACTTAATTCTCACAAATGTAAATAAATATTTTTCTTTTATCATCATAAATATAAACATCGTTTAAAAACTTTTTACTTTTAAAACCGTCATATATTGGGCCCGGCGTTGTACCATCATAGCGCGCTAGTCACGGAAGGGTTGGGGTAGCAAATCCCAAACCAACGGTGACAAAAGTCCGCTCACCGGACAACATCATCATCATCATCATCATCATCATCAAGGGTGTACAACGCCATTTTAAAACATAAAAATACATATATATACCATATATATACTTTTCATCAAAACGTTTCATCAAAATGTCATCATAGGAGAAGTATTATTTAAGAACATCATAACATCATCATCAACATCAAAATATATACTTCTCAAATCTTAAATTCATATTGCAGGTGAGAGTGTACTTACATAAACGCCTCACTTAACCTTTTCAAATTTTCTGATGGTGATGCGCGATTGAGGTCTCGGGTGCTCGCCTTTAGAACCGTTCATGCCATTAATAATAAATATAATAAAATCAACAAAAGCTCATAACAATTCATTAAACACATCCATCATATCATAGCAGCACCTACAAGGCCTATTTCATCATTCAATAACATCAAAACACAAAAATTGAACACTTTCATGAAATTACAAATATTTACAGAAACTGGCAGTTAGACCTTTGTCCCTTCAAAATTTCATAAAAATTCATACAGGGATTAAAATGATCTGAAACTAATTTTAAATGAAAGTATACATCTAGATCTTTCTACTGGTACCAAATTTGTAGAAAATGAAGACCGTTTGGACCCTCAAAAATAGTTTTGAATTTGATTTCTAAAGTTTTACCGAAACTGGCAGCCGGATCTTTGCCTATTTGAAAAATCATAAAAATTTACAGATGTCTCCAAATGATATAAAACTGATTCCAAATGAAAATAGACATCTATAGTTTTCTAAAAATATCAAATTTGTTAAAAACAGAGACTGTTTGGATTTTCAAAAACAGTTTTGAAATCTGATCATTAAAATTTTACCGAAACTGGCAGTCTAACCTCTGTCTATTTGAAAAATTATAAAAATTCACACATAACTCCAAACGATATGAAACTGATTTCAAAAGAAAATAGACACCTAGGGCTTTCCAAAAATATCAAATTTGTAAAAACTGGAGTTCATTTGCACCCTTAAAAACCGTTTGGAATTCTTACCATAGAATCTGGAAATTCCAGTAGCAGTGTCAAATCCGAAAATAAATAGAAATATATGTATATAAATTATCATCACAATATATATATATATAATTCATATACACACACATAAAAACAGCCCTAAGACATATTTCTAACATATAAAATTATGCAATCACCATACCAATGAAATCATAAATAAAGAATCAACAAAAACCCTAATTTCGTCTTATTCACAAAATCACCCATATCGCCCTTTTTTTTTTCGATCATCATTCGATAAATATTTCTCATCCTCTCGTCAAACTCACATGAAAACACTCATCAAGAAAATCATCTAATCCTTCAAAGAATCCCAAACTAAAATAAATAACAAAATCATTCTCATCATTAAACAATACCGAAACTTACCTTGAAATCCTTTGATTTTCGGTTTGGAAGAATTTAGAGGTTTGGCGGATTCTCTTCTTCTTTCTTTTGTTTTTTTTTTTCCTCTGTCTTTGTGCGTGTGAGGAAAAGAGAGAGAGCAGACAAAGATAATTAGAATGAAAGGGAAAGGGAGACTATGGTCCAAAGAGTGAGCGTTGAAGAATAAGGGTGTGGACTTTGTGGATTTCAATTGGAAGTCAATTGAATGCTAATTGGCTGTCAAAAACTTATTTTGGGTAGGAAAATTGTCAGATAAAAGAGGGAATTGAATGGGAATAAGAGGAGTTTTCCTTTTCTTTCTTTCTTTCTTTCCTTCCTTCCTTCGGCTGCAATTACTTTCCCCTTTACATCTTCCCCCTTATACCGTGCATACCACATATATCACACACATATACATGCATATAATTTTATATATAATTGACTAATCAAATAACTTAATATATATATGTTATATATATAAAGACATATATATACAGTACAATCTTTATATCTATATATAAAATAAAATATATATGTCGTATATACATATAAACATATACATATCCATTTATAAAACATATCATTTTATATATACTAAAAAAAATTGTCACATGAATTCATCAAATCATCATAAGAAAATTTTATCAATTTGGCATGAACTTTGTTCTAGCACATCGAGTCCTCATCGCGTCACCTGTGAAAAATAACTCAACATAACATTAGAATTAAGAAATTGCTATCTCATCACATATCCATGTTAATTCTAATGTTAATTTCCTAACGTTATTGTTAGGTAGCATTTAGGGCGTAACAGGATTGGCCAATGATTGCTCATGTTCCCAACCTTGAGATCGGTCTTGAATCTGAGGATGAGTAATAGGTAAGCTCTCTACTTATGTCAAATTTATATAGTTTCTAATTAGGTAAATATTTGCTTCATTATATGATGTGCAATTGATATTTTATATCTTTATTATTTATTTTTTTGGTTTTTACTCACTACTGAATTTCTATATTCTACTTGTGTTTCTGTTGGACCTGTTCTTCAATATATAGTTATTAGAAGAGGGTAAACACTATTAATATAATTCATTGCTTTAGAAGGAAATAAATGAACATGATGGAGTGATCTTGCTTGTTGTTTGCAGACTTAGTCCACCGTCGCTTTCTTTTTTTTTTTTTTTTTTGCCCCATTCTTTTTGTTTTTGAACTTGTAAATGTCCCCCCATTGTATGTATCATAGTCTTGATTTGACATTATCAGTACTTAATCTGCTCTTTTACCACCAAAAAAAAAAATTGTTTACAAGAAAACTATACTTGTGTATGCAATGTCTGGAAAGCATATGCATGTATCTGCAAGTGTAGCTTTCAGATTGAAAAATTGTTTCTTACATCACCACTGTGTCTGTCCAGTACTAGCGAACTGCAACGAGGGAATAAAATTTTTTTTTATTTTATTTTTATGATTCCATTTGTTTTTAATCTTGAAGCTAGCCTTTTCTTATCTAGTTAAAGAACATATGTTTTTTTTTTTTTTTTGTCCCTCTGTTAACGTATCAATATTCATGTTAGTCTTAAAATTAAACGAATAATTGCAAAGTTTCATGTCTTTTCTAATTTTGTTCATCGCCACAGGAGTCTCACCTATGGTCCGAAATATCTTCATATGCCATTCTCTTTCATGCGCTGGGATAGGAAGCTTTCATTTGGAGTGAAAGTCTGAAGTACCCTTATTGCCAAAGTTGGTGCTGTGTGGTGTTTAGTTTGATTATAAACCATTGTCTGTCATGAATTGTAGTGTATATTCGTTTATATATATTTATATATGTTTATATATGTTTGTGAGTGTGTATTTACAAACATATTCATATATGTCCCTTGGTCAACCATTTGAGTAACGTGTGTGCACTTTTTCTGCTCGGAGTTCGTAATAAATTCCAAACGTATGTGTGCACTTTTCAATTTTTGATGTAAAGTATATGAATGTCTTGTTTATGATTCTGTTAAAACCATATATCTTAACAAATGACAATTTTCCTAAATAAGAACTGTTTACCTTTATCAAGATAATGCTAGAGGCATTTCCATGTGTTTTAAACCATGATCTTGGATGCCGATGAGAAGCAAATCATACTTAAACCACCATATTAGCGTTTGGCTGAATCAGCTTTTATTTATATTTCTCGACACAAAAGACATTCTTCATGAATTTAAGTATGAAGGACTGAGGAGACAAGCTGTGCAGATAAAAGGTTGCAGTTGAGACTTGTAAAGGAAATAGAATTGTAGTTAGTTACATGCAAAGACCTGTTCCGACTTACAATCTAAAAGGCATGTTGAACAGAAATAAGGAAACGTTATGCAAGAGGAATGACCCCGAATACTTGGAACCAGTACATATACGCATGGCTGATGAGAAATCTGTAATTTAAAATAAATAAATAAACAAATAAATTTATAAACAAATATAAGATCTCAGTCAAGCTACGAAAACTGTCATCTAAAATTAGCCACAGGCAAAACAAGAAGAAAAAACACACGATCAAAATAAAGGCAGAGAATTCAAAAGCAAAGAGTAATAGCAGGAAAAGAAAAATCTTTGAACTCTTTAACATTTGAAACCTAAAAGCAGGGGTGGAACTTCCTTAGGCCCGGGGCGGTTTTCGTGAGCAACCAACTCATTTTCCCCTAAATTTCTTCTTCTGATTCATCAAGTACCCACATGCACAGATTCTTCCATGACATCTAATACTCAAAGACTCAAAATCCACAAGTGTAACTACGGTGCATGCTTCAAGAGCAGAGTATTAAAAGGACCTAAACTTCGGCGAAAATAAAAACAAAAGAAAAATCCCAATGTGCTTCTCTGATGGATCTCATTTTCTTCTCAGAGTTCAGATCTTAAGAAAATAAGTAAATAAAATGAAATAAAAACATTTGCTCTGGAGACACAAAGCAATTCTGACTGTCAAAGAGTCATGACCATATAAACATAAAATCCTGTCCAATTTCCATTTTCACTACTCAAGAAAAACTTTACAGACGTTAAAGTTGATCGCACATAGCTTGATAGTTACTGCTGTTGAAATGACGTAGACACAGAGGTTGGATCCAACGTCAACAGTGGTGGCGAGGGATTACTGAGTAGGGTAAACGGCTGGACCAACCTCTCTATCTTAGGCATGAATTGGGGAAGTAAGCTATTGATATAAGAAACAGTAAGAAAGGTAAAATAAGTTTATCAAAAAGAAAAAATAATAATAAAAAGAAACCAAACAAACACAAACAAAGAAACAAAGAAAATAAAAAATGACAAGGCTGCCTAGGAATTTACAAGCCGGTTACAAGTTCTTTATAATGGTGGACTGCAAAAACGCACTGTACGAAGAATTGTCCATTGGAAAGTCCGGAGAACAATGCCAAGATTATATACTCGGGAGCAGAACAACGACGCTGTGCTACCAGTCCCAAAGAAAACAATGGAGGTCCTTTAAGGAACAGCCGTAGAAGTCTTGAGGAGGCTGGCTGCTGCTGCTGATGAAGACATTAGCTTGGCATGGGGCATGAAAGACGACCTTAAGAACCTTCAGTTGACCATGTCCACAGTCAAAGTTATGCTCTTAGATGTCGAGAAAAAGCAGCTGGAAAACGAACAGCTAAGAGTCTGGCTGAAGTGGTTTAAAGATGTCTTCCTCAATGCAAAGGACGTGCTTGGTGAATTCAATTGCGGACTACTCAGAAGAGAAGTGGTGAAGATGAATGGAAGCATTGGTTGAATGGTACGCCGCTCCTTCTCGCGCTCCCCCTTGTGTTGCGCTTTAGTATTGGTCATCAAATTAAGAAGATAAGGGAAGAGTTAGATGCGGTTGCTACAGATGGATTGAATTTCCATCTAGAAGAACATCATGATGAGATGCATATCTTGCAAGGGAGGAGGGAGATCACAGATTCCTTTGTTAGGCCTTCGGAAGTTATTGGAAGAGATAGTGATAAAGAAGAGATCATAAACATGTTGATGGAAAAAGAGAACGTCGTTGATCCTATCTTTGTTATTCCGATAGTTGGGATTGGGGGCCTAGGAAGACCTCACTTGCCAAGTTAGTTTAGAATGATGAAGTGTAACGCCCCATATGCTACCTAACAATAACGTTAGAAAATTAACATTAAAATTAACATGGATAATGTGATGAGATAGTAATTTTTTAATTCTAATGTTATGTTGAGTTATTTTTCACAGGTGACGCAACGAGGACTCGATGTGCTGAACAAAATTCATGCTAAATTGATGACTTTTTATGATGATTTGATAATTTTGTGTGATAGTTTAATTAAAGAAATATTTTGAATATAAGTTTGTAATGTAATATATATCTATATGTGTAGTATGATGTGTATAGTTATATACATTTATGTGTGTGTATATATATATATATAAAGCATCTATAAATAGCGATCGGCAAAGGAAGAAAAAAATGGGAATGTTGAATTGAAAACGTGAAGAAGAGAAGAGGGGAAAAAAAAAAAAAGGGAAAATATGTTATCCGAAAAAAACCTATTTAATATTATGTTAATTTCCAACTCAATTATGAACCTTTAAATGTCAAAAATTATTTCTGTAATTTAGATAAAATTATAGAGCTTTTCATAAGCTTTCCAACACCTACTCATTTGTGCAAATCCGATATCAGAGTAAGAAATTATGACCAGTATACAATCCGGAAACCTGCTAGTAACCAACCAGTTTACTATGTGTGATTGTAGGTGCGAAAATTCTAAAATTGACCTAACTGTTTCCTTTTCCTCCCACACGTTTTCACACCCTAATGACATCCATTCCCCCACCTATTAAGAGACAATTAAACCAAAGAATTCAATCCCAATTAATTCCAAAATTAATTTGGGATTAAATTACTCACAATTTATCTTATAATATTCAAAATTTCTCTTTTTACATGCTCTCTCTCTCTCACTTCCCTAGTCTCCCTCTCCTACGTACTATTATTCTCATTCTCTTTCTCTTGCTCTCTCTACCCCTCTCACACGCAGCAAAAAATAAAAATCCACCAAACCTCCAAATTCTTCCAAGCCAAAATCAAAAGGATTTCAAAGTATGTTTTGGTATTGTTTGATGATGATGATGATTTCGTTATTTGTTTTGGTTTGGGATCCTTCGAGGGGCTAGATGATTTTCTCGATGAGTTTCTTCATGTTAGTTTGAGGAAATGATGAGAAATATCCGTTAAATGATGATTGGGGGAGGCTATATAATTGATTGACGATGATTTATTATATTTTATCAACAAGATGATTTTAGGGTTTTTGATTTCTTAATTCATGATTTTGTTTGTATGGTAATTTCATATTCTATATGTTAGAAACATATCTTAGAGCTATTTTGGTGTGTATGAATCATGTACGTTGTGGTGATAATTTTTATTTTTTTAATGAATTTTCGGATTTGATCACTGCTACTAGAAATTTTCAGATTTTATGAAAAATATTCCAAACTATTTTTGAGGATGCAAACGGACTCCATTCTTAACAAATTTGGCATTGTTGGAAAGCTCTAGATATCTACTTTCATTTGAAATCTGTTTCATATACTACAAGAATTATGACTTTAAGAGATCAAATTTTTTGATACCAAAATAATTTTGATAGCAAAAAATAGATTTTTCGTTACCAAATTTTGGTAGCTGAAAAGTATAAACATTTTGTTACCAAATTTGGTAGCAAAAACAACACAATCCGCTACCAAATATAATTTGGTAACAAAAGACATGGCAGGAATTAAAATTTGGTTCCCGCCGAAAACTTTTGCTACCAAAATACTATTTGGTAACAAAAGGTCAACATTCAGCCACTAAGATTTGGTAGCGAATTATAACCTTTGGCTACCAAAAAATATTTTGGTAGCAAAAACATTCATGGGAAGCCAAAATTTTTACTACTAATGTTATCTGCTACCAAACTTGTTTTGGTAGCAAAAACGTTGGCGGGAAGTCAAAATATTTCCTGCTCAACTCATTTACTACCAAATTTTGTTTGGTAGCAAAATGGTATTTTTTGCTACCAAAATTTGGAAGCAGAATATGAATTTCGACCACCAAATTTTTGTAGTGAAATATCACATTTTGCTACCAAACCTGTTTTGGTAGCAAAATCATTGGCGGGAATCCAAAATTTTTCTCGCGGATGGTATTTGCTATCAAATTAAATTTGGTGACAATGATATTTTTTGCTACCAAAATTTGGTAGCAAAATATACGTTTTTGGCTACCAAACTATAATTTGGTAGCAAAATATATGTGTTTTTTCTATCAAATTTTGATAACGGAAAGTAAAAATCTGTTATCAAACTTATACTTTGGTGGCGGAAAGTCATTTTTTGCTACTAAAAGCTACGTTTGGTAGCAAATCTCCAAGAAACTTTTTAACCTCATATTTTGTGGTTGTATTTTTTTTCAATAGTTTTTCATTAATATGTTCGATATGAAGTTTGTAACAATAATATGTTTTCTATAAACAAATACATTTGGTGATTTAGCTCTTTCTAGTAGGACATATAGGTTTATATGATATGTAATAAGTTTGTTATACATAAAATAAACAATGTACTTATTACTTTATTATATAGAATAAGGTGTACCATTTTTAAACCTATATTTTATGTTATAATGTGACTAAAAAAATGGTTTTAACTAAACTTTTGTTATCAAATTATAATTTTTTTTTTATTTTTGAAAATTTGTTTTTTGGCTACCAAACCAAAATTTGATAGCAAAATATATGTTTTTGGGTACCAAACTAAAATTTGGCAGCAAATTATATGATTTTTTTGCTACCAAATTTTGGCAGCAAAAAGTAAGAATCTGCTGCCAAACTTATATTTTGGTGGCGGAAAGTCATTTTTTGCTACCAAAAGCTACGATTGGTAGCAAATCTTCAAGAAACTTTATAACCTCATATTTTGTGCTTGTAATTTTTTTTTTAGTTTTTCATAAATATGTTCGATACGAAGTTTGTAATAATAATATGGTTTCCATGAACAAATATATTTTGTTATTTAGCTATTTCTTGTAAGACATATAGGTTTATATGATATGTATTAAGTTTGTTATACATAAAGTAGACAATGAATTTATAGTAGTATTTTATTACTTTATTATATAGAATAAGGTGTATCATTTTTAAACCTATATTTTATGTTATAATGTGATTAAAAAAATGGTTTTAACTAAACTTTTGTTATCAAATTATAATATTTTTCATTTTTTGAAATTTTGTTTTTCAGCTACCAAACCAATATATGGTAGCACAATATATGTTTTTGGGTACCAAACAAAAATTTGGTAGCAAAATATATGATATTTTACTACCAAATTTCGGTAGCAGAAAGTAAGAATCCGCTACCAAACTTATATTATGATGGCGGAAAGTCATTTTTTACTACCAAAAGCTATGTTTAGTTACAAATCTTCAAGAAACTTTATAATCTCATATTTTGTGCTTGTAATTTTTTAATATAGTTTTTCATGAATCTGTTCGATATAAAGTTTGTAACAATAATTTGTTTTCTACAACAAATATATTTGATGATTTAGCTCTTTCTTGTAGGATATATATGTTTGTATGGTATGTATATTATACATAAAGTAGAGAATATACTTATAGTGATATTTTTATTACTTTAATGTATAGAATAAAATGTATCATCTTGAAATCTATATTTTATGTCATAATGTGGCTAAAAAATGGTTTTAATTAAACTTTTGTTATCAAATTATAAATTTTTTTCATTTTTTCAAAAAATTTTCTATCGGCCACCAAATCAAAATTTGGTAGCAAAATACATGCTTTTGGCTACCAAACTAATATTTGGTAGCAAAATGTATGATTTTTTGCTACCAAATTTTGGTGGCAAAAAGCAAGAATCCGCTACCAAACTTATAATTTGGTTGTGAAAAGGCATTTTTTGCTACCAATAGTTACATTTGATAACAAATCTTCAATAAACTTTATAACCTTATATTTTGTACTTGTAAGTTTTTTTTTCATGAATATATTCGATATGAAATTTGTAACAATAATATTTTTTTTATATAAACAAATATATTTAGTGATTAGCTCTTTCTTGTATAGGACATATAAGTTTGTATGATATGTATTAAGTATGCCATACATAAAGTATTTTATTACTTTTAATATATAGAATAAGATATATCATATTGAAATCTATATTTTATGTTATAGTGTGGCTAAAAAAATGATTTTAAATAAATTTTTGTTATCAAATATAATTTTTTTCCTTTCATTTTATAAAAATTTGTCTTTCTACTACCAAACAAAAAGTTGGTAGCAAAATACGTGTTTTTGGCTACCAAATTTTGGTGGGAAAAAGCACGAATCCGCTACCAAATTTATCTTTTGGTAATGAAAAAGTATTTTTTACTGTCAAAAGTTACGTTTGGTAGCAAATCTTCAAAAAACTTTACAACCTCATATTTTATACTTGAAATTTTTTATAATTTTCTTTTATAGTTTTTCATAATTATGTTCGATAGAAGTTTTGTAACAATTATCCTAGTATGTTTTATATAACAAATATATTTGGTGATTTAGTTCTTTCTTGTAGGTGTAACAAGAGATATAAGTTTGTATGATATTGCTAAGTATGTTATATGTAAAGTAGACAATGTACTTATAGTAGTATTTTATTCCTTTAATATATAGAATAAGGTATACTATTTTTAAACCTATATTTTATGTTATAATGTGGCGAAAAAAATGGTTTTAAATAAACTTTTTTTCTCGAATTATAATATATATTTTTTTCATTTTTAAAAAATTAGTCTTTCAGTTACAAAACTAAAATTTGTTAGCAAAATATATGTTTTGGGCTATCAAACTAAAATTTGATAGCAAAATATATGTTTTTTTGCAACCAAATTTTGATGGCAAAAAGACTCTTCCACTACCAAACGTATATTTTGATGGCGGAAAGACATTTTTTACTACCAAAAGTTATATTTGGTAGCAAATCTTCAAGAAACTTTATAGCCTCATATTTTATGCTTGTAATTGTTTTTTTTAATATATTTTTTTTTATGAATATGATCGGTACGAAATTTGTAACAATCATCCTAATCTGTTTTATATAATAAATATATTTGATAATTCACCTCTTTCTTGTAGGTGTAATAAGACATATTGGTTTGCATGATATTTGCTAAGTATGTTATGTATAAAGAAGAAACTATACTCCTAGTAATATTTTATTACTTATATACATAATAAGGTATATCATCTTTAAACCTATATTTTTTTTTTTGTTATAATGCTAATAATTGTTTTAAATAAACTTTTGTTAGTCAAATTATAATTTTTTTTTCATTTTTTGAAATTTTGTCTTTTGACTATCAAATTAAAATTTGATAACAAAATATATGTTTTTTTACTATTAAATTTTGGTGGCCAAAATTAAGTATCTGTTACCAAACATTTGTTTTGGTGACCGAAAGACATTTCAACTTGTTTTTCGGTAACAAAATTTGGTATCAAATTGTTCATTTTGACCGCCAATAGTAACTAAATATAATGTATACAAACCCTTAAAACTTAACACTCAAACCATTTCAAAAAACACTTTAACACTCTCTCACATTCTCTTCCTGTACCCTCTCGCGACCTCTCACTCGGACACCCTTCACCGCCGTCCCTTCGCCACGCCGTCACCAGCCCTTCGCCGTTCCGTCGCCGTGCCGTCACCAACGACGGGACCCTCTCTCAAAGGAGTAAGGGAAAAGAAGTTCATTCTCAGACATATCGAAAACCAACGAGAAATCGATAACGGCGTTGGCTTCGGAATCAGAAACTACCTCCTCCTCTCTTTCTTCCCACGATTCCTCCTCTCAGACAAGGCAAAAGTACGGTTTTTTTTTTTTTTTTTTTTTTTTGCAAATTCCCTCTCTTCTACAAACCCCTATTCTCAACAGTTCAGAAACGCAATCGCTAATCAATTCCTGGGCTCTTTGATTTCTGGATTCTTGTTTCTGGGCTTTCGCAATGCTTTTTAGTGGATAATTGGCGATTTCTTGGATGCCCATGCCTGGGAATTTGTCTAATTTACGAGTTATGCCCAGAAAAGAAATCCTAATTTTGGGAATCGTTGAAGGAAGAGAGGAAAGGAAAATGGAAACCCTAAACTTTTTGGCAATTGTTATAGGAAGAAGAGAAAATGGGATCAGCCTGCAAAGTCCTTAGCTTCTGCTGGGCCTGCACTGCCTGGAGTTGTCTCATTAGGTGCCCTTGACTGGTTTCAGTACTTGGTGTAACTCCTGTGTCTCTTTTAATGAACCTGCTTTCGGCAAACTCAGGTAATGTGTCCCCGGTGATTCCAGCTCCTTTGTTGCAGCAACATGCTGCTGCAATAGTCTCAAAGCTAAACCAAGTGAGATCCCTTTCTGGGTTTTCGGGTTTTCCTTCATTTTGATAGCTTCATGATACACCAATGTTGCTTGAGTTTTTTCGATTTTGGAATATATATATATATATATATATATATATATATATTTGGTTTTTTCTTATTGATTTGTTTTGTATAAAATCGTTTGTGCTATTTAGCCAAGATCCAAGATGAATTGATAGCTTCACGGTTGTTTGACAAGCTTTTTTATTATTTTATATATATATATATATATATATATATATATCGGTATATGCAAGAAATCTTATGTCTTATATGTTCTTTCTAATTTGTTTTACTATGAATCATCAGAGCAAATTGTGTTAATAGTTAATCAGTTTTATAGGTTTCTTTATTCGTATATGCATTTGTATGAGTGATTAGCTTGTGATTGTATTTTTTTTTCCATGACAACTTTAATTTTGTATTGTGCAGAGTTCTTGGAATTCCAACCGGAGTGCAGGTGCTGATGGATAACAATCATGTAGTAAACAGAGTAATAGGATATGCATGAATAGGTAGGTAGAACATGGTTGATATTTTTTCCGCTTTAATATTGGTTAGATGTTCTTTATCTGAATGTTGATCTTAAGGGTGACAGACATATTTGTTACCAAAGAGTGTTACAGGGTTTATATGATGAAAGTATCGGCATTAAAAGATTGGACTACTATGGCTGAGAATAACCTGAATTTACGTTTTTTTTTTTTTTTTTGCATAAAATCGGTGACAAAAGCTACTTTCCAGAGGTAGTTTGAGTTTTCTTTAGTCTTTATTGGTTCATCTTTATTGGTGTCCCTAGATGTGTGATGAACCTGATTGTTTTTGCATTTTGCTTTTGCAGTCATTTTGAGAAATATGGCGAGATAACTGATTTATACATGCCAAAGGTGCTTCATCTTTTCTTGTCTCGTTGTTTTACTCTACATTTTGATTTGGAACTTATTTTCATTGATTATTGAGTTTGACTGCATGTGTTGGCTACTTGTCTACATGCACTTATGTAAATGTAACATGCATAACTAATTTAGCCAAACATGATTACACACGATTCTTTATGTGTAAGCGTTTTGGAAGTTTGGCTGCTAAGACAATAGCTATTATATAATTGTTGTAAATGTGGTTCAGGATCAAGGCTCGACTACACATCGTGGAATTGGTTTTATCACCCTTGCAAGTGCAGCTTAGGGCATTCTTATCATGTCATTGAGAATATATAGTATCTTCCGTTCCTGTCTGTAACATATGGCAATAGATTGGTTCACTTAATATTCTATTTTAGATACTATAATAAACTAACACTGACTAATTATTACCTCTCCTGATTACTATTGACAAATAGAATTTATGGGTATTTAACTTTGGAGTGATTTGATAAGTTTGATATTCGAGCACGTATCATTAAGCAACAATGTGTCATCTAGTTGCAGAGTCTGGATAGTTTGATGGCTGATACTCACAAATTGGGAGGCTCAACTGTAGTTGTTGATCGAGCAACACCCAAGGTAAATTGCAGCATATCTAGTTTTAAGCATATCTTTTACTAAGGATAAATAAAGCACGTATCATTAGTATAAAACGTTTGAAGGTATTTTTCTTTTCTCACTTACTCTTTATAACGTATGATTTTATTCAAAAACAAATTTAGCAACTTTATTCTTGCAGGATCTATTTGATGTAGATTTTGACGAACATCCACAATTGAGAGACATTGTGCATCACTATTTCTTCGAGCACTTTAAAGGTTATCGATATCGGTGCCACCAAATATACCAGGGCCTTATCGAGGAAGGAAAAGATCCATTGCAACATTTACTGACTCAATACATTAAATCAGCAGATTAATGTGCCATCAGATCATGTCTGCCGCCACCGCCATCTCCGGCCCTAGTTTGTTAGATCTTTTTATTCATGCAAGACTAAGTGTTTACTAGTACAATATTTAGTAGACCATAAGTGTTTGGATTTGCTCAAGTATGATTATTTTAGTATTTTGTTTGGATTCTAACTTGTATTTAGATATTTAGAGATATTTGGTATTTTGCTTGAGTTAATAATTGGTATTTTGCTTATAAAAGTTGATTTATATATTTATATATATATATATATATATATTTGGGAAAAAATACAGGTATATAAAATTGCTTCAGTTTTGGTGATCAAAAAAATTTGGTAGCAGAAATTTAGTTTTCTGTCTTTTTTGCTACCAAATATTTGGTGGCTAAAACATAAGAATTCGCTACCAAATATCTTTTGCTATCAAAATTTTGGTATTTGAATCTCATTCATTTTGTTACCAAAATACAATATGCTACCAAAATTTGGTCTCTAAATCTCAATACTTTTCGTTACCGAATATCTTTTGCTACCAAAAATTTGGTAACAGGATCTTGTATAATTTGTTATCAAATACATTTTGCTATCAAAAAATTTGGTCACTAAATCTCATATTTTTTGCTACCAAAAATTTGATCACAGAATCTCGTACAATTCGCTACCAAATATATTTTGTTACCAAACAATTTGGTCCCTAAATCTCATATATTTTGTTACCAAATATCTTTTGTTATCGAATATTTGGTAATTGCACCTCATACTTTTTGTTATCAAAATACATTTTGCTACTAAAATTTTGGTCCCCGAAATGTCATACTTTTGGCTACCAAAAACCTTTTGTTACCAAATTTTTTGGTCACGGAATATCATATATTTTGCTACCAAAAAGAAGTTTGGAGATATATATGAATTTTTATGATTTTTCAAAGAGGAAGAGGTCAGACTACCAGATTCGGTAAAATTTTAGCTATTAGTTTTCAAAACTGTTTTTTAGGATCCAAACGGTCTCCGTTTTTAAAGAATTAGGTACCGTTAGAAATATCTGGATGTTTACTTTTGTTTACAATTAGTTTCGGATCATTTGGAGTCATGTACGAATTTTTATGAATTTTTGAAGAGAAAGAGGTCTAACTATTAGTTTTTGTAAAGTTTTATAATTTTGTGAAATTGTTCGATTTTTGTGTTTTGATATTATTAAATGATGGATGTGTTTGATGAATTATTATGAGCTTTTATTGATTTTATTATATTTATTATTTATAGCATGAACGATTGTAAAGGCGAGCACCCGAGATTTCAATCGCGCGTTACCATCGGAAAATTTGAAAAGGTTAAGTAAGGTATTTACGTAAATACACTCTTACCTACAACATAAATTAAAGATTTGAGAAATATATGCTTTGATGTTGATGATGATGTTATGATGTTCTTTAAAAATACCTCTCCTATGATGTTTTGATGAAAAGTATATATATTGTACGTGTATGTATTTTTATGTTTTAAAATGACATTGTACACCCTTGATGATGATGATGTTGTCCGGTAAGTGGACTTTTTGTCACTGTTACTTTGGGATTTGCTACCCCACTCCTTCCGTGACTAGCGCCCTATGATGGTACAACGTCGGGCCCAATATATGATGCTTTTAAAAGTTATAAAAAATTTTAAATGATGTTTATATTTATGATAATAAAAGAAAATGTTTATTTACGTTTGTGAGATTTCAGTGTCTTATTAAGCTCTTGCTTATATAAGTTAATTCATGTTACAGATAAAGGAAAGAGTAAGATATAGTATTAGAGCAGCTTGGAGTGGAAGCGGGACGATATGTATTAGGAAAACGGGATGAACGATCATGAGATGTACATTTTTAATTTCAAATAAAGTTTTGAGATCTTCGTTTATTATTATTTGATTGGATGTTTCATATGGACTTATATTTTATTTTATAATTTGTGTTTTTAAAAATATATATATTAATTATAAATGTTATTTTGATATAGTTTTAAAAAAATCTAGAGTTTTCTAAAATTATCTAAATAAAGTTTTTCGTTATGTTAAGATTTTTATTTCAAACTTAATATTTTCCGCAATTTTATACAAGATGAATGATTAAATAAGAAGTCAACTATAACGGTCCGTGAAAGATCGTTACACAGAGTTACTCAAGAGTGACTTAAAACTCTAGGGTTGTGTACCACTAGATTTTAATGTTGTTGAATTGAAAAGAGAAATTCTCCGATATGCAATTACTGCAACTAATGTTACGATCAATGAAAATTTCTCAATAGATCAAGCACTGAAGAGAACAAAAGATATTAGCAACTTGCCAATAGATCAGTTGCAAATGTTCTTAAGCAATACTTTATAGGATTAAAAAATTTTACTTGTGTTGGATGATGTATGGAATGAAGATCGTGGTGTAACGACCCCTCACGAACCGTTACCGTTGACTTCTTATTTAATCATTTATCTCTTATAAATTGCGGAAAATATTAAGCTTGAAATAAAAATATTTACATAATGGAAAACTTTACTTAGATAATTTTAGAAAACTCTAGAATTTTTTTTTTTTAAAACTATATCAAAATTTTAACTTCATAATCAATATATATAAATATATATATATATTTTTAAAACCCAAATCATGAAATAATATTTAAGTCCATATGAAGCATCCAATCAAATAATAATAAGCTAAAATCTCGAAACTTTATTGAAATTAAAAATGTCCATCTCATGATCGTTCCTCCCGTTTTCCTATCACATATCGTCCCGCTATCCGCTCCAAGCTCCTCCAACACTATATCTTACCATTTCCTTTATCTGCAACATGAATTAACTTATATAAGCAAGGGCTTAGTAAGACACTTAATTCTCACAAATGTAAATAAATATTTTTCTTTTATCATCATAAATATAAACATCATTTAAAAACTTTTTACTTTTAAAACCGTCATATATTGGGTCCGGCGTTGTACCATCATAGCGCGCTAGTCACGGAAGGGTTGGGGTAGCAAATCCCAAACCAACGGTGACAAAAGTCCGCTCACCGGACAACATCATCATCATCATCATCAAGGGTGTACAACGCCATTTTAAAACATAAAAATACATATACATACCATATATATATTTTTTATCAAAACGTTTCATCAAAACGTCAACATAGGAGAAGTATTATTTAAGAACATCATAACATCATCATCAACATCAAAATATGTACTTCTCAAATCTTTAATTCATGTTGCAGGTGAGAGTGTACTTACATAAACGCCTTACTTAACCTTTTCAAATTTTCCAATGGTGACGCGCGATTGAGGTCTCGGGTGCTCGCCTTTAGAACCGTTCATGCCATAAATAATAAATGTAATAAAATCAACAAAAGCTCATAATAATACATCAAACACATCCATCATATCATAGCAGCGCCTAAAAGGCCTATTTCATCATTCAATAACATCAAAACACAAAAATTGAACACTTCCATGAAATTACAAATCTTTGCAGAAACTGACAGTTAGACCTTTGTCCCTTCAAAAATTCATAAAAATTCACACAGGGATTCAAATGATCTGAAACTAATTTTAAATGAAAGTAGACATCTAGATCTTTCTAATGGTACCACATTTGTAGAAAATGAAGACCGTTTGTACCCTCAAAAATAGTTTTGAATTTGATTTCTAAAGTTTTACCGAAACTGGCAGCCGGACCTTTGCCTATTTGAAAAATCATAAAAATTTATAGATATCTCCAAATGATATAAAACTGATTCCAAATGAAAATAGACATCTATAGTTTTCTAAAAATATTAAATTTGTTAAAAACGGAGACCGTTTGGATTTTCAAAAACAATTTTGAAATCTGATCGTTAAAATTTTACCGAAACTGGCAGTCCGACCTCTGCCTATTTGAAAAATCATAAAAATTCACACATAACTCCAAACGATATGAAACTGATTTCAAAAGAAAATAGACATCTAGGGATTTCCAAAAATATCAAATTTGTTAAAATGGAGTCCATTTGCACCCTTAAAAACCGTTTGGAATTCTTACCTTAGAATCTGGAAATTCCAGTAGCAGTGTCAAATCCGAAAATAAATAGAAATGTATGTATATAAATTATCATCACAATATATATATAATTCATATACACACACATAAAAACAGCCCTAAGACATATTTCTAACATATAAAATTATGCAATCACCATACCAATGAAATCATAAATAAAGAATCAACAAAAACCCTAATTTCGTCTTGTTCACAAAATCAACCATATCGCCCTTTTTTTTTCGATCATCATTCGATAAATATTTCTCATCCTTTCCTCAAACTCACATGAAACACTCGTCATGAAAATCATCCAATCTTTCAAAGAATCCCAAACTAAAACAAATAGCAAAATCATCCTCATCATCAAATAATTCCGAAACATACCTTGAAATTCTTTGATTTTCGGTCTTGGAAGAATTTGGAGGTTTGGCAGAAATTTTTTTTTTTTTTTCTGTGTTTGTGCGAGAGAGAGAGGCAGAGAGAGAGAGAGAGACAAAGAGGATGGGTTTGTGCGTGAGGGAGGAAGAATCAAAACAATAAACCCTACAAATCAAGAGCTATTAATTCCAATTAAAATTTGGAATTAATGAATAAATGGTCAAACATTTTATTCCTTTTCTTCGGCTGCAATAACTTTCCCTCCCCTTTTTTTTTTTAAACCGTACATACCACATATAAACACACACACATATATATGCATATAATATAACATATAATTGATTAATCAAATAACTTAACATATATATACTTATATATATATAAAGGTAAATATATACATAAAATAAAATATACTTATAACATATAGTATATACATATAAACATATAACATAACCATTTATATAACATATTACTTTATATATACTAAAAAAAATTGTCACATGAATTCATCAAATCATCATAAGAAAATTTTATCAATTTAGTATGAACTTTGTTCTAGCACATCGAGTCCTCATCGCGTCACCTGAAAAAAAAATAACTCAACAAAATATTAGAATTAAGAAATTTCTATCTCATCACATATGTTAATTCTAATGTTAATTTTCTAATGTTATTGTTGGTTAGCATTTAGGGCGTTACAATCCCTCTTACCTTATAAAAGTTTCGTCCTCGAAACTTAGAATAATTCCGGATAATTCATTCTCATTGCGTCTTCTCGCTCCCGTGTAGCTTCCTCCATCTTGTGATTACGCCAAAGAACCTTTACTAAAAGAATCTCTTTGTTCCTCAAGGTCTTCGTCTTTCGATCAAGAATCTCAACCGGCTTCTCTTCGTAACTCATATCTTCTTGAATCTGAATCGATTGCGGTTGGATGACGTGAGATGGATCCGGTACATACTTCTTTAACATCGAGACATGAAATACATTGTGGATGAACGTCATCTCCTGAGGCAAATCTAACTTGTATGCCACATTGCCAATACGCTCAATCACCATATATGGTCCCACATACCTGGGACTAAGCTTGCCTTTCTTCCCAAATCGCATCACACCCTTCATCTGGGCAACCTTGATAAACACCAAGTCTCCAACCTCGAACTCTAAGGGCCTTCGACGCACATCCGCATAGCTTTTCTGCCTACTATGAGCTGTGGCAATCCGCTGCTGAATCACTTTCAATGCTTCAGTCGTCTTATTGAAGAAGTCAGTTTTCTCCTTAAGTTCTGACTCCACTAGCTTCTTCTCCCCAGCTTCATGCCAATAAATCGGGGACCTACATCGTCTTCCGTAAAGAGCCTCATAGGGTGCCATCCCAATCGTCGCTTGATAACTATTGTTATAAGCGAACTCAGCCAATGGCAAAAACTTACACCAACTCCCTTTGAAGTCCAAGGCACAAGCTCGAAGCATATCCTCAAGTGTCTGATTAGTCCTCTCCGTCTGACCATCGGTTTGCGGATGAAAAGCGGTGCTAAATTTCAACTTCGTACCCATAGCAGCTTGAACGCTCTTCCAGAAGTGGGAGGTGAACCTACTATCTCGATCTGAAATAATAGATCTGGGAACACCATGAAGCCTCACTACCTCCTTCACATATAATTCTGCCAACTGTTCCATAGAGGACGTCAATCGTATAGGAAGAAAATGTGCTGACTTAGTCAATCTGTCAATGACCACCCATATAGCATCATATCCATTCGTAGTCCTTGGCAGTCCAGTAATAAAGTCCATCGCAATGTCTTCCCATTTCCATTCTGGTATCTGAATTGACTGAAGTACCCCTCCTGGCTTTTGGTGTTCAGCCTAACCTGTTGGCACGTCATACAATGCTTCACATAGTGTGCTACATCTTTCTTCATTCCGAACCACCAGAAACTATTCTTAAGATCCATGTACATTTTGGTTGCACCAGGATGAAGCATATACGGGGTGTTGTGCGCCTCTTCAAGAATCTTCTTCCTCATCTCCTCGTCCTTAGGAATACATAACCGTCCCTTAAGTTTCAGCACTCCATCATCACACACACTAAATCCTTCACACTTCCCTTCGAGCATTTCCTTTTTAATCCTCACAAGGCTTGGATCAAGATCTTGTTTGCTCCGAATGTCATCTAAAATAGTTGGAGACAAAGTCATTGCAGAAAGTTGCCCAACTATTAATTCCAACCCAAAATCAAAAATCTCCTTTTGAAGGGGCTTGTACATCGCATTCAAGGACATTAACGTGGCTGGGGTCTTCCGACTCAATGCATCAGCTACCCTATTTGCCTTCCCCGGGTGGTATAGGATTTCACAGTCGTAATCCTTTACTAGCTCAAGCCACCTCCTTTGCCTCATATTCAAATCCTTCTGCGAGAAGAAGTACTTCAAACTTTGGTGATCGGTGAATATTTGGCATCGGACTCCATACAAATAATGCCTCCATATTTTCAAAGCAAAAACAACGGCAGCCAACTCTAGGTCATGGGTGGGATAGTTCTTCTCATAGTCCTTTAATTGCCTTGAAGCATAGGCAATTACCTTCCCATTCTGCATCAAGACTGCACCAAGTCCCATTTTAGAAGCATCACTGTAAATTACGAACCCTTCATCCCCATCCGGAATCGTCAAGATTGGAGCACTTGTGAGTCGTCTCTTCAGCTCTTGAAAGCTCTTTTCGCAATCCTGTGTCCATTCGAACTTCTTTCCTTTTCGGGTAAGTGTCGTAAGCGGCATAGCAAGTTTCGAGAAATCAGCTACAAATTTCCTATAATAACCCGCTAAACCAAGGAAACTTCTGATCTCACTTGCATTGGTCGGTTTCTTCCAATTGCTAACGGCCTCAACCTTCGTAGGATCCACCATTATGCCATCTTTAGAAATCTCATGACCAAGGAATGCCACACGATCCAACCAAAATTCGCATTTAGAGAATTTGGCATACAACTGATGCTGTTTCAATGTCTGCAAAACTGTCCTTATATGCTTTTCATGTTGGTCTTGAGTCTTTGAATAAATGAGAATGTCGTCGATAAACACTATCACAAACTTATCCAAAAACTCTTTAAACACTCTATTCATCAGGTCCATGAAAGCAGCAGGGGCATTGGTCAACCCAAATGGCATGACCACAAACTCATAATGACCGTATCGAGTTCTGAAAGTTGACTTGGGGATATCTCCTTCCTTGATCTTCAGTTGGTGGTATCCAGATCGTAGATCAATCTTCGAAAACACAGTCGCACCTTGCAGTTGGTCGAATAAATCATCAATTCTCGGTAATGGATACTTGTTCCTTATGGTCACCTTGTTTAGCTCCCTATAGTCGATGCAGAGTCTCATTGTCCCATCCTTCTTCTTCACAAATAAAACTGGAGCTCCCCACGGTGAATGACTAGGGCGAATGAAACCCTTGTTCAATAGCTCTTGAAGTTGCTCATGTAATTCCTTCAATTCAGCAGGTGCCATTCGATAAGGTGCTTTAGAGATTGGCCCAGTACCCGGTGCTAACTCAATCTCGAACTCGATTTCTCTATCTGGCGGCAAACCTGGCAAGTCCTCTGGAAACACGTCACTAAATTCTCGTACGACGGGTACATCATCAAGCTTCAATTTGTCTTCTTTGTTCTTATCCATGATGTTGGCTAAGAAACCATTACAGCCATTGGCTAGCAGCTTTCGGGCCTTCATAGCTGACAGGAACAACTTCGTCTTCTTCTTTGCATCACCAATGAATTCAAATCGATCATCTCCTTCGGGATTAAACACGACCTTACGTCTTCGGCATTCAATAGACGCGTTATACTTTCCCAAGAAATCCATACCTAAAATTAAGTCATAGTCAAACATCTCGAGCACTATCAGATTACTGTAGAGCTCTCTATCAACAATTCTCACTGGCACTGCTCGTAGCCAATGAGTGGACATCATCACTTCCCCAGAGGGTAGTGTCGTAGTGAATCCCTGACTCAAGATATCTTGATTTATTCCTACTCTTTTAGCAAAAGTAGAAGATACAAAGGAGTGTGAGGCTCCTGTGTCGAAAAGGACATTAGCACACTGGTTATTAACAAGTATCTGAGCTGTGACAACAGTAGATGTCTCGGCGGCTGCTTCTTCTTTGGTCATGGTGAAAATTCTGGCATTGGTGGTAAGTGGAGGAGCCTCAAGTCGTCCCTGGGAAATATGAGGTCCATCAAGAGTGGCCTGCATACTATGGAACTGAGCTGGTGGGTTTCTCTGTTGTCTTTGCTGGAAGGGCTGGTACGTCTTGTTTGGACAATCCTTGGACAGGTGACCCTCGCGTCCGCAAGCATAACATAGATTTGTGCCCATACGGCACTCCCCCAAATGTAGCTTCCCACACTTAGAACATGGTGGAATGTTCTTAGCTTGCTTAGCTGGTTGGCCCCCTCCTTGACGGTTGTTATGGTTCCTCTGATTGGAGAAGTTCCCCTTCCTCTTGTTATTGTTCCACTGACCTCCTTGAGACCTGCCTTGATTTCCGAAGTTTTCACGGTTTTGATTGTTGTTGTTGTTCTTAAGGACTTCGCTCTGACGAGGCTGGCTTTCCTTTTGCTTATTCAGATGATATTCAGCACGAAGAGCACACCTGACACATTCAGCTGCGGTGGTTGGTGGAGCAGTCCCGCTATCAACAATCACTGCAATCTCGGGTTTCAGCATCCCGATCAATCTTCTCAACCGTTCTTGTTCATTTGGCACCATGTGGGGACAAAGACGTGCCAATTGGTTAAACCGCTTAACAGCTTCTGTCATCGATAGATTTCCTTGGCAAAAGTTATTAAACTCGTCATAGTGTTCCCTGGTCACAGACATGTTGAAATATTGCTCGTTAAATTCTTGGACAAAGTCTTCCCACGTCATCTGACTTATGTTCCTGCTCAGCTCTATTCCTTCCCACCAGATTCTAGCATCATCCATCAAACAGTAGGAAGCACACTTCACTTTTTCATTATCGGTTAAATCCATGAAATTAAGCACTAACTCGATCGACTTCAACCATCCTTGAGCTACCAAAGGGTCAGTTGAACCATTGAATTCCTTAGGCTTCATCCTCTTGAATCGCAGATACAGGGGCTCATGATTTGTTGCTACTTGAACTCCTCTATTTTGCACTGGCTGTGCAGCCGGTGGATCAATGGGGGCTTCCACTCTGTTGGCATTAGCTTGCAAGTTGTTAATAAGAGCCTGTTGTTGCTGAACTTGCCTCTGAAGTTGAGCCACAATTTCTACTAAATTAGGCTCTGCCACCGCTTCATTTTCCACTTGTCCACGACCTCTTCGTTGGTCTTGACGCAACTGCTCCATAACTTCTGCCAAGTTAGGTTCTGCAGCAACCTCATCTTCGACATGCACTCGGCCATTACCACGTCCTCGAACTGCACGTCCTCGAGCTGTACGTCCTCGTCCGCGTACCATCTTATCTTAGTCGTCTGTTAGTAGCAAAATTGTCAATAAGAGACTTTTTTTTTTTTTTTTAAGATATCGAGTCAGGATTCAAACTTTCCATAAATAGAACATCACCTCACAACTCTTACATTTCTATTTAAGGAAACTAGTTAATTACTTACTTAAAGAAGTTTGAAGTGGATACGTGGCGATGCATGATAGGAAATAGGAAACCGCTCTGATACCATATCTGTAACGACCCCTCACGAACCGTTACCGTTGACTTCTTATTTAATCATTTATCTCTTATAAAATTGCGGAAAATATTAAGCTTGAAATAAAAATATTTACATAATGGAAACTTTACTTAGATAATTTTAGAAAACTCTAGAATTTTTTTTTTTAAAAACTATATCAAAATTTTAACTTCATAATCAATATATATAAATATATATATATATATATATATTTTTAAAACCCAAATCATGAAATAATATTTAAGTCCATATGAAACATCCAATCAAATAATAATAAGCTAAAATCTCGAAACTTTGTTGAAATTAAAAATGTCCATCTCATGATCGTTCCTCCCGTTTTCCTATCACATATCGTCCCGCTATCCGCTCCAAGCTCCTCCAACACTATATCTTACCATTTCCTTTATCTACAACATGAATTAACTTATATAAGCAAGGGCTTAGTAAGACACTTAATTCTCACAAATGTAAATAAATATTTTTCTTTTATCATCATAAATATAAACATCATTTAAAAACTTTTTACTTTTAAAACCGTCATATATTGGGTCCGGCGTTGTACCATCATAGCGCGCTAGTCACGGAAGGGTTGGGGTAGCAAATCCCAAACCAACGGTGACAAAAGTCCGCTCACCGGACAACATCATCATCATCATCATCATCAAGGGTGTACAACGCCATTTTAAAAACATAAAAATACATATACATACCATATATATATTTTTTATCAAAACGTTTCATCAAAACGTCAACATAGGAGAAGTATTATTTAAGAACATCATAACATCATCATCAACATCAAAATATATACTTCTCAAATCTTTAATTCATGTTGCAGGTGAGAGTGTACTTACATAAACGCCTTACTTAACCTTTTCAAATTATCCAATGGTGACGCGCGATTGAGGTCTCGGGTGCTCGCCTTTAGAACCGTTCATGCCATAAATAATAAATGTAATAAAATCAACAAAAGCTCATAATAATACATCAAACACATCCATCATATCATAGCAGCGCCTAAAAGGCCTATTTCATCATTCAATAACATCAAAACACAAAAATTGAACACTTCCATGAAATTACAAATCTTTGCAGAAACTGACAGTTAGACCTTTGTCCCTTCAAAAATTCATAAAAATTCACACAGGGATTCAAATGATCTGAAACTAATTTTAAATGAAAGTAGACATCTAGATCTTTCTAATGGTACCACATTTGTAGAAAATGAAGACCGTTTGTACCCTCAAAAATAGTTTTGAATTTGATTTCTAAAGTTTTACCGAAACTGGCAGCCGGACCTTTGCCTATTTGAAAAATCATAAAAATTTATAGATATCTCCAAATGATATAAAACTGATTCCAAATGAAAATAGACATCTATAGTTTTCTAAAAATATTAAATTTGTTAAAAACGGAGACCGTTTGGATTTTCAAAAACAGTTTTGAAATCTGATCGTTAAAATTTTACCGAAACTGGCAGTCCGACCTCTGCCTATTTGAAAAATCATAAAAATTCACACATAACTCCAAACGATATGAAACTGATTTCAAAAGAAAATAGACATCTAGGGATTTCCAAAAATATCAAATTTGTTAAAAATGGAGTCCATTTGCACCCTTAAAAACCGTTTGGAATTCTTACCTTAGAATCTGGAAATTCCAGTAGCAGTGTCAAATCCGAAAATAAATAGAAATGTATGTATATAAATTATCATCACAATATATATATAATTCATATACACACACATAAAAACAGCCCTAAGACATATTTCTAACATATAAAATTATGCAATCACCATACCAATGAAATCATAAATAAAGAATCAACAAAAACCCTAATTTCGTCTTGTTCACAAAATCAACCATATCGCCCTTTTTTTTTCGATCATCATTCGATAAATATTTCTCATCCTTTCCTCAAACTCACATGAAACACTCGTCATGAAAATCATCCAATCTTTCAAAGAATCCCAAACTAAAACAAATAGCAAAATCATCCTCATCATCAAATAATTCCGAAACATACCTTGAAATTCTTTGATTTTCGGTCTTGGAAGAATTTGGAGGCTTGGCAGAAATTTTTTTTTTTTTTTCTGTGTTTGTGCGAGAGAGAGAGGCAGAGAGAGAGAGAGAGACAAAGAGGATGGGTTTGTGCGTGAGGGAGGAAGAATCAAAACAATAAACCCTACAAATCAAGAGCTATTAATTCCAATTAAAATTTGGAATTAATGAATAAATGGTCAAACCTTTTATTCCTTTTCTTCGGCTGCAATAACTTTCCCTCCCCTTTTTTTTTTTTAAACCGTACATACCACATATAAACACACACATATATATATGCATATAATATAACATATAATTGATTAATCAAATAACTTAACATATATATACTTATATATATATAAAGGTAAATATATACATAAAATAAAATATACTTATAACATATAGTATATACATATAAACATATAACATAACCATTTATATAACATATCATTTTATATATACTAAAAAAAATTGTCACATGAATTCATCAAATCATCATAAGAAAATTTTATCAATTTGGCATGAACTTTGTTCTAGCACATCGAGTCCTTATCGCGTCACCTGAAAAAAAAATAACTCAACAAAATATTAGAATTAAGAAATTTCTATCTCATCACATATGTTAATTCTAATGTTAATTTTCTAATGTTATTGTTGGTTAGCATTTAGGGCGTTACACGTGGTAAGTGGAACGAGGTAATGGATCTGTTGTTGACTGTGGGTGGTAAGTGAAGCAAATCATGGCGACGACGTGTTATTCTTCGGTTCCTTCGATCATGGGCACAACACCACCACATAATTTAGAATGTCTATCTGAGGATAAGTCGCGGTCTTTAATTTTCAGATATGCATTTGGAGATGAAGAATTGGCCGAACAATTTCCAAAACTTAAAAGGTTTTGGCTGGCAAATTGTGCGAAAGTGCAGAGGGATTCCTTTGGCATTGAAGACGTTGGGGAGTTTACTTTCCTCGAAACTGATGAAAGTGAATGGATATACATAAGGGATCATGAGATATGGGAGTTAAAAGAACAAGAAAATGATCCTATTTTATCTGCATTGAGACTAGGTTATAACACAATGCCCTCATACTTGAAACAATGTTTCGCTTACTGTTCTATTCTACCAAAGAACACTCGAGGGAAAAACTTGGCGATGATCCACATTTGGATGGCACTTGGAATCATTCAGTTACCGAATGACAAAATAGAGTTGGAAGATATTGGTAAATTGCATTTCAATGAGTTATGTCGTAGATCTTTCTTCAGTTTCTTCAGAATGCCCAGGAAACTTTCAATGTCAGTCAGGAATTTGAAATGCATGATTTAATTCATGATCTTACAACCTCAATAATGAAATACTCAAAAATACATTCTCACACCAAGACTGTCCCAGATCAGAGAGTGAGACATTTGAGGATATTTATGAAGAATGGCCATGGTCAAAGCATTGAGACAATCTTGGAGAAGTTAAAAAAATGTGCGGAGTATTTTTCTTAATTCTGAGACAGATGAAGAGCAAAACATTGAGGAGTTCTTCCTTTCCATATGCATCTCACGGCTCTAATACTTGAGACTCTGTCATTTAAAGGGTTTATCTTTTGGGGTGTTGCCAGGTTCAATTGGAGCGCTCACTTGGGATTGTAGGCTGTCCAAAATTGTCGTCTCTACCGGAGGGGCTGCAACGGCTCACGTGCCGAACACATTTGGGAATTAACGATTGCAAGACATTGGAGGAAAGATGCAAACGTGAAGTCGGAGAGGACTGGCCAAAGATTGTCCATGTTCCCAACATTTATACGAGTCTTGAAGATGATGACTAGGTAAGTTTTAAATATCTGTCGTATCTCTAATATTAGGTGATTCTCCGTTTTCATTATGTTTATATATCAATATACACAATGTCTGGTAAGCATATTCATATACATCTACAAGGAACGGTAGCTTTTAGATTGAAAATTTGTAATTGTATAAAGCGAACTGGAGAAATGTGTTGAGAGAAAACCTCTACTTTATCAAGAAGCTAGCTTTTCTTATCTAGAAAAAGAGCATATGCCAGTTTAAAATTTAATTTCGTTTTTTTTTTAATCTCCCCAAGGGCCTAACTTTTCATCCCAAATATATTCAAACGCAGTTCTGTTTAATGCTCTGGAATAGAAGCCTATAGCTGGAGTGGAAGCCTAGTACCCCCAATTGTTTCTCATGAGTTTCAGTATATACATCTTGTGCGTATCTATATAAATATATATTCATATATATCCCTTTGGTCAACTATCTAAATAACGTGTGTGCGCTTTTCTGATGGGAGCTATTAATAAATCTTAAGCCCTTGTGTGTGCGCTTTTTAATATTGGATTAAAAATTTATGAATCATTCTATGAGATTGGATTCAAAACTTCATTTTGACGAGATCTTGAGTTAATCATTAGAAAACAAAAGAGACTAAGGGGGTTTTGGAACTCAACTCTAGTTGGAGTTTTGGAGTTCTTCTTATTGAAAATAAGTGAATGTTAATATGTGTTTGGTCGAAATGTAAATTAAAAATAAACTAAGATATTTAAATTTAAAGATTTTTAAATTTTGAGTTGTGAATATTTTGATATAAAAATTATCTTATTTTAACTTGAAATGAGAAAATTATAGAATTTTTAAAATTTGAGTCGTTTAAAAATTGAACGTAGTGAAGTAGCTTGACATATAGTAATCATGCTTGTTATTTACTCGCATAACTTCTTGTTGCTTAATATATACATACATATATATATATATATATATATTCTCTCTCTCTCTCTCTCTCCTTTTTTTTTTTTTTTGGCAAATTATCCCCTATAAGTTGACATTATAGTTACTTAGCTAATTGAGACTAGCTCAACTGGAGTTTAACGAATTTGTAATGTATCGAATCTCAATTTAAATCCTAAGGACAGTTTTCTTTTTCTTTTCTTCTTTTTTTTTTTTTTAATAATTTTTACGATATCTGTAATTGGTTTATCATTTTCCCACATAAAATGTACTTAAGCTTAATGTAATGCTTGGTAAATAATACATTGTAATGTCTGGTAAGTATCTTTATAAATCTTCAAGCTAAGGGTAGCATATATTCATATATTCATTATAAGCATTTTGTACGTATTTTTGTATATTGTTTTTAGAAAAGGGGAAATACTGTTAACATAGAATTCTACTGTTTGGAAGGAAATAATGAACTTGGTAGCTAGCTGAATGACATGATGGAGTAATCACAAGCTTTATTTACACCCACATCCATAAATTGGTTTTTTTTTTTTATATATTTCTCGGCCAATAAAATGTATCGTAAGCTTAATTTGATAATGTCGCTACTTACGCTAATTTGTGTAGAAGAAACAAAACAAATAATGAAAAAAAAGTACACATATTGAAAAAAAAAATACATGTGTATGCAATGTGTGGTAAGCATATTTATATATCTGTAGGGAAAGGTAACATTCAGATTCATGTCATATAACACCAATTCAACTAGTACTAGAGAAAGGTTTGATAGAAAGAAATCATTACTTTCATGGTTTCTTTACTTTTTTTTATTTTTTTATTTTTTATCAAGAAGCTAGCCTGTGCTTATTTAGACAAAAGGCACATACATTTTTTTCTTCGAAATGTTGTTAATGTACCCTTTTCTCATGTTTGTCTAAAAGTTAAATGAATAAGGTTTTTGTTTTTTAATGGATACCCCTTAAACTTTTTAAATTTGACAATTTAATCTTTGAACAAAAAATTGTGGCAATCAAACCTTTAAATTTGGAATTCTTGGCACAAAGCAGTCCTCTCGATAACGTTGTTAAAAAAATCGGACAAATTAATGGTCGTGTGCTGGTCACACGCACCATTTTATGGGGGCAAAATTTAAAAATAACAAAAAGTTGACGATGAATAAAGAGACCAAAATATGATCCCATATTAGGATAAATTGCTCATTTAGTTCTTAAACTTTTAAATTTGTATAGCTTTGGTATTTGATCTTTTTTTCATAACTGGAATGCCCCTTAATTATTAAAATGTTACCATAACAGTCCTTTTTGTTAATTTTGAACGAAATCAGTTTAATCAAAAAACGATGTTAACTAATAGAATCTGTCCAAAAATTAACTCAAAATGCCATTATAGTAACATTTTATAAAAAGAATTTGGGACTAATATTTATACTCAAATCTTAAAATGAAAAGAAGTATATTCAGTTTTAAAATTAAAACAGAATTCGTTGGGGGCTGGGCTGCACTAACAGCCACTTAGCATCCGTCACTACACATCTCTTAGAATACATATTTTTTTAGTGAATATGTAATGCCAATGTTATATGATTAACACATAAGCTAACTGCTATGCATAATTTGTGAATAATATTTCCACTCAAAGTTATTATTCTTCTTAAAACAAACTCAGCTTGCGTTTGATTCACCGGTTGGAGATGAATTAAGTTAGAGTTTGATTGCCTTTTCTAAAACTAGTTATAAATTTTATTAACTTTTCAGAAAAAAGACAAACCTGATATGAAAAGTACAGTTTAGTTGTAGTTAAACTTAAATGTCAAACAAGGCATCAGAGATTATATGAATTTCTAAAAAAAAAAATGCAGAACTTGTATGAATATCTTAAAAATAAATAAAGGCTTTTTCTACAATGAGACCCCTTATTTTACCCCATCAATGGGGTAAAATTTTTTGACCTTTGGATCTCATTTGAACGGTATGGATTGAATGAATACACCTAAGTTATTGTAAGATCAAGTGTAATGACCCGGCCTCTCAGGCCGCCACTTAAAACTTGCTCACTTGGGTTTTCATCTTATTTAAATAATTACTAGTTCATTTCTAGGTCTTCAAAATTTCAGGGAAATTATTATTATTATTTTTAAAAAACTTTATTTATGGAAGAACTGATTATTTAAAAATCATAATAATAAAATTAGTTTTAAACAAAACACACTAACATAATATTGCAGACTTAGTCATACTTGTGGCTAATTAAGTCTTTCATACTTAAGTAATAAAATGTACTAACATCAAAACAACATTTAACAAATCTTCAAAAACATATGCGGAATATAAGAATGCGGGTGGCATCCATAAAACCCATAACACTTTCACCCATCACGCATCCACACCGCTAGTCCATCAATGCTTAATATGTCATATGCAACTTGCCTGAATTATCTACAGTGGGAAACATAAAGGGGTGAGATAAACTCAGTAAGCATAGACGTGCAATCCTACAAATGCATACAATTGAAAATGCATGGCAGATTATGTAATTATCCATTTATTCATTTAACATCTTATGGGCCCTTGTGTTCGTACCAGGGTGCGCATGACCTTAAATAGGGAAGACGGGGGGAACGACCCAATCCGTCAGCACTCAAGGTCATAACTTTAACTTCATTGATCATAATTTTCTCCCATTTGACCGGAGGCGAATATCCTCCAATTCGGTTGGGGATTGGTACAACACATAATTAGTTTTACTTTTTCAAATATTAAGTCATATGGTGAGCCTACAAGAATGACACGTTCAATAAAGCGTGTATGTAAACACATCATTATGACATACTTTAATAAAGCGTGTAAATAAGCACTCATCATAACATACTTTTGTAAAGTGTGTAAATAAACACGTCATCATGGCATCATATCATATCATCAAAAATAAACATCGAGTTCAAATCGTGCATATTATAAAAACAACCACACTGTAGGTGGAATCTATACTTACAGAAAATCGTTGTAACTGTGTATCCGTGTAGATTGTTTCTGGCTCTACCCTGAAGCCGATGCGTTGTCCTAATTTTAAATTGACATCCGACAGTTAGAGTAAGGTTTTTAATCGTTTTTGATTATGAACATGTGTTCTCTTAATTAATAATTAATTTCAATTAATAATTAATTTATCTTCAAGTTTTTTTATACCTTAAAAAATAACATCCTTAATTATTAATTAGATGATCATCATAAATTAATTTCTTAATTATAATTACTTAATTTTAAAATTTTAAATTAGTTAATTATTAACCCATTAGTGAGTTAATTATTTCATACTTAATTCCTTATCAATTATTTTTCTTAATCCCACTTTATTCATATTTTGGTCAATTAGGTGACCATGGATAACCATGGTCTTCCAACATCATATTAAGCCATCTTTGTGGGTTGTAGGCTTATTGGGTATATTACGACCCATTTACTTGTAATTGGCTTAAATCATTCTCACATACTGTTTTGGCCTTATTATTGTTTTGGACCCATTAAGGCCCATTACACTTTGTTGTCTTTATCAAGTTTTGGTCAACAATTACATGGCATTTCAACAACCTAGTAGTAGGTTCATTTCTCGTCACCGAATCCTCAGGTACTAATTTACCAATTTGCCCATATTTCGGTGATTCAAGCATTTTTAAGCTTAAACTTGTTAAATCTATTAACCTTAGCTTTTAGTAATATCTCTTGCAGTTTTATAGGTCCACAAAACCTCTACCTACAGCCCAAAACGTTCTTCCCATCAAATTACCATTTTACCCCTTAGTTTGACAAAATTACAATTTTGTCACTAGACATATCCTTTTTAATCTAGACTTATTGGATGGCTTTTAAAAATTTATCCTAAAGCCTTAGAAAAATGTTTACAGTGCCCCTGAACTCTCAAAATGGCTTCATAACTTATTATATTTCTAAACACGATCAAATAAAAGTATTACATTTATGCCCCTTTTTTGTTTTTTAAGATCGTACATTTGACTATAACATAAATCATATTATTTCTTGTATTTATTTAGCTTAATATATTGTTTCAAGGATGACAAAGATGTTGTCTAATTATAGTTCAAGCAGATTTTTATAATTTGACCCGTTATTTATTTATTTTTTTTGCATTTTAGTCTTATTTAGACCCAATTAGTTCACAATACCCCTTGGGTTCACATTTTTATACTTAATGTCCTTATAAAGTGTTCTCATAGGATCAAGACTCATTTTTAACAGTTTTTTTTTATTTATGTTTTTTACTCTAAATTTTTCTATACTTACGTTTTGACCCCAAAATGGCGTTCTGGTCATTTATTATCCATTTATCACCAAAATTTGACACAAGGTCTATTTTAAGTCTCTAATCAAGACCAAAGTTTCGGATTCAAATAAAGAAATTATGATTTTACCCATTGATGGAAAAATCAACATTTTTGACATTTTTATTTCTAACCAAACTTGAGTTCTTCTTATTGCTTATGTCAATAGTAATATTCTGTCCTTCTACATGAGTATGAAAATCCCACTCAAAATATCATTTTCCAATTTATTAACATTTATGTCAAAAATATTATTTTTTATACTTTATGGTTATTTATTCTTATTCTAGCCTATTTGTGATGTCAAAAATATTTTCCTCATCATTCATGCTTTCACTAAACAGAGGACATAACATATCAACATGTCATAATCTCCTATTCTCATAAATCAATACTCATTTCATGTCATATAACCATAAAAATCACATAAATATACTTTTCATCATATTCCATACACAAATCATGTTTTCTAGCCATTTTAAATCATGACAAGCACATATATTATCTCACTAGGTAGCAAAACAACATTTTAACCATTTACTATGCCAATATTTTTATATTTGTAAGAACACATTTTGAAAGAAAAGTTATTAAGAACTTGGTAAACCACTAGTTTACAAGTCATTTAGCTCTTAGAAAAGTAGTGGGTTCTTAGCTCCTCTTGAAGGCTTTGAATCACTCTTGGATCCTTGAGGCAGGGGGCTAGAATGGAGATAAAACATCACTTTTAAAAACATTTTTAAAACATCATTTTTCTTTATAGGGAACAAGTGGAAAAATATAGGTTTTTTACCTCGAAAAGCACTTGGAATGACTTTTCCTCCCTACTAAAACAATGATCTTGGGAGTGGATGGAAGGAGACGAAGAATATTTTTGGCTTCCCTTAGCTACAAATTTTCGTCCACAATGAAGGGAGGAAGAGAGGAAACTTTTCTTTGCATGTATGGTTTTTATGAAAGAGAAAAGAGTGGTTTTTGGTTTACCTTAAAACCATTTTATAACCAAGCTTTGTTGTGGGTTAAAAAATTGGAATTTTTGGATTTTAATCTCTCAAAAAACGTGCACAGCTGAAGATAATAAGTTGGGAGATTGTTTTGGTGGTTTTTCATGTATTTCTAAGTGATTTTAGTGAGTAGTAATTCAAGTAATCTATTTTCTGAAGAAAATTTTTTTTTTTTTTTTGGTTGATGCCAGTTTACTGGCAGCAGGCAGGCAGCTTACTGCCTGCTTGCTTTGCTCAATGGGCCTAAGCAAGGGGAGGGGTGCTGCGCACCCCTTCCCTTAAAATTTATTTTATTTTTTATTTTTATTTCTGCCCACTGCCTTGCCCAGTGGGTAATTAACCACTGGGTGGGGGGTGCACGGGCACTCCCCTGAACCCTCCTTTATTTTTTTTTATTTTTATTTTTTTGAGATGGTAGCATAATTATTAAATTTAATTTAGTAGGTAAATCTTAACATGACATAAAATTCACTTTTTTAATTCACAAAACTATAATCATTCATTCATTATATATATAATGAATTTTTACACATATAATTTTCACAAAATCTCAATTAAAATAGAAAATAAGAATAACATCATATTTATATTTTCTCATCACCAATTTAAAAAATATTATTAATTGTGAAATTTACAATTTAATTCTCTATTTAGAAGGAGAATTAATATTGTAAAATTTAAAGTTGTTACATCAAGACACTTGATCACATTTAAAAATTAAAAAAAAAGGAAAAAAAAAACCCCCCATCTTCTACCTCTACCGAGAACTCCGGTGAGCAGTGGGGGGCTCAACGACACGTGTGGCGGTGATGGATCGACGGCTCAGGTGGCGGATCGCGACAGTGTGACAGCTGGAGAAGTGGTGAGCAGTTGTCGCTGGTGCCGAGAGAGATCTCTAAAGGCGAGAGGCGGCGGCGGCATCGTTCCTGGGTGTCGAAGGTGTCGTGGGCCTCCCGCAACATCAACAACACGAGGCGCTCCGAGTTCAACTCGGACTCCAGGGACCTCTCCGACTCGATCGCCATCTATGACTTCCTCAGCCATCGCCAAGCCAACAATCCGACAGTCCTCATCTTCTCCGACCTTAAATCTACGTTCTCGCCGTCGCTGAATAGCTTCAAGCACCTCCACCCCGAGTTGGTAATCGAGATTGAGACCGAGATCTTCCACCATTGGCAACTTGGGATGGACGGCCGACAATCTAGAACGCCGGCATTGTCGCCGTCGCCACGATGGCCTCGTGCCGGTGGGGGATGGGCTTCCCTTTTTTTTTTTTTTTTTTTTTTTTTTTTTAAATATTTTGAAATGCTTTATAAAATGATAACATGGTGTGCTTAGGTTTACGATTTTTTTGTGCATTTTTTTTTATCTCAACCATTTAAAATTAATTTAACGGTTAAAAATATATACTCAATTGATAAGGTAAAATGGGGAGGTTTTATTATAAAACTCCCCATAAATAAATAAATGAAAGTGGATATAATATGAATCGTTGTACCAACCATAATAATTTTTTTTACATCCTCCGCTTCCAATAATTTCCTATTAATCTTTTTATTTTTTATTTCTTATTTTTAAATTCCTATTGATTCTTTTGAATTTTGAGAGAATATAAGGGCATCATTTTTTTTAAAGGCCCAAAAAAAGAGGTTAGATGGAGAAAGGTCAAAAAGAGGTAAAACAAAAAAAATTTAAAAAAATGGATAGTCTGTCATAGAATGTATAATATAAAATGTTTTTATACAAAATATAAGTATATGGATTGAATTGGATTGAATTGAATTTATTGGTTTTTTCAAAATTTAAATATCCGATATCTAATCCAATCCAATTGGATGAGTCAAATTATCATCTAAGTTAATCCAATAGTGTTTGGATATCCAAATTTTTTTTGGATGGATTGGATCGCTTCGATTGAATAAATTGGATGATTGGATTTTATGTTCATCCCTATTAAAGGGCATTTGAAGTCTTTCATAAAAGCTTAATCGGTTGAATCAGACAATACTATTATAATAGGTGGGCCAGAGTTTGATAAATTTAAGTACTGAAGGATACATGGCAAAAACAAAAAATTAGCTCTTTCCTGTGTCATGTACATGTTGCAATCTTTGGGGGGTTGTTTGAGAACTGTCTCGAAAAGAGCACATCTTAAGAATATTATCTTATGATTCGGATTTTTGTCCTCTTATAATATCAAATAAAAAAATAATTTGAGAACAAATCCCAAACAAGTAAACTAAAAGGATTATTCCCACAATCCTCTTTTCTCTCCTCTCTCTTAGTTTTCCGTTTCGATTTCACGTAATTTGTTGCATAACATCTTTGGTATTGATGACTTATATACAACTTGGCAGGTATATTAATCCTTAATAATTTTGTAATCGAATCTAATTGCAAAGTATTGTCTCAAATATCAACCTTTTTGCTGAAATGTTGGCACAAAAATGTTTTACAAAATAATAATTCATCAGTAAAAATATTTAACGAGTCATGTAATCTAATTTAAATGTATCACTTATTCACATGGAGGTAGCTTGTTAGGTATCAATGTCTTGCTACCTCTCTTGTGTTTCAAGCATATTATATAGATAATACATTAATCCAAACAAATATTATCAAAAATCATTTAACATGGTGAACAACATCAAATTATCATATCTCTAAGTAGTGTGCACTTCAAACTTTTAGTTACTTACTAGTTGATTTCAATTTTTTTTTGTTTTTTGTTCTATTAGTATTCTAAGTTTGAAATCATTGAAAATGCACTCTAGGGTCCCAATGAATAACGAATATTCATTAACAAATGGTAATTAGGGTCCCAAATATCAAAATTAATATTGCAAGCTGTCGACAACTTTAAGTGGGGGATTTAATTAAAAAAAACACTTTTTATATGAAACTGAACAAACAGAACAAAACAAAGCAATAGTAATCATGTCTTCCATTTTTTATATTTCAGAGAGTCGTTTTTTAATCAGTCAATTGAGTTATTAGTTGGAAAGTTACCATAACCAGGGTTTAAAAGAAGTGCGCTACCCTGATCAGATCTTGACCTGAAGCAATTGGAGAGTTTTGGTATAGAGATGAACAAAACAAAAGCAAAAGTCTTTTTTTAATCGTTTATTCAATTTTTTTATATTTCAGAAAGTCATTTTTTAATGAATCAATGGAATACTTAGCTGGAAAGTCACCACAACCGGGGTTTACAAGCTACCCTGATCAGATCTTGACCCAAAACAATTGAAGAGTTTGATCAAAGAATCCGGAACAGAGCAACGCCATTGTCGCTGACGCCACCATGGAGGTCCTTTACGGAACAGCCGCACAAGTCTTGAGGATGGTAGCCACCGTTGCTGAGGGAGAGATCAGCTTGGCGTGGGGCTTGAAAGATGACCTCGAGAAGCTTCAGTTGACCATGTCCACCGTCACAGCTGTGCTCTTAGATGCCGAGAAGAAGCAGCATGATAACGAACAGCTGAGAGTCTGGCTGAGGCGCCTTAAAGATGTCTTCCTCGATGCTCAGGACGTGCTTGGTGAATTCGACTGCGAACTACTTAGGCGAGAAGTGGTGAAGATGCACGGAAGCCTCGGTCGAAAGGTACGCCGTTTCTTCTCGCGATCCAATCCACTTGCGTTCCGCTTTAGCATCGCTAGTCAAATTAAGGCGATTAGACAAGAACTAGATGAGGTTGCTAAGGATAGGTCTAATTTCCATCTAGAAGAGCATCATGTTGAGAGGCATGTCTTGGAAGGGAGGAGGGAGGTAACTGATTCCTTTGTTACGCCTTCGGAAGTCATTGGAAGAGATAGTGTTAAAGAAGAGATCATAAATACGTTGATGGAAAAGGAGAATGATACTGATCCTCTCTCTGTTATTCCGATGGTTGGGATTGGGGGCCTAGGAAAGACTACACTTGCCAAGTTAGTTTACAATGATGACAGAGTTACTCGAGAGTTTGACTTAAAAATGTGGGTTTGTGTGCCACTAGATTTCAATGTTGCTGAATTGAGAAAAGAGATTCTCAAATCTGCAATTACTGCAACTAGTGGTGCTACCAATGAGAATCTCTCTATAGATCAAGTCGTGAAAAGAACAACGGATATAAGTAACTTGTCCATGGATCAGCTGCAGATGTTCTTACGAAGCACTTTAAAAGATAAAAAGTTTTTGCTTGTCTTGGATGATGTATGGAATGAAGATCGTGGGAAGTGGAACGACATCAGAGATCTGTTGTTTACAATGGGTGCTAAGGGAAGCAAAATCATTGTGACGACGCGTAATTCTTCGGTTGCCTCGGTCATGGGCACAACACCAACACACAATTTAGAATGTCTATCAGTGGAGAAGTCACGGTCTTTATTTTTCAATTTTGCATTTGGAGATGAAGAAATGGCTGAACAATTTCCGAACCTTAAAAGTATTGGCTGTCAAATTGTGGAAAAGTGCATGGGGGTTCCTTTGGCATTGAAGACTTTGGGGAGTTTACTTTGCTCAAAAACTAATGAAAGTGAATGGATATATATCAGGGATCATGAGATATGGGAGTTAAAAGAACAACAAAATGATCCTATTTTGTCTGCACTGAGATTAAGTTATAGCACAATGCCGTCGTACTTGAAGCAATGTTTCACTTATTGTTCTCTTGTACCAAAGAATCTTCGAACGACAAACTGGGATTTGATCAACATCTGGATGGCACTCGGCATCATTCAGTCACCTGATGACAAAATGGAGTTGGAAGATATGGGAAAATTGTGTTTTAATGAGCTATGCAATAGATCTTTCTTTCAATATCTTGAAGATACCCCATTCAGTTCCCATTTGGATATGGGTTTTGAAATGCATGATTTAATTCATGATCTTGCAACTTCAATCATCAAATATGAGCACTCCACAATGAATTCTCACACTAAAACTGTCCCTAATGCGAGAATGAGGCACTTGAGGATATTTATGAAGGATGGCCATGGACAAAGCATTGTAACAAATTTGGAGAAGTTAAAAAAAGTGCGGAGTGTTTTTCTCAATTATGAGACAGATGAAGAGCCTAACATTGAGGAGTCTTTCCTTTCAACATGCATCTCAAGGGTCAAATACTTGCGACTGTTACATTTAGATGCTTTGTCTTTTGAAGTGTTGCCAAGTTCAATTGGTACCCTTAAGCATTTGAGATATCTCAGCTTACACAGAAACAAGAAGATAAAGAAATTGCCTGATTCAATTTGCAAGTTACAAAGTCTGCAAACTCTGTATCTTGGTGGATGTTCAGAACTTGAGGAGCTACCAAGAGATATAAGTAACTTGGTCAGCCTTAGATCTCTTTTTATAACCACGAAACAAACCTGCTTCCCTGAGAATGGAGTTGGACGCTTGAGATCTCTTCGGACTTTGGGTATTTATGAATGTAAAAATTTAAGATCCTTGCCACATGATATGAGATTTTGTACCACTTTACGTACTCTGTTTGTATCTGAATGTGAGCAACTTGACTTGGCGAGCGGACTTAATCAAGTGATGCAGTTGAGTCTTCAAACATTGGTGATTAGTAAATTACCACAGACGACTGCTTTGCCACAGTGGCTAGAAGGAGCTGCTCACACTATACAATTTTTGCTTATTAAAGATTGTCCCGAATTAGTGGCGTTGCCGGAGTGGCTGCCAAATCTCATCTCCCTTCAAACACTTTGGATTGGAGGCTGCCCAAAATTGTCGTCTCTACCAGAGGGGATGCAGCGGCTCACGTCCCTGACGCATTTGGAAATTCGTGATTGCAAAACGTTGGAGGAAAGATGCAAATGTGAAGTCGGTGAGGATTGGCCAATGATCGCTCATGTTCCCGACCTTAGGATTGGAAGTTCTTCTGTGGATGACTAGGTACGCGTTATATATGTCCAATTTCAATTGTTTCTATTCTAGCAAATAAATAAATAAACAAATAAATTTCAATTGTTTCTAATTTGGTAAAAATCTCTGCTTACATTATATATATATATATATATATATATATATTACAACAGAGAGATATATATATCTACTTTTCCCACCCATTATATTACATCAGGGATATATATATATATATATAACATTACATTATATAAATATCCATTAACACCCTTTTATCTACTTTTTCCTTCCATTTTTTAAATTATCTACTAAATTTCCAGGGTCAAATTATTACTTGTTGCACCCTTTTCATTATTCCAAAAAAAGTCACTACAATAAAATTCTAAAAATTTATCTTTTTTTTTTTCGCCCACTAACTAATAACTAACCCTCTTTTTTTAAAACAATTTTTTTTTTTATCATTTTGATTGCTTTATATATATACATATATATATCCCACCATTCTTAGCTTTTTTTTTTTTTCAGATAACCCAATTCACTTTAAATCCAGTAAAATCATAGTTTTATTTGTATCCATTTCATGAAGTAAATGTCTACATATGCACATATATATTGGAATATAAATGTATATGTATATGTATATTGATTTTTTTTAATTTACCACTGAATTTCTCTAGTCGACCTATTCACGAATATTGTCTTAAGAGGAAAACATTACTTATAAAGAATTAACCATATCCTATTCTTGCTTCTTCTTTTTCCTTTTGTTTCTTAAGATTAATTTAATGTGAAATTATTGACACTTAATTTGACTTTTTATTTTCTTTTTGGATAAAAAATAATTCATCAATTTGACAATTTACCCCCAATGAAATGTATCTCATCTAAATGTAGACATATAAATAATATAGATTTACATAGGGATGGCAATAGGGTGAGGTGGGAGTGGGTATGCCTCCCCCACTCCCATACCCGCCTCCCTTTTTACCCCCCCATACCAGCCTAATTTAATGCGGGGGTGGATAATACCCGTTGGGGTGTTATATTCATACCCTACCCATTTATCCATCAAGAATTATTTTTAAAAAATTAAAATAGCTTATATTAAAGTTTTCATAAATTTTAATAACATAATCATAATTGAAAATGAAATTAAAATATTAAAAACAAATTCAAATTTCAAAAATCCATAAAACTAAATTTATAGAGCAAACTAAAACATTAAAACACTTATTTTATTCTTCTTCTATTATAAGGAAATATATATGGGTATGGGGGAGCTTCCCCCACCACCGTCCGGCACCCATGTAGGTGTTTAATCTTAACCCCCATACCTGACCCTCTATCCATAGACTATCCCCATACCCGCACCCATGGGTAAAAATGTCATTCCTAGATGTATATACATGTATGTGCTGTGTCCGGAAAGCACATTTAAATAGCTGCAAGGAATGTAGCTTTTAGATTAAAAAATTTTAGAATTAGTTTTTACACAAAATAGTCAAATGTGAACACCAATTTTAAAAATAAACACTAATCAATTTATTTACAAATTTGAATAAAATGTAAATTGTCTCATATTTTAATTCCTAATTTACCCTTCCGCTTTTTTTCCTGATTTGTATATTTGGTTTTTTTTTTTTCAATTAATCCGAAATGTCTTCATATACAGATCTCTTGTATGCTATGTGATAAGAAGTCTACAGCTGGCTGAGAGTAAGCTTCAAGTGCCCCCTTAACTTTCCAATGTTGGTGTTGTGTGGTGTTCAATTTGTATTCTCAATAATTTTATGCATAGGTGTGTATCTATAAACATATATACTCATATATCGCCCTTTCACTTTGTAAAATACTTGAATAATGGGTGTGTGCTTTTGTGATTGGAGTTATTAATAAATTTGAACCATGTGTATACGCGTGGTTATCAATATTGGTATATTGGATGCATATATAAAACCTTATATCTAAATAAAAGAAAATGCTTACAAAAAAGTTAGCTTTTATAAGACACCCCACTCCGTTATGGCGAACTCGGCGAATAGATGGGGAGGAGTTTGAGTCAAAACTCCCATGTTCGAAACTTGAGAGTGTTATAAATTCTCTTTGACAAATGATAGTGCTACAAGAGCATATTGAACTTGAGAGGTGGTCTATATAACTTAGGTCTCAAAAAGTGCATGAGTCTGTTTATTAGGTATACCTACGGATTCGTAAGGAACTATTTGAAGTAAGGACCTAAATAGATAGTACTCAGAATGGATTCTCGAATCTAATAATAGGTGGTGTTTAAATAAATTGATTGTCCTGCTCTCATCAATTACAACTTTTAAATAAATTGATTGTGTGTGTGTGTGTGTGTAAATGCTAGAGGAAGTTCAGACGAAGGCATCTTCCTGTAAGATGAAAAGTCCACCACCTTTCACAAGAACAAGGCTGCCACCCAATTTTGCCTGTTTTTTTGCCCACCTTGATTAATTGGGCCAAATGCTTTTTTTTTTTCTTTTTTTTGGTTAAGGCGGAGGGAGATTGGTCAACAATTTGTTGGGTGTTGGAAAAAAGTTGAAAACTTTTTGGGTGTTGATAAATGGCATTTTCAGGATAAATGATGTATTTACAAAGCATTAATCACAACAAAATTATATTAACATTTTTGAAAATAAAATATTTGCACTAAATATCATATTTGTGAAAAATTATTTACTTACGAAATATATATTTAGAACAAATTTACCATAAAAAATTCTCGTTAATAAACAATTTATGATAAATATGTTATTTCCCTCTAACATTTTCAAAAAATGCTATTTACTTTAAGCATTTTTATAAAATGGTCTATTTGCTGTAATTTTTCTTTTGTTATTGGAATACTAATCATGTTAGATTAAAGAAAGTTCCAAAGAAGACCACATATATGTTTCTGATTATTTTATTTAAAATGTTGCAATCAAATTGATTCAATAGAATACCACAAATATGTCTCAGCCTATAATATTGTATTTTGCAATCTTATAGAGGACCAAATCTCAGACAGCAAAAAAAGACCAGAATATTTCCAAGCAACCGGAACCCCCAAAATCTCCACCATTCTGAATTATCAAAAGAAGGCCAACCATAGAAGTTGTTTTACGACATGAATAGTGTGTGTATAACTCTAGGAGAAATTGGGAGCCCTTACTTGGACAGAGCTTTCATTGGTAAGAGGCACAAAGCGTGATTTGAAGCAGCTCGAGCACGCCATCTCAACCATTAATTAAAGCCGTGCTCTCGCATGCCGACAAGAAGCAGATCAAACTTCACCACCAGATAAGTGTTTGGCAGAAAAATAAGTAACAAGGGATATTGAGATACGGACAGACAGTGCAACTGAAAGGTTATCACATTCTACCATCACTGCAATTTCACTCGAAACGATGTTTTAACTATGTTCCTATTACCTAGTTATTGACGAATCTACAGTCCAGAACTAAACAATATATACAGACACATAACAATTACTACTCTTCCAAGTGTATATAAAGAACAAAAAAAAAAAAAAAAAAACAACAGCCTTCATAAAATATATCCTACTTTTCTTTTTCTTTCGTTTTCCAATCTCAATTTTCTCTGTCTCACTAGTAAAAATTGTGGATTACACGACGGTTTTTTACCGTAGTGTAAAGTTTACACGACGGTTACCCAACCGTCGTGTAATCCAGTGTCGTGGAAGATAACACGACGGTTATTGAACCGTCGTGGTATCTCAATGTTACACGACGGTTAAAACTGTCGTTGAAACAAGGTACACCATAGTGGATACAAGGAATATAGAGACATTACATGATGGTACTGGACGAACCGTCGTGTAATGCGGACATTACACGACGGGTCTTAGTCGAACCGTCGTGTAATGCGGACATTACACGACGGTACATTACACGACGGTACTTGGCCGAACCGTCGTGTAATGCGGACATTACACGACGGGTCTTGGCCGAACCGTCGTGTAATGCGCACATTACACGACGGTACTTGGCCGAACCGTCGTGTATTGCGGACATTACACGACGGTTCTTGGCCGAACCGTCGTGTAATGCGGACATTACACGACAGGTCTTGGCCGAACCGTCGTGTAATGTCTCTTTTATTAAAAAAAAAAAATTATGGTTTTTTGGTGATTTCTCACGGCTGGCCTAACCTGTATGTTATCCAATACATGATCCAAGATAATAACTTCAATGATCAAAGTAAAATTACATACCAATTTTTACATTACAAGTTCACATATCATAATTAATGAATTGCATTACATGGCTAGCCCATTCTCCCCTGATCAAATTCAAATCCTCAGAAGTAAAAAATTATTTACTTCCAAGTACATCAATTCCATTCAACACTATGTCCCTCATAAAACCTAAAATAAAATAACCACATTCAACACTTCCCTCTTGGAGAGGACAAGGACGGTTCGAGATTTTTGTTTTACAGTCTCGTCTCCTTCTTCTAATCCCTTCTCCGGTCATAATCTTCCAATCCGTTAGGGCCCTAGCAAATTGATAAAGTTCAAACTAATTAAGATGTATATAATTAAGATTAAATAAAAGAAAAACTCATTCAGGCATTTCATCGAGTACGTTGTGGGCACAAAAAATTCATGTTGAAAAATGTGTGTAAAGTGCCAAAACCAATCACAAACCATTCATCTACAAAGAGCAACATTAAAAACAAAAACATTCATGTTCAGAAATGGATCTTTAATGGAAAACAACAATACAAGAGAGAAAATGTGTTTTAGTTTATATACGAAGTCACCTTGCTTTTCTTTGAAAAAGAATATGCATGGCCACACGAAGAGGAAGGCAACTTCGGCAACGGCGGCTTGACCGAATTCTAAAAGAGTGGTGGCAGTGGGTTGGTGAAGGATGTGGGTACTTGAGAAATGTAGAGAGTGTGAAGAAAGAACTTAAGAAATTCGTGCAGAGATGAAGAGAAACGATGAGGAAATTGTATTTAAGTTATGGGTTTTGGCGTGAGGATTTCGAAAAATTAAATTTCAAAATTTTTAAAATTTTTAGAAGATTACACAACGGTCCCCCGGGACCATCGTGTAATGTCCCCCCCGAGGGGCGGATTACACGACGGTCCCAAGGAACCGTTGTGTAATGTCCCCCCCGAGGGAGGGATTACACGACGGCTCCCCGGGACCGTCGTGTAATCCCCCTTTGAGGGGCGGATTACACGACGGTCCCAAGGAACCATCGTGTAATGTCCCCCCGAGGGAGGGATTACACGACGGTTCCCCGGGACCGTCGTGTAATGTCCCCCTGAGGGAGGGATTACACGACGGTTCCCCGGGACCGTCGTGTAATCCGCCCCTCGAAGGGGGATTGGAACCGTCGTGTAAAGTCCGACTTTACACGACGGTTCTTTAGAACCGTCGTGTAATCTATGTCGTGTAATCTATCTTTTGTAGTAGTGTCTACACATAATCGAGTTCTAAACTCAGCAGAAGGCCAGTCAACAGAAGTCTCGATCAATTAAAGTCGACAATAAGAACATCTTTTTGGTTTGAATAATTGAATTCTAAACACCTTTAGCTAACTTCATTTTCATTTGTAATTTTAATCCATATCCATCTGATTAAGAACCAAGGTTATCTTATAAATCTTTCATTTTAGGTTGTATTATTGATGAACATTGAATTTGAATTCTAAATATTCATGTGTCTTGATCTTCAATTGCTTATTTTGGTTTGGGTTTACGTTTCCCGTTTTATTTGTGCAGACGGACCATGTCCGATGAAGTAGCGTATAATTTGAATAATAGAGTTTTGTCATAACTCCTCACATTCTTATAAATACTAATTATTTATAATTAGGCAAGATGTATTTTGCATCCCCAAATAAATAAATAAACTGAAAGATAAAAGGAAAAAAAAAAAAAAAAGGAACTCATGGCATATGATATTCCATTAAGAAGATGGAGTGTCAGGGACATCGTCAAGGATGAAAGGACCAAGTTTACCTGTCCTAAACAGTGTTAGAAACTTTTTTGATACCATTAAACGAGCTTCAGACGCTTTGTGAGGTATTTTTAGAGCCTTCTGTAGTGCTTCAAATTGTTGATCTATAATTCCCTCCAAGTCGCTCTCCTCTTCTACGTTCCCATCAAAGTTTGAAAGAGTCAAGTACAATGCGTGTTGGACTTCAGCTACAAGATCCTGAAAAAATAGCATTAAAAGCAATGTGTGATGATCTCCGGGTATAAACAGGAGCATGTATTAACAACGAGAGTTTTCACTAGTAGTAGAAGCCTCCTACCAGCTATCTTATAGTTGTTGCGGTAAATTTACATGGAAAGTTGTGTTAAAAAAAAAAAAAATTTGCACTGAATTAAAAGAAAACTGTCCGTAGGATTTAAATTGAGATTCAATACATTACAAATTCGTTAAACTCCAGTTGAGCTAGTCTCAATTAGCTAAGTAACTATAATGTCAACTTATAGGGGATAATTTGCCCAAAAAAAAAAAAGGAGAGAGAGAGAGAGAGAATATATATATATATATATATATATGTGTATGTATTAAGCAACAAGAGGTTATGCGAGTAAATAACAAGCATGATTACTATATGTCAAGCTACTTCACTATGTTCAATTTTTTAAACAACTCAAATTTTAAAAATCTATAATTTTCTCATTTCAAGTTAAAATAAGATGATTTTTGTGTCAAAATATTCATAACTCAAAATTTAAATTTAAAAATCTTTAAATTTAAATATCTCAGTTTATTTTTAATTTACATTTCAACCAAACACATATTAACATTCACTTATTTTCAATAAGAAGAAGTCCAAAACTCCAACTAGAGTTGAGTTCCAAAACCCCCTTAGTCTCTTTCTGTTTTCTAATGATGAACTCAAGATCTCGTCAAAATAAAGTTTTGAATTCAATCTCACAGATTGATTCATAAATTTTTAATCCAATATTAAAAAGCGCACACACAAGGGCTTAAGATATGTAAAACGTACCTAGTCATCATCTTCAAGACTCGTATAAATGTTGGGAACATGAGCAATCTTTGGCCAGTCCTCAACGACTTCACGTTTGCATCTTTCCTCCAATGTCATGCGATCATTAATTCCCAAATGTGTTAGGCACGTGAACCGTTGCATCCCCTCCGGTAGAGACAACAATTTTGGACAGCCTACAATTCCAAGTGTTTGAAGAGAGGTGAGATTTGGCAGCCACTCCGGCAAGGCTACTAATTCGGGACAACCTTTAATATGCAAAAGCTGTAGAGTTTGAGCAGCTCCTTGTAGCCACCGTGGCAAAGCAGTCATCTGTGGTAATACATTAGCCATCAACGTATCAAGACTCGACTTCATAACTTGATTGGGTCCGCTCGCCAAGTCAAGTTGCTCACAATGATCTATAGCTAGAGTACATAAAGTGGTACAAAATCTCATATCATTTAACAAGGACCTCAAATTTCTATATCCATAAATAAACAAAAGCCGAAGAGATCTCAAGCGTCCAACTCCATTCTTAGGGAAGTGGGTTTGTTTCGTGGTTACGAAAATTGTTCTGAGCCTGACCAAGTTACTTAAATCTCTAGGTAACTCCTCAAGCTCTGAACATCTATCAAGAAGCAAAGTTTGTAGATTTTACAGCTTGTAAATTGAATCAGGCAGTTTCTTGATCTTTTTGTTTCCACTTCAGCTAAGATATCTCAAATGCTTGAGCACTCCAATTGAACCTGGCAACACCCCAAAAGATAAACCCTTTAAATGACAGAGCTGCAAGTATTAGAACCGTGAGATGCATGTGGAAAGGAAGAACTCCTCAATGTTCTGCTCTTCATCTGTCTCAGAATTAAGAAAAATACTCCGCACATTTTTTTAACTTCTCCAAGATTGTCTCAATGCTTTGACCATGGCCATTCTTCATAAATATCCTCAAATGTCTCACTCTCTGATCTGGGACAGTATTGGTGTGAGAATGTATTTTTGAGTATTTCATTATTGAGGTTGTAAGATCATGAATTAAATCATGCATTTCAAATTCCTGACTGACATTGAAAGTTTCCTGGGCATTCTGAAGAAACTGAAGAAAGATCTGCGACATAACTCATTGAAATGCAATTTACCAATATCTTCCAACTCTATTTTGTCATTCGGTAACTGAATGATTCCAAGTGCCATCCAAATGTGGATCATCGCCAAGTTTTTCCCTCGAGTGTTCTTTGGTAGAATAGAACAGTAAGCGAAACATTGTTTCAAGTATGAGGGCATTGTGTTATAACCTAGTCTCAATGCAGATAAAATAGGATCATTTTCTTGTTCTTTTAACTCTCATATCTCATGATCCCTTATGTATATCCATTCACTTTCATCAGTTTCGAGGAAAGTAAACTCCCCAACGTCTTCAATGCCAAAGGAATCCCTCTGCGCTTTCGCACAATTTGCCAGCCAAAACCTTTTAAGTTTTGGAAATTGTTCGGCCAATTCTTCATCTCCAAATGCATATCTGAAAAATAAAGACCGCGACTTATCCTCAGATAGACATTCTAAATTATGTGGTGGTGTTATGCCCATAATCGAAGGAACCGAAGAATAACACGTCGTCATCATGATTTTGCTTCCCTTACCACCCACAGTCAACAACAGATCCATTACCTCATTCTACTTACCATGATCTTCATATTCCATACATCATCCAACACAAGTAAAAAATTTTAATCCTATAAATTACTGCGTAAGAACATTTGCAACTGATCTATTGACAAGTTGCTAATAACTTTTGTTCTTTTCAGTGCTTGATCTATTGAGAAATTTTCATTGGTCGTAATATTAGTTGCAGTAATTGCAGATTGGAGAATTTCTTTTTTCAATTCAACAACATTAAAATCTAGTGGTACACAACCAGAGTTTTAAGTGAAACTCTTAACTCTGTGTAATGATCACTCATGGACCGTTACAGTTGACTTCTTATTTAATCATTCATCTTGTATAAAAATTGCGAAAAATATTAAGTTTGAAATAAAAATCTTAACATAACGGAAATTTTACTTAGATAATTTTAGAAAACTCTAGATTTTTTTAAAACTATATCAAAATAACATTTATAATTAAATATATATATATGTATTTTTAAAAACCCAAATCATGAAATAAAATTTAAGTCCATATGAAACATCCAATCAAATAATAATAAACTAAAATCTCAAAACTTTATTTGAAATTAAAAATGTCCATCTCATGATTGTTCATCCCGTTTTCCTATCATATATCGTTCCGCTTCTGCTCCAAGCTGCTCCAATACTATATCTTACCATTTCCTTTATCTGTAACATGGATTAACTTATATAAGCAAGGGCTTAGTAAGACACTTAAATCTCATAAACGTAAATAAACATTTTTCTTTTATTATCATAAATATAAACATCATTTAAAAACTTTTTTAACTTTTAAAAACCGTCATATATTGGGCCTGACATTGTACCATCATAGGACGCTAGTCACAGAATGAGTGGGGTAGCAAATCCCAAAGCAATCGTGACAAAAAGTCCGTTTACTGGACTACATCATCATCATCAATGGTGTACAATGCCATTTTAAAACATAAAAATACATACACATACAATATATCTACTTTTCATCAAAACATCATAGGAGAAGTATTTTTTAAGAACATCATAACATCATCAACATCAAAACATATACTTCTCAAATCTTTAATTCATGTTGCAGGTGAGAGTGTATTTACGTAAACGCCTTACTTAACCTTTTCAAATTTTCCGATGGTGACGCGCGATTGAGATCTCTGGTGCTCGCCTTTACAACAGTTCATGCCATGAATAATAAATATAATAAAATCAACAAAAGCTCATAATAATTCATCAAACACATCCATCGTATCATAACAACATCTAATAGTCATATTTCATCATTTAATAACATCAAAACACAAAAATCGAACAATTTCACAAAATTACAAAACTTTACAAAAATTGACAGTCATACCTCTTTCTTTTCAAAAATTCATACATGACTCCAAATGATCTGAAACTAATTGTAAACAAAAGTAGACATCCAGATATTTCTAACGGTACCTAATTCTTTAAAAAAGGAGACCGTTTGGATCCTCAAAAATAGTTTTGAAAACTAATCGCTAAAATTTTACAGAATCTTGTAGTCTGATCTCGACCTCTTTGAAAAATCATAAAAATTCATATATATCTCCAAACGATATGAAACAGATTCCAAATGAAAGTAGATATCCAGAGCTTTTCAACAATTCTAAATTTGTTAAGAATGGAATCCGTTTGCATCCCCAAAAACAGTTTGGAATACTTATCATAAAATCTGAAAATTTCCAGTAGCAGTGATCAAATCCGAAAATTCATTAAAAATATAAAAATTATCACCACAACGTATGTGATTCATATACACCAAAACAGCTCTAAGATATTTTTCTAACATATAGAATATTAAACTACCATACAAACAAAATCATTAATTAAGAAATCAAAAACCCTAAAATCATCTTGTTGATAAAATACAATAAATCATCGTCAATCAATCATATAGCCTCCCCCAATCATCATTTAATGGATATTTCTCATCCTTTCCTCAAACTAACATGAAGAAACTCATCGAGAAAATCATCTAGCCTCTCGAAGGATCCCAAACCAAAACAAATAATAAAATCATCATCATCATCAAACAATACCAAAATATACCTTGAAATCCTTTTGATTTTGGCTTGGAAGAATTTGGAGGTTTGGTGGATTTTTATTTTTTGGTGCGTGTGAGAGGGGTAGAGAGAGCAAGAGAAAGAGAATGAGAATGATAGTACGTAGGAGAGGGAGACTAGGGAAGTGAAAGAGAGAGAGCATGTGAAAAGGGAAATTTTGAATATTATAAAATAAATTATGAGTAATTTAATCCCAAATCAATTTTGAAATTAATTGGGATTGAATTCTTTGGTTTAATTGTCTCTTAATAGGTGGGGAATGGCTGTCATTAGGGTGTGAAAACGTGTGGGAGGAAAAGGAAACAGTTAGGTCAACTTTTAGAATTTTCGCACATACAATCGCATATAGTAAACTGGTTGGTGACTAGCAGATTTCCGGATAGTATACTGGTCATAATTTCTTACTCTGATATCGGTTTGCACAAGTGAGTAGGCGTTGGAAAACTTATGAAAAGCTCTATAATTTTATCTAAATTACAGAAATAATTTTTGACATTTAAAGGTTCATAATTGAAGTGGAAATTAACATAATATTAAATAGGTTTTTTTCGGATAACATACTTTCCCCCCCCTCCCCCCCCCCCCCCCCCCCCCCCCCCCCCCCCTTTTTTTTTTCCTCTTCTTCACGTTTTCAATTCAACATTCTCATTTTTTTTTCCTTCCTTTGCCGATTGCTATTTATAGATGATATATTTATATATACACACACACATAAATGTGTATAACTATACACATCATACTACACATATAGATATATATTACATAACAAACTTATATTCAAAATATTTCTTTAATTAAACTATCACACAAAATTATCAAATCATCATAAAAAGTCATCAATTTAGCATGAATTTTGTTTAGCACATCGAGTCCTCGTTGCGTCACCTGTGAAAAATAACTTAACATAACATTAGAATTAAAAAATTACTATCTCATCACATTATCCATGTTAATTTTAATGTTAATTTTTTAACGTTATTATTAGGTAGCATATGGGGTGCTACACTCTGTCATCATTGTAAACTAACTTGGCAAGTAAGGTCTTCCTAGGCCCCCAATCCCAACTATCGGAAGAACAAAGATAGGATCAACGACGTTCTCTTTTTCCATCAACATGTTTATGATCTCTTCTTTATCGCTATCTCTTCCAATAACTTCCGAAGGCCTAACAAAGGAATCTGTGATCTCCCTCCTCCCTTGCAAGATATGCATCTCATCATGATGTTCTTCTAGATGGAAATTCAATCTATCTTTAGCAACCGCATCTGACTCTTCCCTTATCTTCTTAATTTGATGACCAATACTAAAGCGCAATGCAAGGGGGAGCGCGAGAAGAAGCGGCGTACCTTTCAACCAATGCTTCCATTCATCTTTACCACTTCTCATCTGAGTAGTCCGCAATCCAATTCACCAAGCACGTCCTTTGCATTGAGGAAGACATCTTTAAACCGCTTCAGCCAGACTCTTAGCTGTTCGTTTTCCTGCTGCTTTTTCTCGACATATAAGAGCACAGCTTTGACGGTGGACATGGTCAACTGAAGGTTCTTAAGGTCGTCTTTCATGCCCCATGCCAAGATAATGTCTTCATCAGCAACAGCAGCCAGCCTCCTCAGGACTTCTACCGCTGTTCCTTGAAGGACCTCCATTGTTTTCTTTGGGACTGGTAGCACAGAGTCGTTGTTCTGCTCCCGAGTATATAATCTTGGCGTTGTTCTCCGGACTTTCCAATGGCCAATTCTTTGTACAGTGCGTTTTTGCAGTCCAATATTAAAAACTTGCAACCGGCTTGTAAATTCCTAGGCAGCCTTGTCATTTTTGATTTTCTTTGTTTCTTTGTTTGTGTTTGTTTGGTTTCTTTTTATTATTATTTTTTGTTCTTTTTGATAAACTTATTTTACCTTTCTTACCGTTTCTTATATCAATAGCTTACTTCCCCATTTCATGCCTAAGATACAGAGGTTGGTCCAGCCGTTTACCCTACTCAGTAATCCCTCGCCACCACTGTTGACGCCGGATCCAACCTCTGTGTCTACGTCATTTCAGCAGCAGTAACTATCAAGCTATGTGCGATCAACTTTAACGTCTGTAAAGTTTTTCTTGAGTAGTGAAAATGGAAATTGGACAAGGATTTTATGTTTATATGGTCATGACTCTTTGACAGTCAGAATTGTTTTGTGTCTCCAGAGCAAATGTTTTTATTTCATTTTATTTACTTATTTTCTTAAGATATCTGAACTCTGAGAAGAAAATGAGATCCATCAGAGAAGCACATTGGGATTTTTCTTTTGTTTTTATTTTCGCCGAAGTTTAGGTCCTTTTAATACTCTTCTCTTGAAGCATGCACCGTAGTTACACTTGTGGATTTTGAGTCTTTGAGTATTAGATGTCATGGAAGAATCTGTGCATGTGGGTACTTGATGAATTAGAAGAAGAAATTTAGGGGAAAATGAGTTGGTTGCTCACGAAAACCGCCCCGGGCCTAAGGAAGTTCCACCCCTGCTTTTAGGTTTCAAATGTTAAAGAGTTCAAAGATTTTTCTTTTCCTGCTATTACTCTCTTTGCTTTTGAATTCTCTGCCTTTCTTATTCCTCTTGCATAACGTTTCCTTATTTCTGTTCAACATGCCTTTTAGATTGTAAGTCGGAACAGGTCTTTGCATGTAACTAACTACAATTCTATTTCCTCTACAAGTCTCAACTGCAACCTTTTATCTGCACAGCTTGTCTCCTCAGTCCTACATACGTAAATTCATGAAAAATGTCTTTTGTGTCTAGAAATTATAACTAAAAGCTGATTCAGCCAAACGCTAATATGGTGGTTAAGTATGATCTGCTTCTCATCGGCATCCAAGATCATGGTTTAAAACACATGGAAATGCCTCAAGCATTATCTTGTTAAAGGTAAACAGTTCTTATTTAGGAAAATTGTCTTTTGTTAAGATATATGGTTTTAACAGATTCATAAACAAGACATTCATATACTTTACATCAAAAATTGAAAAGTGCACACATATGTTTGGAATTTATTACGAACTCCGAGCAGAAAAAGTACACACTCGTTATATGAATATTTTTGTAAATACGCACTCACAAACATATATAAACATATATATATATATATATATAAACGAATATACAATACAATTCATGACAGACAATTGTTTATAATCAAACTAAACACCACACAGCACCAACTTTGGCAATAAGGGTACTTCAGACTTCCACTCCAGATGAAAGCTTCCTATCCCAGCGCATAAAAGAGAATGGCATATGGAGACATTTCGGACCATAGGTGAGACTCCTGTGGCGATGAACAAAATTAGAAAAGAAATGAAACTTTGCAATTATTCGTTTAACTTTAAGACACATGAATATTGATACGTTAACAGAGGGACAAAAAAAAAAGTTCTTTAACTAGATAAGAAAAGGCTAGCTTCATGATTAAAAACAAATGGAATCATAAAAATAAAAAAATAAAAAATTTATTCCCTCGTTGCAGTTCTCCAGTACTCGACAGACACGGTGGTGATGTAAGAAACAATTTTTCAATCTGAAAGCTACACTTACTTGTAGATACATGCATATGCTTTCCAGACATTGCATACACATGTATAGTTTTTATGTATACAAATTTTTTTTTTTTGGTGGTACAAGGGCAGATTAAGTATTGATAATGTCAAATCAAGACTATGATACATCCAATGAGGGGACATTTAAAAGTTCAAAAACAAAAAGAATGGGGCCAAAAAAAAAAAAAGCGACGGTAGATTAAGTGTGCAGACAACAAGCAAGATCACTCCATCACGTTCATTTATTTCCTTCTAAAGCAATGAATTATATTAATAGTGTTTGCCCTCTTCTAATAACTATATGTTGAAGAACAGGTCCAACAGAAACACAAGTAGAATATAGAAATTCAGTAGTAAGTAAAAACCAAAAAAAATAAATAATAAAGATATAAAATATCAATTGCACATCGATCATATAATGAAGCAAAGATTTACCTAATTAGAAACTATATAAATTTTACATAAGTAGAGAGCTTACCAATTACTCATCCTCAGATTCAGGGCCGATCTCAAGGTTGGGAACATGAGCGATCATTGGCCAATCCTCGCCAACTTCACGTTTGCATCTTTCCTCCAATGTTTTGCATTCACGAATTACCAAATGCGTTAGGGACATGAGCGGTTGCATCCCCTCTGGTAGAGACGACAATTTTGGGCAGCCTTCAATCCAAAGTGTTTGCAGGGAGATGAGATTTGGCAGCCACTCCGGCAACGCTACTAATTCGGGACAATCTTGAATAAGCAAAAACTGTAGAGTGTGAGCAGCTCCTTCTAGCCACTGTGGCAAAGCAGTCATCTGTGGTAATTCACCAATCCACAATGTTTGAAGACTCAACTGCATCACTTGATTAAGTCCGCTCGCCAAGTCAAGTTGCTCACATGCAAATATACACAGAGTACGTAAAGTGGTACAAAATCGCATATCATGTGGCAAGGATCTCAAATTTTTACATTCATAAATATACAAAGTCCGAAGAGATCTCAAGCGTCCAACTCCATTCTCAGGGAAGCAGGTTTGTTTTGAGGTTATAGAAAGAGTTCTAAGGCTGACCAAGTTACTTATATCTCTTGGTAGCTCCTCAAGTTCTGAACATCCAGCAAGATACAGAGTTTGCAGACATTGCAACTTGCAAATTGAATGAGGCAATTTCTTTATCTTCTTGTTTTCCTCTAAGCTGAGATATCTCAAATGCTTGAGGGTACCGATTGAACTTGGCAACACTTCAAAAGACAAATCATCTAAATATAACAGTCGCAAGTATTTGACTCTTGAGATGCATGTTGAAAGGAAAGACTCCTCAATGTTAGACTCCTCAATGTTAGGCTCTTCATCTGTCTCATAATTGAAAAAAATACTCCGCACTTTTCTTAACTTCTCCAAATTTGTTACAATGCTTTGTCCCTGGCCATCCTTCATAAATATCCTCAAATGCCTCATTCTCTCATTAGGGACAGTTTTAGTGTCAGAATTCATTGTGGAGAGCTCATATTTGATGATTGAAGTTGCAAGATCATGAATTAAATCATGCATTTCAAAATGCTTACCCAAATGGGAACCGACTGGGGTGGTAACTTGAAGATATTGAAAAAAAGATCTATTGCATAGCTCATTAAAACACAATTTTCCCATATCTTCCAACTCCATATTGTCATTAGGTGACTGAATGATGCCGAGCGCCATCCAAAAGTTGATCATCTCCAAGTTTGTCTCTCGAACTTTTTTTGGTACAAGAGAACAATAAGCGAAACATTGCTTCAAGTACGATGGCATTGTGCTATAACTTAATCTCAGTGCAGATAAAATGTGATCATTTTGTTGTTCTTTTAACTCCCATATCTCGTGATCCCTGATATATATCCATTCACTTTCATCAGTTTTTGAGCAAAGTAAACTCCCCAAAGTCTTCAATGCCAAAGGAACCCCTATGCACTTTTCCACAATTTGACAGCCAATACCTTTAAGTTTTGGAAATTGTTCAGCCAATTCTTCATCTCCAAATGCATATTTGAAAAATAAAGACCGTGACTTCTCCGCGGATAGACATTCTAAATTGTGTGTTGGTGTTGTGCCCATGACCGAGGCAACCGAAGAATTACGTGTCGTCGCTATGATCTTGCTTCCCACGCCACACGCCGTCGACAACAAATCTCTCACCTCGTTCCACTTCCCACGATCTTCATTCCATACATCATCTAAGACAAGCAAAAACTTTTTACCCTTTAAAGTGCTTCGTAAGAACATCTGCAGCTGATCCATGGACAAGTTACTTACATCTGTTGTTCTTTTCACGACTTGATCTATAGAGAGATTCTCATTGGTAGAACCACTAGTTGCCGTAATTGCAGATTTGAGAATCTCTTTCCTCAATTCAGCAATATTGAAATCTAGTGGCACACAAACCCACATTTTTAAGTCAAACTCTCGAGTAACTCTGTCATCATTGTAGACTAACTTGGCAAGTGCAGTCTTTCCTAGGCCCCCAATCCCAACTATCGGAATAACAGAGACAGGATCAGTATCATTCTCCTTTTCCATCAACGTATTTATGATCTCTTCTTTAACACTTTCCCTTCCAATGACTTCCGAAGGCCTAACAAAGGAATCTGTTACCTCCCTCCTCCCTTCCAAGACATGCCTCTCATCATGATGCTCTTCTAGATGGAAATTAAACCTATCCTTAGCAACCTCTTCTAGTTCTTGTCTAATCGCCTTAATTTGACGAGCGATGCTAAAGCGGAACGCAAGTGGATTGGATCGCGAGAAGAAGCGGCGTACCTTTCGACCGATGCTTCCGTGCATCTTCACCACTTTTCGCCTAAGTAGTTCGCAGTCGAATTCACCCAGCACGTCCTCAGCATCGAGGAAGACATCTTTAAGGCGCCTCAGCCAGACTCTCAACTGTTCGTTATCATGCTGCTTCTTCTCGGCATCTAAGAGCACAGCTTTTACAGTGGTCATGGTCCGCTCAAGCTTCTGTAGGTCGTCTTTCATGCCCCATGCCAAGCTGATCTCTCCGTCGGCGGCGGTGGCCACCCTCTTCAAGACTTCAACGGCTGTTCCGTAAAGGACCCTCCATGGTGGCGTCAGCGACAACGGCGTTGCTCTGTTCCGGATTCTTTGATCTTTACACAAACTCTTCAATTGTTTTGGGTCAAGATCTGATCAGGGTAGCTTGTAAACCCCGGTTGTGGTGACTTTCCAGCTAAGTATTCCATTGACTCATTAAAAAATGACTTTCGGAAATATAAAAAATTGAATAAACGATTAAAAAAAGACTTTGCTTTTCTTTTGTTCATCTCTATACCAAAACTCTCCTATTGCTTCAGGTCAAGATCTGATCAGGGTAGCGCACTTCTTGTAAACCCTGGTTATTGCTTTGTTTTGTCGTGTTTTGTTCAGTTTCATATAAAAAGTTTTTTTTTTTGTTTTTTTTTTTTCCCCCTACTAAAAGTTGTCGACAGCTTGCAATATGAATATTCGTTATTCATTGGGACCCTAGAATGCATTTTCAATGATTTCAAACTTAGAATACTAATAAAACAAAAAAAACAAAAAACAAAAAAAAATCGACATCAACTAGTAAGTAACTAAAAGTTTGAAGTGCGCTACTTATAGATATGATAATTTGATCTTGTTCATCATGTTAAATGATTTTTGATAATATTTGTTTGGATTAATGTATTTTCTATATAATATGCTTGCAACGTACAAGAGAGGTAGCAAGACATTGATACTTAACAAACTACCTCCATGTGAATAAGTGATACATTTAAATTAGATTATACCAGTAAATTGACTCGTTAAATAATTTTACTAATGAATTATTATTTTGTAAAACTTTTTTTGTGCCAACATTTCAGCAAAAAGGTTGATATTTGAGACAATACTTTGCAATTAGATTCGCTTACAAAATTATTAAGGATTAATATACATGTCAAGTTGAATATAAGTCATCAATACCAAAGATGTTATGCAACAAATTACGTGAAATCGAAATGGAAAGCGAAGAGAGAGGAGAGAAAAGAGGATTGTGAGAATAATCCTTTTAGTGTACTTTTTGGGATTTGTTCTGAAATTACTTTTTATTTGATATTATAAGAGAACAAAAATCTGAATCATAAGACAATATTCTTGAAATGTGCTCTTTTCGAGACAGTTTTCAAACAAGCCCCCAAAGATTGCAACATGTACATGACACAGGAAAGAGCTAATTTTTTGTTTTTGCCATGTATCCTTCAATACTTAAATTTATCAAAACCCTGGCCCACCTATTATAATAGTATTATCTGATTCAACCGATTAAGCTTCCATGAAAGACTTCAAATGCCCTTTAATAGGGATGAACATAAAATCGAATCATTCAATTTATTCAATCGAAGCGATTCAATCCATCTAAAAAAAATTTGGATATCCAAACACTGTTGGATTAACTTAGATGATAATTTGACTCATCCAATTGGATTGGATTATATATCAGATATTTGAATTTTGAAAAACCAATAAATCCAATCCAATCCAATTTAATCCATATACTTATTTTTTATATAAAAACATTTTATATTTTACATTCTATAAAAGACTATCCATTTTTTTTTTGTTTTGTTTTTTTTTGTTTTACCTCTTTTTGACCTTTCTCCATCTAACCTCTTTTTGTGGGCCTTTTAAAAAAACGGTAACCTTATATTCTCTCAAAATTCAAAAAAAATCAATAGGAATTTAAAAATAAAAAAAAATTAATAGGAAATTATTGGAAGCGGAGGATGTAAGAAAAATAATTAGGATTGGTACAGCTATTCATATTATCTCCACTTTTATTTATTTATTTATGGGGAGTTTTATAATAAAACCTCCCCATTTTACCTCATTAATGGAGTATACATTGTTAAGCGTCTGATCAATTTTAAATGGTTGAGATAAAAAAAAAATACACAAAAAAATCATAAACCTAGGTACAACATATTATCATTTTATAAAACATTTCAAAATATTAAAACAAAAATGTAAGCCCATCCCCCACCGGCACGAGGCCAGAGTGGCGACGGGGACAATGCCGGCGTTCTAGATTGTCGGCCGTCCATCCCAAGTTGCAAATGGTGGAAGATCTCGGTCTCAATCTCGATTGCGATCTCGGGGTGGAGGCGCTTGAAGCTATTCGGCGACGGTGAGAACGCAGATTTGAGGTCGGAGAAGATGAGGACTGTCGGATTGTTGGCTCGGCGATGGCTGAGGAACTCATAGATGGTGATCGAGTCGGAGAGGTCCCTGGAGTCCGAGTTGAACTCGGAGCGCCTCGTGCTATTGATGTTGCTGGAGGCCCACGACACCTTCGACACCCAGGAGCGACGCCGCCGCCGGCGCCGCCTCTCGCCTTTAAAATTCTCTCTCGGCGCCAACGACAATTGCTCACCACTTCTTCAGCTGTCACACTGTCGCGATCCGCCACCTGAGCCGTCGATCCTTCACCGCCACACGTGTCGTTGAGTCCCCCCACTGCTCACCGGAGTTCTCGGTAGAGGTAGAAGATGGTTTTTTTTTTTTTTTTTTTTAATTTTAAAATGTGATCAAGTGTCTTGATGTAACAATTTTAAAATTTACAATATTAATTCTCCTCCTAAATAGAGAATTAAACGGTACATTTCACAATTAATAATATTTTTAAATTGGTGATGAGAAAATATAAATATGATGTTATTTTTATTTTCTATTTTAATTGGGATTTTATGAAAATATTATGTGTAAAAATTCATTATATATATAATGAATAAATAATCATAGTTTTGTAAATTAAAAAAGTAAATTTTATGTTATGTCAAGATTTACTTACTAAATTAAATTTAACAATCCTACTATAATTTAAAGAAAAAAAAAAAATAAGGGGAGTGCCAGTGCGGCAATGGGCTTTAAGCCTACTACCAGGAAAGAAAAGAAAAGGAAAAACAAAAATAAACTTAAGGGAAGGGGTGTCGTGCACCCCTCCCCTTGCTCAGGCCCACTGAGTAAAGCAAGCAGGTAGTAAGCTGCATGCCTGCTACCAGTAAACGGGTATCAACCAAAAAAAGAAAAAAAATTCTTCAGAAAATAGACTATTTGAATTACTACTCACTAAAATCACTTAGAAATACAAGAAAAACCACCAAAACAACCTCCCAACTTATCCTTTTCAGCTGAGCACGTTTTTGGAGAGATTAAAATCCAAAAATTCCAATTTTTTAACCCACAATAAGGCATGGTTATAAAATGGTTTTAAGGTAAACCAAAAACCACTCTTTTCTCTTTCATAAAGACCATACAAGCAAAGAAAAGTTGCATATCTTCCTCCCTTCATTGTGGACGAAATTTGTAGCTAAGAGAAGCCAAAAATATTCTTCATCTCCTTCCATCCACTCCCAAGATCATTTTTTTAGCAAGGAGGAAGAGCCATTCCAAGTGCTTTTCATGGTAAAAAGCAATATTTTTCCACTTGTTCCCTAAAATGAAAAATGATGTTTTAAAAATGTTTTTAAAGTGACTTTTATCTCCATTCTAGCCCCCTATCTCAAGGATCCAAGAGTGGTTCAAAACCTTCAAGAAGAGCTAAGAATCCACTACTTTTCTAAGCGGTAAATGACTTGTAAACTAGTAGTTTACCAAGTTCTTAATAACTTTCCTTTCAAAATGTGTTCTTACAAATATGAAAATCTTGATATGGTAAATGGTTAAAATGTTGTTTTGCTACCTAATGAGATAATACATGTACTTGTAATGATTTAAAATGGCTAAAAAACATGATTTGTGTATAGAATATGATAAAAAAATATGTTTATGTGATTTTCATGGTTATATGACATGAAATGAGTATTGATGTATGAGAATATGAGATTATGACATGTTGATATGTTATGTCCTCTGTTTAATGGAAGCATGAATGACGAGGAAAATATTTTTGACATCACAAATATGCTAGAATAAGAATAAATGACCATAAAACACAAAAAATAACATTTTTGACATAAATGTTAATAAATTGGAAAATGATATTTTGAGTGAGATTTTCATACTCATGTAAAAGGACATAATATTACTATTGACATAAGCAATAAGAAGAACTCAAGTTTGGTCAGAAAAAAATGTCAAAAATGACGATTTTGCCATCAAGAGGTAAAATTGTAATTTCACCAGCCTAGATACTTTATTTGAATCTGAAATTTTGCAGTCTTGATTAGAGATTTAAAATAGACCTTGTGTCAACTTTTGGTGATAAATGGATAAGAAATTATCAAAACGCCATTTTGGGGTCAAAACTTAAGTATAGAAAAATTTAGAGTAAAAAAACATAAATTAAAAAACCTGCTAAAAAAGAGTCATGATCCTGTGAGAACACTTTATAAGGACATTAAGTATAAAAACGTGAACCCAAGGGGTATTGGGAACTAATTGGGACTAAATAAGACTAAAATGCAAAAAAAATAAATAAATAACGGGTCAAATTTTAAAATCTGCTTGGACTATAATTAGACAGCATCTTTGTCACCCTTAAAACAATATGTTAAGCTAAATAAATACAAGAAATAATATAGTTTATGTTATAGTCAAATATACGACCTTAAAAGACATAAATGAAGCATAATTGTAATACTTTTATTTGATTGTATTTAGAAATGTAATAAGTTATGAAAGCCATTTTGAGAGATTAGGGGCACTGCAAACATTATTCTAAGGCTCTAGGATAAATTTTTAAAAGCCATCCAAAAAGTCTAGATTAAAAAGGGTATGTCTAGTGGCAAAATTGTAATTTTGTCAAACTAAGGGGTAAAATGATAATTTGATGGGGAGAACATTTTGGGTTGTAGGTAGAGGTTTTGTGGACCTATAAAACTGCAAGAGATATTATTAAAAGCTAAGGTCAAAAGATTTAACAAGTTTAAGCTTAAAAATGCTTGAATCACCGAAATAAGGGTAAATTGGTAAATTAGTACCTGAGGGTTTGGTGACGAGAAATGAACACGCCACTAGGTTTGTTGAGATGCTATGTAATTGTGATCAAAACTTGAAAAAGACAATAAAGTGTAATGGGCCTTAATGGGTCCAAAACAATAATAAGGCCAAAACACTATTTGAGAATGATTTAAGTCAATTACAAGTAAAAGGGTTGCAATAGACCCAATAAGCCCACAACCCACAAAAATGACTCAATATAATGTTGGAAAACCATGGTTATCCATGGTCATCTAATGGACCCAAATATGAATAAAATTGGATTAAGTAAAATAATTGATAAGGAATTAAGTATGAAATAATTAACTCACTAATGGGTTAATAATTAATTATTTTAAAATTAATTAATTAATTAATTATTAATTAAGAAATTAATTTATGATAATCATCTAATTAATAATT